>OZ007530.1:396318-787247 GCA_963931895.1 Eupithecia pulchellata
TGAGAGAAGGACATCACTGCTTTTAGTCTATCAATAGAAAGTTGCTCTAAACCTAGATGTTTATTATGCAACAATTTAGAAAGTTGATTTGTTCAGCAATTTTACCATGATGATTTAAAATGCCTTCCATAAAATAAATACATTTCTTATTAAAGGTTAGCTTAGTTAAATATTTGGGAATGCATCTGATGCTCTATCCGAGATATTAGCCATTATTACTTTTATGTAATTTGTGTTTTGTGTCATGTCCAAGAGTCCTGTAAGGTCTAAAGGAAATAAAGAACTTTGATTTTTTTACTATAAAAACTATCGTAGTTTGATGAATTCATTATGAATGTAAACGTTGGTGTTCTTACAACATATAATAGGTTCATAGTTAACCCGCTTACATTCACTTTGATTTTGATAAATAATACATTGGTAAAAGACAATTATTCAGACACCATAGATGCAGATATGCCCCAGCTGCAGAAACTGCAACAACGGACAACTAAGCCAGCAGACAGCTTTCTCCTTAGGTAGGTAACTACATAATTCAATGAACCTCAAATAACCTGTGACTGAAGTTATCTAGAAAGACTAATTAATGCTGAAGTGTTCTTATTTAAATTACAATTTTATAGGTACTGAGGGGCATCAGTTTCTAATGTTTTTTTGAGACTACTTGTTCATAATATATCATCATCATAACTTTGTTGGTTTTTGTTTGGTTGTTGGAAAACAAAAAAAATACAAGTATTTATCCCACAGAAAGATGGATTTGATTGGTCATTGGTTGAAAAAATAAAATAAGCATTTGGCTCACGGGAAAGTAACTTTTTTGTTTAGTAATCACACGGGCTGTTCACCTTGGGAGTTAAATTTGGTAGGTATATTTGACCCTACATTTTTATCTATAAATTAAACGACCAAACTATGAGACTAAGGAAAGGTACCTTGTTCCTAACCTACCTACAATATCACCACCTCGATGGTACCTATTAAATTCGGATTCCCTGTATTCTGAATTGCTGATGCCAGTAATACGATATCTTTACCTTGGTTGCTTGTCAGCAAAAATGGCGGATGAACTTACTACTCTACAGGACAAGAGAACCACCGCAGCTAATCTTTCAATAAAATTTGTTTCTTCCTTTCAGAAGATAGGGGTAGCACGCGTCTTTAACCCAACAAACCATTTGTTTGTTATTGTTCGAGACGAAATCTACGTCATGAATCAATAATAAACCAGAAAATGGTGGCTTTGATGTTTGTTAGCCAAATACAACGAATTGCATAGAAAATGAATGATTTCATAACATAAATACCTTGTTTTTTAGCCTCGAAAATAATTTCAGCCTTCTAAAGGAACTAAAAGCTTGTAGAAAAAAATATTTTTCATGGGGAGACGACGATCCACGCAGTCGTTGGAGCTGTATCGCCGGCAAATGAATGAAATGAATTGTGAATGAATGACTCAAACTTCCCGAATTCCTTAGCAATCATTCTTTCCTTCCACAGATGGTATAATATTTACTTGCCAGCTATAAAAAACATAAAAACTTAGTTTGGATTGGTGTGAAAACACACTTTACAACAGACAAAAATTGAGGAGGTCTTCACCAGGCATACACTACAAGCGTATTGGTGCCTATATCCATAACAGTTTTGCTCTGTTTGCATATTAAATAAAAAGTAAAATGAAAATCATTTATTTCAGCACCGCTGCATATAAATATTAAAGAAATTGACACAAAACTAATAAAAGCGCCTAAAAAGACAATCAAAATTACAAAAATAATAATTCTAACACACAACTACTACCTACTAAAATTATTCTTGATTCAATTGTAAATACTAGTTTTTATTTAGTTAGATAGTTGTTGATGGGCTACGGAACAAAAAGGTTGTCTTGGATCCGATATTGGTAGCTTTGTGAAAATTATAATAAAAGTGAAGTGATAAGTGAATCTCGGACTTTTTTATTTCCCTGGAAAGTTGGAGTCTAACAATGTCTAACAAGTTCAAGTTCTTTGTTAATAAAGGCTTTTTGCTCTACTAAAATACTTAAATATTACTCCGTACCGATCTAATATTTACACTGTGTGTCATAAACGAAATACAAGAATAAACAAAATATTAGAGTGAAGTGACTACGACTACTAAGAAGTGTTCATTTCTACAACATTACTTCTAAACACTGAGCTCGTAAGTTCAAAATGAATCCTGTACGAACGCCACCATCAAGCTGCCTGACTGTTAGTGCGAGCGGCAGCGGCGGGGGATCCACATCAAATCTCTCCAACTACGATGAAGAAGAACTACGAGCAACCAAATACCAGCGAAAAAGAAAGGAACGGGGGGCAGAATATGATTTTAAAAAGGAGATGGCTGAACTCCGGACTTTTATTACAGGTCTAATTAAAGAGACCTCTGAATCTCAAAATGCAAGTATCAACGCAGTACACAAAGACATCCAGGAAATAAAAGATGAAGTCAAAACCATTAAGCTCACAACAGAAAATCTCACGGCCGAATATAAAAAGTTAAACGAAGCTGTGGAAACTATGACTGTTGAACATAAATCTACTCTCGCAAAAATTGCAGTTATTGAACAGGATATAGATACCCTAAAGTCTGATGTATTGAAAAACCTACAACATGAAATACCAACTGTAGCACAAAACGACATAATACAGGAAGTACAAGAAAGGTTTCAACGAGAAAAGAATGTCATCATGGTCGGGCTTAATGAAAGTAAAGATCTCAACTACACATCTAGAATGAAGGACGACCTAGAAAAAGTTTGGAAAATTCTCTGCAATGTACAGCCAGATTGTCCAAAACCACGTAAAACCCAAAGATTGGGCAAATATAATGTGGAGAAATCACGGCCAATTAAAATAATGTTCGAAGCTCCTGACACTACTAAAATTCTTCTGTCAAACAAACAGAAATTACCGGAACAGTACAAGATTTTTGGAGACCAAACACAGATGCAACAAAACCACCTTAAAAACCTTGTGGCAGAACTCAAACGCCGAGAAGATGAAGGGGAAATAGACTTAATCATAAAATATGTAAAAGGGATTCCTAAAATCATTCGGAAAGAGACAAAAAACTAAAAGACCCAGACTGTCGATGCTCTACAAACGATTCAAACCACATAACACATTATACAGCAAAAACATACCAAGATATACCATCAGATTTATCTTCGCTAAAAATTTTCTATACAAATGCAAGAAGCATCCGCACTAAGGGTAAGTTAGATGAAATAAAATGTATATTAAAAGGAATCAAATCCACAGTACATATTATAGTAATAACTGAAACCTGGCTGAGATCAGACCAAGATGCACAATTGCACAGTCTCCCAAATTACGAACATGCTTACAATATTAGAAAAAACCGGCGTGGTGGAGGAGTTTCTATCTATGTACACAAAAGCTTGAACTTCGAGATAACTGAAAACACTTATAAAGATGGAAACCACTACTTGTGGGTTAATATACCGAAATTTGCACTTAATATTGGCGGCATATACAGACCTGGAAATTTCAGTGACTTTATGGACAAATTCCATAACCATTTGGAAACAAGAAAGCGATCACTGATACTGGGTGACAATAATCTGGACCTTTTATCTAATGATGCAGATTGTAAACGCTATCTAGATCTAATAAAAGAAACAGGATTCGAAATACTCAATAAAATAGACAAAAAATATACTACTAGACAAACAGCAACTACAGGAACTATCATAGATCATGTAACTACCGATCTTACTGAAAACAACTTTAAATTAGGACTACTTGATTCGGCACTATCTGATCATAAACAAATCTTTCTACAAATTTCAAAGTTCAAGACACAGATCAAACAAGTTAAGAAATACGAAGCCCTAGACTACGACAAACTATACAAAGGAATAAAAGAAGCAACCTACGAAAATAACGACAATAAATATGAATATTTACAAAACTTCATACTAACACATATAAATGAAAACAAAATACAGAAAACGAAAATACTGAACCGACCAAGGGATGAATGGATAAACAAAGAAGTAATCGACATGATAGACAAAAGAAACGAACTATGGGAAAAAATCAAGAAAGATAAACAAAACGAAAATCTGAGAAAAGGATTCCTGATAGAAAGAAACAAAGTAAGGAGAAAGATAAGAACAGACAAGAACAGCTACTACTATAATGAATTTATGAAATATAAAGAAGATCCAAAGAAGATGTGGGACCTCATAAATACTTTAGCAACAAATAAAATCAAAAACAACCAGCTTCCACCTAAAATAATATCAAATTGTCAAACCATAACAGAAGGCACTAAAATCTGCGAAGTCTTCAATGACTTCTTTTCCTCGATTGGCAGTGTCTTAGCAAATAAAATTCCTACACAATATCACAACCAACCCGGTAACACACTAATGTACAACGATAACCACACACACACTACAACACTAAACAAACTTAAACCCTGTACAATAAATGAAGTCAATAAAATCATTGATAATCTCAAAGGAAACAGTAGCTCAGGATCAGATGGAATCACGACCAAAGCCTTAAAATGTATTAAATTTAAAATAGTAGAGCCTTTAGCTCAATGTATAAACAAGTATTTGGAAAAAGGTGAGTTCCCAGATGACCTAAAATTAGCAAAAGTCACACCAATCTACAAGTCTGGCTCTAAGTCCGACCCTACAAACTACAGACCTATTTCCGTACTGCCGGTGATATCAAAAATCTTTGAGAAAATAATATACTTACGGTTAAACGAATACCTAACCGAAAAAAAATTCCTGATAGACCAGCAATACGGATTTAGGCAACAGTCGAATACATTATCAGCAACTATAGACCTTGTCACGAAAATAAAAACAAGCATCGATGAAAAGAAGATATGCTTGGGTGTTTTTATCGACTTAAAAAAAGCGTTTGACACTGTCAGTCACAGAAAACTACTGCAAAAAATAAACAACTTGGGCATTACTGGACCTGCTTACGATCTTCTCTCCTCATACTTGACAAATCGCCGTCAAATAGTTAAGATAGGAAACTATGCAAGTACCCCGCGGAAAATCACATGTGGAATACCACAAGGGTCAATACTAGGGCCATTATTATTTCTTATATATGTAAATAATATAATACAAATTGGTCTCTCTGGAAATGTCACTCTTTATGCCGATGATACGTGTATTTTTTACTTCGACGAATCTATTCACAAAATTATTGATAGAGCTCAAAATGATCTAAACCTGCTTACTGAATGGTTCTCTTACAATCTCCTTACTGTTAATGTACCTAAAACCTCTTATATGATCTTTACAGCTATAAATAAAGAGGTTCCTTTGCACATTCCTCTAAGGATAAATAGCGACTATGTACGTCACTCTAATACAGAAAAATATCTGGGCCTGCTTTTAGACGAAAAACTTTCATGGAAGCCGCACATTGAGCATGTACGATCGAAATTAGTGTCACTTTCTGGAGCCCTTTGTAAAATGGGCAACTGTGTGCCTTCAAGGGTAAAACATACAATCTACAACTCGCTTGTCAGACCACATCTAGAATATCTAATTGAGTTATGGGGATCTGCAGCGAAATCTAATCTAATTACATTGCAAACAGCACAAAATAAAGTGATTAAACGCTTATACAATTTCAAATATTTAACACAAACTGAATTAATCTATAAAAGAACCGAACTGTTAGATGTTGCAGAGAGTTTTAGGTACAACACGTGCATTTTGATAAAAAAAATCTTAAATAACACTATCCAAACAGATATACAACTTTCAGTCAGAAAATATAAATATAACTTAAGATGTAAAAACAAGCTCTATGTGCGACCATCGCGGACCAAAAGGTATGGCTATAGGAACATTCTGAGTCAGAGTGTTATCATGTATAACGGACTACCCAGCGAAATAAAAGAATGTACAAGTATAAATGCTTTCAAAAAGAAACTAAAACAATATATTCTAACACAAAGATAAGAAAAAAAAAAAATAACATAATATTTATCATAATTATTTATTTTCAGTGCCTGCCTAATATTATATTATTTGTGTAGGTACCTAACTTAAGTATTTATTAATTCTAAAGTAATAAAATAGCATTAAACAAAAATAAAATTAATTTTACATAAACTATAATACACTTTATACAATATACCACAAATGCAGCTGTCTCCCGGACTATAACACGCACACAAACACAGAAACTAATACAACTTTTCACTACTTATTACTACTTACTCAACTGCTTACACACACTCCGCGCCGGTAAAACAATACAGTGTACCGAGTCACAACAACAGCTTACACAAACGCGTCAATGTAAATTATGCCTACCCTCTGCTATGGTTGTAGAAATGCTTTTTCGAATTTCAGCTTTTTAGAATTTCTTTTGAACCATTGCATTGTTATCATGTTAGCTTAATAAGCTTAGTCGCTAGCTACATAGAAACTAGAAATAAGTAATCTTAAGAAATCTCATTATAAGTGAACTGTATAAGTTTTTAATGAGAATAAATTCTTTAAACCGAAATATTGTAGAAAGGAAAGAGATGTTATCTGTTTTTATTTGAATTTAAAAAGACAGGGGGTTTACCAAAGGTAATTCAGTGTTAATATTATTTACATAACATGAGTAGGTACCTACTTAATTAATAATAATAAATAAATTTATCGAATACCTACCTAACTTAATACTTTACACAGAGAAATATTCAAATTTTTAAGATCCGTCAACTGCGAGTTTAAATTTCACACAAAGGGTTTCGATTTTTGTCAATTATGTACAAATACTAAGATATCAGTAACTTCGGAGAGTGGTTGTTGCTTAATTTCTCGACTCTTTTCAGTGTATTTTAAAATTATTATGGAAAAATATTTTTCAAAAACTAAAAATATTCTCGTTTTTTTATTTAATTCAAGTTAATAGCTGCTGGGATATTATAGATAAAAGAACAGACAAAGCGAGACCTTGCGGATTTTGAAACTTGGATTTTATCGCCAATAATATAGGTAGGTTACGCAACGCATTGTTTGGCGCGGTTCGAGCTCTCATTTTCTTCAAATAGATAAATACTAGTAGCTTATAATAGCGTGTTTGTCTGTCAGTGACTTACCGTTTACAAATTATGAGATTCTAGTTTCAAAACTGGCACTGGCGGCAAAGTGGCAAACCGCAATAAAGAAATAAGTCAAGTTCTAATTTTTTCCATAAATTGGTCTTTCAGTTAGTCTTTCTGGTCTAGGTATATAATTATCAGGGCCGGGGAAAATAGATATTGTTGATTTTATGCAGGACTATCTACACAGCATCATCTAAGTAGACCCAAGCTAAGCAGAGCTTGTGTTATGGGTATCTATTAAATGACATATATAAATAACACAATATTATTAATTACATATATAGATATTTTTTATTATACATAGAAAACAACCAGAACACCCTGAACAAATATCTGCAGATCGTACAAATATTTGTCCCGAGGCGGTAATCGAACCCGCAACATTCTGAGTCGCAGGCAGACCTTCGCCCACCGCGCCACAGAGCTCGTCGTGGTACCTTTCCGTCAGAACAATAAATAGCTAACAGCTGTCTTTGTCAATCAAGTCAAGTCACACAGACCTGAATAATAAGGCACATCTGTATAATAGGGCCACGCTAAAACTCATGCACTGTGATTAGTTCTCAGACATAAACAAACTCTTGATATCGGTTGATTTACTCATACATTAAAGAACGCTATTTATTTTACGCTAGTGCCTGCGACCGCAACCTGCGGCCGTACGTAGGTACCATGTAGAATTTGCATTTGTATGCTTCGCATTGCATTGCTTCGTACTTCGTACGTTTGTATCGCACCGGATATTAAAGAACTTATAATGCAATGGCATGCAAAATTACGATAATAGGAATTAACTATAGCTCTTAGAAATAAATTATCTCCGTCTTATTTTACTAAAAACAGCAATAATATAAAAAAAAAAATAGTTACCGATAAAATGGCTTCCATTTTTTAAGTAGGTATTTTTTTATTATCCTTAATGGTCAAATTTTAAGTTCTGAAAGAGTTTCCGCAATTTGATCTGCTGCAACACACCATTTTTGTGGTTATCTAACGTCTGCAGTTTCGAACAATACTAATAAATTACTCCTGTACTGGTGGCTCATTACATTAGTCACCTGTGCGACGACAAGGTCACGCGGGTATGCCACTTCTAATGCTATAATATTCAGATTTCTGTGGGCGAACATTTCTTTTTACACTTGCAAATCCTGTGAGACCCTTCCTAGTTAGTACTATAACGCACTAAACTTGTAAAACCTCCTAAAATTACCCGTTGACTTTGACAACAGATCGGCGGTTACTTCTTCGTACAAATTACATCAAATACCTACTTAGTTCAGATAGTGCATACAACTGCATACAATCAATTGATGACTGACATGTATCTAAATTGCATTAAACATAGATTTAGATAGGCAAAACATACATAGATTTAGACACGTAGGTGATATTTATGAATGTACTATACTAGTTAGTAGTATTACAGGCTTCTTTTTCACTTCTTCCAGGGACAAAAAATTGAAGTGAAGAGAAAATCAACCTCATCAAAATTAAATAACACCATAGTTCTTATTTTATAATAATTTACTGTATAAAATTTGACTTGTTTAAGTGCTTATTTTGTAAGCATATATAGATATAAAGTTATTGAAATCTGATATCATGGTACATAACAAACATTGTTAACTTTAACTTAGAAATTAAAACTATACCAGCAGGGCAGGTTTAATTATTTCGGGTATTTATTATGCAATCAATCCCTTAATAATAATAGTCAGTAATTTATAGTACCTACCTATTTAACTACTTATTTAATAATTAGAATATTTAATTTAATAATTATAGTTATTTAAAATTTTATAAATACTGGCAACTTACCACGAATGAACTTTCTGAAAAAGGAAACGGAACTTGATTGATGGGATAGGATCGATTATATGAGTGAGTTGGTAAAAGTCGAACAATATCATTCTTTTTACATTCAAATCTCAATCAACGGACAAAAATTATTAAATATTCGCTCTTTCTCAGAAACTTACTCCAATATCGGTCACGGACGGAATCGGTTTCGATTGTGATTCCGTCTGTCGCCGGCAGTCGGCACAGATAACATATTACTAGTAGTCGCCGCCGCCGCCGCCGGTATAAAAATTCAATTCAAATAATATTCGTTCTTTGCGTGGTTTGATTCAAAACTTTTGAGAAAGTATAGTAGGTATAGAGGCTATAGAGGTAGGCTGCTTGATCTTAGTTCCAAACAGGTGTGTGATAAAAATGGTAGGATAGATATCGCAGCTATGAAATTATTGGTTTTCTATTACATTAAGTATTCTACTCTACCTTTACAATAAATAAATGAATAAAATAAACTGTCAATGTTATAGTAATGGGGAATGAATATACCTAAATATATCCAAAATATACAAAAAGGTTGAGCTGAGACACTAATGTAGTTTTGATGTTACGGAATGAACTGTAACGACTGGTAATGTGTATTTCTATATAAATTAATGGACTCGTTGCCGTGTGATGAATAGTTTCCGAAGTGGACGCACAAATTTACGAGACTATTATTCTTAGTTCAGATTCTGCCAGCGATTTCGCACGCTTTTTGCACAGTATACATAATGGATATAGAGGTACAGTATCCATATGTATACTGTGCTTTTTGTTCCGTTTTAGGCAGGTATGAAGTACAAGAGTACAAGTACCTTAATAAAACTGAGGACATGGCCAGAATACCTAGCATGTTACTTGCCAAATTCCAATATAAATACATACGTTCAGCTGGGAAACGGTTACCGCTACTTAAACAGCGACTAGAGTTACCTACTCTGGCATTTGTTATACTAGACTAGCGACCCAACCCCTGCTTCGCACGTGTGTATGATATATTTTTTTTAAATTTTCTATAATAAATATGTATATCTATGTAATGTACTCTATTAAGTATATCAGTCTAGTACCCATAAGCCCATACCACAAGCTCTGATTAGCTTTAGGCTAAAATAACAAGATACAATACATAGGTATTGATTATTGAGCGAAACATAATTATGTACCTACCCATGAACCTATGAATTACTTTTCATAGGTTCATGTATGTACCTACGAAACAGTCTTATTTCATGCATGACTTAGATCTACCTGAGAACAAGGTTAAAATTAATAAATAACTGAATGTGTAAGTACCTACCTACTACCGCTTAGGTAGTAGGTAAAAACATTACCTACATAAAGTTTTTATGCATGTTTGTATATCTGTTTATTTTCAGTGGATCTAGAAATCTTAGTTACAACGCTCTGGGGAACCATAGATGACACGAAGGTAGCAACTTCATAATATTCAGACAATGAACCCGCACCTTTATTGGAGGTGTATTCGGCGGCACCAACCACTCTTCTGCCCAGCGGTGATCTGATGGCGGTCCACTGACCTTGCAGATCTCCGATGATAAAATATATTCCGATTCTAGATTGCCCCCCCCCTATTTTACACTCTGCAGTTAAAAGTCCGGTAACGCTGTCATGGCCATATGCGGTCAACAGCATTATAGTCCATTCGAAAAAAAAAAGCCTCACTGCAGCCATTGAAGTTTGTGGAGAGCAGCAAGGGTGGAAGAATCTTGCTAAGAACGGACTATAGGTACTGCAAAACAGTTAAATTCAAATAATACAGGTATCGCCAGATCTGCACACCCTGTATTTGTAAAGGGTAAGATGCACAATGCTGGTTTATGACCTGAAATAATTAATAATAATAGCTAGCTTGAAATAATAGCTATTATCCCAAAAATCCTGAGAAAACGCGGGCATCCAGCTTTACTTCTGAGTAATTTTTTCTCGTCTTAATTAATTTACGTCATGTATTTTTTTATACTCATATTTTAGTTTATTTGACACCGAATATTTTTAAACTTACGCGATCTGAACACATAATAATGATACCTATTTATCGCGTTTTTTTTTCTCGACGTTTCAACAGGTTTACACTCTATCGTAGTCACGAGATGACTGATTGACACTGACACCCTTGTACAAGAGCAAACTAAACACAAAAAATATTCTCAAGCTGTTTTTAAGTTTTAGCGAGACGCTATACATTTTTATAAATTATGATTATGACATTAATATTTTGCCTACTAAGTGTATGGATTTATTTTTCATCTCAGTTAATTTTAAATCCATAATGTCCATAGGTATATTAATTTAAACTAATTTTGTGTGTAGGTTTGGTACGAAATAATCAAGAAAGTAAATAGTTTAACTATTAGATACTAGTATTATGTTATCTGTGCTATTACCTAGATTATTTTTCAACATAAACTACATAGGTTCTAGCTAGTCTGCTTAGAAATTGTTATTAAGATTTTTCAAACTATAAAAAAAAAACTTAGTTGGATATCTAGGTATCAAATTAATCTAGGTACCTGCTGTACATTAATTTGTCACCTACCAATCTATGTACGTAGGTAGGGGTACTTGTAAAATGCGATTTACTTCGGCATTTTTATTAGCTCCCATTTTCCTTTTGAAACAAGATCTCCCTCTTTAGTGGAAATTTATTTAAATTCTTAAAAGAATATTTCCCTTTTCTTTGTCTTCACTCTATTCCGGCACACTTAGATCTTGTTTAATATGCTGCACGGATTGTTTGCTTTTATTTTTACGAAAGGCGCTTATCTGGTTATAAGAATTTCTTATTCTGCAGATTTTTTTTTAAGTTTTTAGTAGCTTATTTGATTTTGGCTTACTTATTTATAAATTTTATTGGTCACATGTAAATTTACAGCTTGGGTCTTAATACTAGTTTATGCCATTTAGATCTAGAGGTACATACCTAGACTTAGCCCAGCTCAGGATCGAGATAAGCTAAGATAGTAAATCAATCTTAGCTTATCTCGATTGGAATCGAACTGGATTGAATAAGTTTCTCACAATGTCCGCTTTTCAATTCTCTGTAAACAACACAGCGAATCACCGCGTAATATTAATTAAAATCCCTTCGCCTCCCCTTAATTGAGTGCTAGCGAGGTTCCCCCGGGACCTGCCGACACCGGGACGGGACATAAAGAATGCATGCCCTTAAACTGGTTAATAGCTGTTGAAGATGTGGTGATAGCCGAATGACAATGACCTCGGAACTTGTTATTATACTTCATTAGGATTTATTTATGGTGAAAAAGACAACCGCGCCACCTGTGTGTGAGTATTTTGTTTTAAAAAGGTCATCTTAAGTGAAAACCAGTACAGCAGTATAAAATATACACAATACATATATTATAAAAGTAAAAATATATAAAACAGCAACGCATGTTTTTTGTATACAGCAGAATGCTGCATTTACTTCCTTTGCCTGTTATGTGTAATTAATTTTGGTGTAAAGTTAACTCTAGTTTAGGTTAAGAAATGTAAAATTTAAGCAATAGGTACATGATTTTCATTTTTTTATAAGTCAGAGTACCCTTCCTTCCTACCTACCTTATACCTAACCTAATTTAGGTTTTTTTTATTGATAAAGAAATGCTATGGCAGACAACGCAGTAGAATTATCGCATAGATGATGTTAATCGTAGACTTGAAACTTACTGTTTCAAAAAGAAACGAATACTACCAAATGCTTGTAGATATCTGTTTACCTTTTATGCAAGGGTTACATTACATGGTAAGCAATGAGATTGAGTGTTATCGAGTTTATTTAATGGCGAACACATTAAATAAACTCGGAATTGCGTCTGAAAATTAATTTGAGTTCTATTTTAAAATGGAGAGTTCATATTCGTACGCTCAACCAACAACATTACCATAATCCGAATGTAACGACATCAACGCAAACAATAATATCTGTGAATTAATCAAACTTTCAAACGATTTAAATATTGATTTAACTCCAGTAAGTAGCAGGGCGGGCGGATGGGCAAATGTTTACTGCGCAAACAGCAATATTGCTGCGCCTCTGGGCTAAGTCCCGATTACTTTGTCGTGGAGCAGCGGGGAAGTTTTGGAGGAACTCACTTTTACTAGGAACTTCCCAAATGAAATAACCTAATGGGCCCCCATCATCTCCTGGTTGGCAGGCAGGTAGTAGAATAATAGAAGACGGAAATATAGCCATCACTTGCTTTATTCTGTGTTTTGTGTATCCTCTTCGCCGTTTATAAATAAAGATATTTGATTTGATTTGATTTAATATTCTTGAATGATGATTTGATGCCATCAGCATCAAATCATTTATTAACAATGGACTCATTATTCATCATTTTTTTTACTTGTGTCAAAATTAAGTCATGACATAATTTTTTTATTAATAACACATATCTTGTAGGAAGGTATGTACTTGAAGAAACCTAAAACTAGAAAGGTATGGCTAAAACCAAATATAGAATAATGTCTTACCAACCATTTTCTACTAGATTTCGAACCAATAACTTTAACAATATAAGTAAGCGTACTATAGGAATTCTTTCGGAGAAAAACGTTAACAATAAACTTTTGGAGGTTGAACTGCAACATCGTAATACAAAGATCGCTCAATATATTAATCACGGCAACACGTACTGAATTCAGATGTGTGGGTAAGCTTTGGACTAGGGCCCAGTTACAAATTTTTACCCTATTCAGTTGTAAGGATTTTAGCAGGTAAATTAGATAAGTCCCTACTAACGTTTACCATACCAATATAAAAGCGCTGTCCAATAATAATGAATTATATCCAGAAAATTTACACTCGTTTCGCATACGGAGACAAACGTCTATGGACCGACGACATTGTTGTGTTGGAGGCGCAGAAGGTTGTGGGTTCGATTCCCGCCGCGGGATAAATTTATGTACGATCTGTAGATATGTATTTGTTCCGGGTGATCTGGTCGTTTCCTACACAATGTATACATATATCACATTAACCACTTCACGAATTATTGCCATTGAAAAGGTATACCTACCTACATACTCGCAAAACACTGCTGTACCTAAGTGTATTGAATTTACTGCTAAACTTACCCAACAGAAGTTCCAAAGTTGCGACAAAAAGCGAAAAAAACGCGACGCGGCGCGCGACGACTATCGACATGCAGTTTTTCCTGACAAGGATCATCTATAGGTAGATTAACAAAAGTTGGCGCTATCATATCTTGTTTTCGTACACGGCCAACAGATTTGTAAGAGATGATGAGAAATAAGCGAAAATTCCATGGCGTAATAATATAACAAAGGGGCCAGATATTAAGTTCAAGTTCTTTATTCGTAACAATACTTATTTAGGTTACACCATATCCAAGAGAGATCTCCAAGAACCCTTTAAGCTATAGAGAAAATAAAACAATTAGATTTTGATTTTAATATTGCCCCCATGACTACGTTAATATATAAGCACTCATCACAATCACTATTTATTTAGCCGGTGATAAATATGCGTATTAGCGTAGTATTAGGACGCACGCCTTTAATGAAGACCTTTCTTTTTTCAGTTTGGTAACTATGAAATCGCGCCAGCTTTTAATACCCGAGCTTTAAGCTTAAACTTCGCAGTCAGCAAGTTGCAAGTAATGAAGACTTATGAGTCTGCCCGTCGCTCCTCAAACTCGTAATTGTCATCTCAGTGATTAGGGGAACTCCCCCGTTATCTGATGACGCCGAAATTGACTTTGACGTATCTCGCTCATAATCGCTGTTGTTTTCAGATTGTGTTTTCTAATCAGTTGAGAAAGATAAGCTTTTGGATATATTAACTACGGGAAAAGCTTTTCTTTGAAGAGTTTTTGTTTTTGACCTGAATAAGTACTTTAATTACCTACCTTTTTAAGATATTTAGTAACAAAGAAAATTACAATTAAATAACCAAATTAGAACTAGTATTTACAATTGAAACAATTGAGCTATCAGCAGACTGTTGCAAACAAACTACAGGTTGTACCTAAATAAATTCATTTTGAACAAATCTTTTACTAAGACGGCGACGACGTGGCCCATAAAAGCCGACAGAGATCACCTTTGCTGCTTGTTTGTTTTTTTATCATTTCCGAAAAACTGTCTAAGTGGCGTGCCATTAAGTTTCTTAAGAAACGCAAGAGAGCTCACCTCCTATAATCCAAATAATATCTTTTACGTATAATATAAAATCACTACCTAGTATAAAACAAAGTCGCTTCCTACTGTCTGTCTGTTTGTCCCTATATGCTTACATCTTTATACTACGCAACGGATTTTGTTGAGGTTTTTAGTTAGAGTGATTCAAGAGGAGGTTTTTGTATCAGCATTATACCCGTGCGAAGCCGGAACGCGTAGCTAGTAACGTTTAAAATAAAAGTAAATGAGTTATCATTACCCTTTTAAACATAACAAAGCCTAAGGGCAGTAGGGAGCACCTTCTCTGTATATATAATGTTTGTAGCACTAAAGTTATTCTATTTATCTAGAACTTACCTCAACATAATGCGAGGCCCTCATCTGCGATCAGCCAGAACCGTCACACGTGGACGGGCATGATTCATCAGGACCCATTCACGGTGATCTCGGCTTTCAGTCGCGGTTTACCTAGAGGTGTCTCACTTAACGACTTATCGATGAAACTTACAAAATAACAAACAAAATAGATTATATTTAATTCGCTATTGTTAAATTTGGACGGTATTATCTGAAAGACCATCGGAACATCAACTGCTTCGTCGGTTAAATTTGACGTGGCAATATGTTGCCAGAAACAAAATGAAAAATATATAAATTAAATGTCAAATAACCTACATAAATAAGTGTTCTGAATAAATATGTAAATAAACCTTTTAGAAAAATACTTTCCGTAAATCTGTAAGTACCATGATATTATTGTCAAAAAATTTAATAGATACCCATACATACAATAATAGTTACCGTCAAATCCGACAGTCTAATACATAACCGACGGATAGAATGTTGGTAATGTCTCAAATGTACTCTTGGTGCGTAGACAACACACACAACAATCGCTACGGGAAGCGTAGCTTATTACCTCGAGAACCGTAGCTTACGCTACGAATAGCAACATTCGCTATTTATATAGAGCTACGGGTATTGTTAACAAAATCCAGAGCCTTTCTAAACTATTATATTGAATACAAAACGATGTAATGTTCGATATCGATATCGTACCGCTAACTCGACGGAGCACAGCCCTAGTGTGTAGTGAAGAGAGCTTCACCCGTCGACAGGGAGGATTACCGTGATTTCCCGCGGGGCTCGGACCTAAAAGACACCTTCGCATCACGATATTACTTTCCCATACTTTGACAGCTGCTCCGATGATAATTATTTTGCGGTATAATTGTTTGTTTGGTGTTATGGGAATATTCATGGTTATCATTATCAGCGTGGTCTGCGCGATCGGGGTGGGATGGAACCGTGTCGCAATGATTCAAATACGTTTGGATATTTACCTTTACAAGTTTCTATGTGTAGTAAAATATAATACTTTTATAATGCCATCCTAATTGCGTGCAGATTACAAGACGAATGCAAAAAATAAATAAATAAATCTGTTACTACACTGTGATTGATTTCCTTAATGACAAAACCTGTACAGGTGTAAAGTAGGTTTGATTACTATTATGTTAGATTAAGACAATTATCTACTAAGAACATAGAATCTATTATATCTAGCATAAAATGTTTGACAAAGGTGGGCATATCATGCTTCATTATGACATTTAAAATATTTTTTTTTTCATTGACATACACTATTTAAATTTCTGGACATTCATTGAATTGCTTCTAATATTATATTTAATTGAATACGTAATAATACCTATAAATATAATTTTTTTTTGACATATAAAATATGATAAGCTTACAAATTGTGTGTAATATACCGATCTTAACTTGAACATTTAAGTATTAATAATATGAAATTGTAAAACTAAGAACTCAGAATTATGCCACGCCCTTACAGGGCTCATGTAATTTCTACCTATAAAATGTAACATCTTGTAAAGGACATGAATGCATTAAATAAATAAATAAATAAAAGAATTGAACTCGCAACCTCTTGCATCGCAGGCGGACCTTCGCCCACCGCGCCAAAGAAGTCGTCAAGGAATAAAATAAAATTATGGTCAAATAATCAGTTTTCGTTATGGAACGTTAATATTTATTTCTCTTTTAATTTAACTGCCAGTATGGCCGGATTTTATGGAGCGTGTACTCAAAAGCAATATCGCAGCTATAAAAATATGCCTCAGAACATATGAATGTTTGCGACTCCAATGTAAACAGGGTCCACCCTCCGCGTCGACAATGCATCACGAGCCAACTTCCGGCGGATGCTGCGTAACGAGACCGTTGTCCCCCCTTTACCCTCCCCTTGTTGTATTTTTATACAGTTCTTTCAGTACAGGGATGCTGTCAGGCAGAACTGGGGCAAAATATTAGTGATATGATTTACTTGTAATCTACGAAAGCCCCGTTATTCCTGCCATATTTTAAGTACCTACATGTACCTACCTATTAACAAATTAAGGGACAATTTTGACTTGTATTTAAAACCAAGGCCACAGCCGCAGTTGCAGGTTACAGTTATTGTTAGGTAAAGGAGGCTGAGAATTTGGTAAATTCCTACATTTATTACTGTTTTCTAAGCTGAAACAGTCTTTTTGTGTTTTCTTTGAGGTTTCAGTGTTATTGTGTGTTTTCTGTTTACAAGAACTGTGGGAGAAAACTTCAACCTAGCTGTGGTTATGGTTTTTGGCAGTATAGGCAAAAAACAATACGAAGAAGCACTGTTGACACCAATAAATAATGCAATAGAAATACTAGACACGAAGTTTCAGTGATAGTAAGTACATACCAGAAATACTGCCGCATGTATAAGCATAAAAATCATACTTTAAATGTTAAACTCAATCTAAATCAATCACAGTTAGATTATCAACAGTAGCCAGAAAGTAATAAATCTTTGTCAGCCCCTTTCGATCCTAGATACGTTCCCGGAACCCGGTGAGCCATCTGAAAATAATCTGAGATAGCATTCATTGGATCTGAATGCCACCATGGTGATGAATGTCGATAATAATTTGTCCGCGGGCGGTTATATGAAAGCAAGTCTATGAATCACTCTTAATAAGGCAACGAGGAGTTACAATAGAGGGATTTTCTAATTAGGAAATTCAAAACCATTGCTATCAACATGATGTTTGGATACAAAATACAGAATCCCTTCTGTCTTTTGAATCTAACTACAGGTTATTTTTTGAGTTTGGAAGATAGTATATTATCGGGTATTTATCGCGTATCTTTTGTTTTTCCCTAGGATTCCAATTCGTAGCAGCGATCACGGAGTGACTAATTGCGAAAGCTTAAAAAGTTTTCAAGGTTACAAAATTCCTATGTTAATTCACGGCTGTATATAATAGGCCTCCTCTAATGAGTACCATAGCGCCCTATCTTCAGCATGTCGCATCCAAAATCTGCCTGCAGTCTTTCGCAGTCAGCTTAGTTCTAAAATTAAATTTGAGTGAATCTTCCAACATCTATGGTGTAAAATACACAGAAACGCGTGTTTAGACAGCCTAGAGGCCGTAGGTTTATTGCTTTGACTCAAACGGAAGCGGACCACACTGGTCACAGTGTAAATGATAATAAAGTTGAAATGAAACTCTGCAGGCCTCTATTTACCCTCGCCATGATTAAAAAGTAGGCTCCATAACCCATTCTCATCTCCTGCTGGGCGGTAAATACTTTGCCTCAGATTTATGGTGGTCCTTTTTGTCAGTGCTATTATGATTTTTTTTTATTTTGTATTCTTTTGAACCTTTTTACTGGATCATTTCAGTTTGCGTAATTACGAAACTCAAATTTTCTACTAATTGGTGTTTATTTTCTTTTAGAAAATTAAAATATACGCGTTACTAAGCTACACGATGGGTACTAAAGTATTAGTGGTACCAAATAAAATAATTGAGCTATCTATTTTACAGCAAAGATTATATTGAAGTATATTGTAGCTCAAAATACTCTTTAATCTGGGGTAGATATTGTAGATTCCAGGAAAATTGTTTTGTATCTCTAAATTTCTTTAAGACGACACATTGACGATTTTGGGGTCAGGGAAATCTACTTTTTTCAGCAATAACAAAACATTTGGAATTCATATTTTATGTCCTGAATTTGTCATGTTTTTACTTCAAATTGGTAATTGGTTTTCACGATTGGTTAACTATTACAGCAGAAAAAAAATCCCAAAAACTGCTCCATAAAAACATAGATTCTAACTTTACAGGTGAACGGAACCGATTTATGCCTCTAAATTTTCTGCACAGATTAGTCTATACCCCCTTTACAAAATTAAACATTTTTCCCCGAGAGTTTTTAACAACCGAGGGCGTGGCAAGAGCGTCACAATAGACATTATAACGATGTTTATCATAAACAAATAACATACTCATAGCTAGCGATACCTCTCTCTGAAGTTAATCCAGTCTAACGAGGCATTGCGAGTTATTTTATACTCCCTTATATTTCTCAAAGAGCGCCAATTAGAGCAGCTTATAAGCAGGTAAGCAGCTTTGCTCCCTCTATTCAAGTTTCAAGCCTTTACAGGATTTTTGAAACCTGGCTTGTTCCTCTTTTTTTTGTGGCCAGTGTGGACGATATCGCAACAGCTTTGAAAAATTACTTTATATTCCATAAGAAGAGATGAAGAGATCGCTGTTAGTGATAAGGCCGCCGTTTGTGCCACACTATATAATGTAGGTATAGTTAGTATTAAGATTTTGATGCTTCCGACTGGTATTCATTTGGATCAGTTGAGCTACCTATAGATTGTTTGTAACAATATGCAGTTGGAAGTATTGTTTCTGTTGTAAATAATGCTGGACAATCCACACTGCATTAATACATAATACAATATTTTAAATAGATAGTTTTTTTTTATTATATATAGAAATCGACGAGAACACCCTGAACAAATACCTGTAGATCGTACAAATATTTGTCCCGGGGCGGGAATCGAACCCAGAACCTCTCGCGTCGCAGGCGGACCTTCGCCCACCGCGCCATCGAGGTTTTCGTCATCCACATCCCACAGCCCACATCAGTCCACTGCTGGACATAGGCCTCATTATGTCAGCTCAATTATTTCCTTTGTAAAATATAGTTGTAATAAGAATATTTGAGTGTCATTTTCTTTGTTAATAAATGTTACAGTTACTGATAAAATATGGTGTTCTATTCATTTTGATTTGTGGCAAAAAACTCGGTTATTGGTGTCGCGTGCTTACGTAATGGCTTTTGTCCATTAGACACTATTTTCAAATTGGTATTGTGTCTACCATGAGTTTTTACAATCTACACTCGCTAGCGACTGTAGTTAACAAAATGTATTAAAACTTGTACAGCGCCTCTAGCGGATAGTTAGGTACTAAAATTGTACAGTATGTATGAGTTACGTAGTTAACTATCCTACGTCACAGTGAAGTAAACTATACTACAGTGACTGTAGTTTGGGCTTCATTTGCTTAGAATTTGGTACCATGAGTTACAAATTTGACAGGTGTCATAGTAACCAACTATTACTACTGTAGTTACGGCACTCACCGACATTTCGCTTCGTGAAATCACCTTTTTTGTGATTGAATATTGATAGATTTTTCAATTTTGTGGTAATAATGTTTAAATAATAGAGTATGTTTCGTTTTGGATATGATTGCTACTGCCGAAGCAGAAGATGAAGGATGTGAACAAAGAAAGTTCCAAAGTGAGATGACATACCTTTCCATATAATCCACTAGCATTTCAAATTGCGAGGTAGGTACTTGTTTTCGGCATTTTATAATTTTATTTTTCAAAAGCAATCAATCAAATCCAAGTAAACGAAAGGAAACGTCGCGTCGGTCGCATGCGTTGGTCGTCAAAACACGAAAAACACTAATAAATTTGGGCTGCATTGGATTTTATTAAAATAAGTGAGCTAGGTGACTTTCTGCATTTGTCGTATAATAGTCCTATGTCAACAATCTTCTGTCATAGTTAGTTATCTATCATAGTTAGTTATCTAAAAAGAGAATAAAATATGCATATGATACCAACATAACAACGCAAAAACGACACAAGGTGTAGTTGTAACTATAACGTTAGTAGTAAGCGCCAACAAAACTCATGGTACCAATAAAGAGGCTAACTATACTATCTGCGTATTTACGTAACTACTGTAGTAACGTCAGGCGATTTAACTATGACAACTCATGGTAGACACAATGTTAATCTACGACCTATATTATGTTTTGATCATTAACCGATTTTAAGGATAATAAAAAAAAAAAACTTGCAAAAAATTACGTTGTACATTTTGTATAATATTTTTTTAAATATGGCAGAAAAGCCTTTATTGACAATTATTATCTACTCAACTTCAACTCAGGTCCCATTCTTTGTTCAGCTGTCTAACATTTACTTCCATTCTCTCATATTCCTGTAACTTTTGATATAATTGCAGCTTAGTTTATATTTTATTATTGTTTTTTTGTAGCTTTGTTATTATTATTATAATTTTTTTTTGTCTCTGGTATATTTCTAGTTTAGTTTCTGTGTACATTATGTTTATATTATATTGATAGCAGTTTTTTTTGTTGTACTACCAACTCTATTTTTATTCTTAGCTACTAATAAGGTTGCCTGGAAGAAACTACTTTGAGCAATAAGGCCGCCTATTGTACGTTTTTATTTAATTTAGCAATAAGATTATGTTACTGTTTATTTATAGCAAAAATTACAATAAAGTGTTCATTCATTCAATACCAGTTAGAAGTGTACCCAAGATGCTGGCTGCATTGCCTGTAGGGCTATAATTATACATTTTGTATCAATTTATTTTTATTTATTTAATGGAAAACCAGAAGCTTAAATCAAACAGAATAAAATTAAGAGAATATAATTCTAGAAAGCTTAAATTAAAGTTTTCACGGCTAAAAAACATAATAACTTTTTTATTCTTTTCGGAAAAGCGGTGTAGTTCGCAGGCGGAAACTAGTATCTAATATAAAATATAATTAAATTTAAATAATATAAAAATAATGCTCTATGATTTGATTTTTTATTTATATGGACTGAATTGGCAACGAAACTACGGGACCGGTTTGAAAAATTCTTGCACCACTAGATATCCTACATTGTCCCTCAGTCGTTAAATAGTATTGTAGCTATTGTAGAATCCATGACAGTTTTTTTTTATCGAGAAATACCTTCCTTTGAGCACAACCTAACCATTGTTGTGACAATTTTTTTTGTTTTTTTGTTTTTTTGTCATAGTCACTCACGGTGTGTGTGCACACCGTGAGTGACTATGACAAAAAAACAACCTATTTTTCGACATTACTCTACAAATTTCCTCTCATAATCATAGAATTCCTCCCAAATATGATTAACTTGTTCCCTCATCAATACAGCTACCGTTAATGCCGTTTTTATGGCAGAAATCTCCTTATCTCTGCTTCCACTCGGGCGGGCTCAGCGCAATGGGCACTTTGTCAAAACTGCGATCGTGGGGCGAAATGAACTCATTGGAAAGGGTTCTTAATACGTTGATTTCTATGTCCTTCATAGGTATCATTTGATATATGAACTACCTACCTTTACTAAGAAAGTTTGGTAACTTCTCTTCTTTGTTAAGTTGTAAAGTTTCATCAAGATTTTAATAACAGAACCAAATTAGAACTATTATTTGCTTTTGAAACAATTGAGATATCTGCAGACTGTTGCAAACAGTCTACTGGTAGTACAACTCATCCATATAAATACCAGTCGGAAGCGTCCACAAGACGCTGCTGAACTATTACTGAGAAGGAATATTTGTTCTGGGTGTTGAGTGTCATGTGGTGGACTAGGTTTTGCCATGTGGATTATCGAAAATTATTTATTTATGTTTAGTTACTTAGTGCAGCATCGGGTTGGGAGAGTTTTCAGCTTATTTTATATGCTTATATGTTTGGAAAAAGACTATTTCTGTGTTTATTTCTGTGATTGGGACAATTTTTTATAATAATGTTACTTTGTATAGTCATTCTATGCTATGAACATGGACAAGTTTGTTATTTTTTGTTACAATGTTGCATTCTCTGGAGCGCATACTACTCTATGTGTTTACGTGCAAATCCGCCATTTTTTCGCAATTTATTTTCTTTGTTTTTAGTTTTTGGGTTTATTTTTGACGTTAAAGGAGTTATAATTAAGCATTTTGTACACTACATCTCGTACTATAACATTAGTAATAGGCTAACTGAACTTTGTAACAACACTACAAAGTATTTACAAACTAAATACCGAAACTTTTGTCATAACTTTGCAACTTTCTCGTGGAGCATTTCTTCATTGTTTTCGCTAACAAATCAAACAATTTGTGATTTTACTGAAAGTAATACTATTTACATTTATCTATTTCATAATGTTATCCGATAAAATCATGATATACTACCAAAACTGTAGGGGACTTCGAACGAAACTCAATACCTTATTTGCCAATGTATTGGTTGATTGTTATGATGTGATTATTCTATCGGAATCTTGGCTAACGCCGAGTATCGCAGACAGTGAATTGGTTGACTCCCGGTACATAGTGTTTCGGTGTGATCGTGATCGAGCCTCGACTGGTAAACGTGATGGCGGCGGGTTGCTGGTGGCCGTACGGCGCGAGCTGCATGCTGAGCGCGTTCTGCTATGTTCGGACCCTCGTGACAGCTGCGATGAAGGTAATGTTCTGTCTCCATCTATTGACTACGTCTTATTAAAAATTTGTGTAAAAAGTAAGTACCATGTAATTTGTGGCCTGTATATACCGCCAAATCAAAGCCATTCTACATACTCAACTTTCCTAAACTTACTTCAATATGAATTGAGCGATAACCTTTTAGAAACTTTCTATATAGCTGGTGATTTTAACATTCCATCTATAAATTGGCAGGACCTCAGTATCTCTGAATCACTTTCAAGTCAGCCTATTGATAATAATTTCTTTATAAATAAAAGTTTATTTGATTTTTTGCAATACACAAATAGTAAACAATTTAACCTAATAAATAATAGTATGGATCGAACCTTAGACCTCTTCATTACTAATGCTGACACATGTACCTGCCAACCACCATTGAACCCGCTGGTGCCCATAGATTGTTTACATCCACCGTTCTGTGTTTTAGTTTACTTTAGATTATTATCACATCTTTCTTTAAAAACCTGTTCCGCACCTAGATACTGCTACCTGGAAGCTGACTATTCTTTATTAAACAAACAACTTAGTGACATCAGCTGGAGCTTTCTCTATGAGTTACCCCTAGATGATGCGGTAAATGTTTTCTATGAAAAAAATCTTTGAACTCATAAAGTTGCATGTGCCATTGCGGCCCATTAAAAATAACAGTTTTCCTACATGGTTTTCTCGTCCACTGATTCACATATTTAAAAACAAAGAAAAAGCTTGGATAAAATGGAAAAAATATAAAACAACTGAACACTATGAATGTTACTCAATTTTAAGACAGAGATTTAAATAGAAAGTAAAATCTGCTTTAACTCGTACATTGACACTATTGAGGAAAGGTTGAAGGTTGATGTTAAGACATTTTGGTCATATGTGAAAAATAGCAATAAAAAATCTGGTATACCATCCTCAATGAGATACGGTGAAGTTGGGTCAGATAAGCCCGAGGAAATATGTGAACTATTCTCAGATTTCTTTGGATCTGTGTATGAGCTCAGCAGTGATAATAATGTAGACCTTGAGTCCTCTCCGTATAACAGTAACTGCGATTTTTCCTTTAACAACATATCCTTTTCTAAGGATGAGATTCTTAAAGAACTTAAATCTTTAGATATAACTAAAGGACCTGGTCCTGATGGCTTACCCCCTTTTTTAATTAGACATACTGCGGACACCATTGTCTCTCCTCTACATACCTTATACAACCGAAGCCTCAAAGAAGGCAATATTCCTAATCTATGGAAAACTGCACATATTACACCGGTTTTTAAACAGGGCAGTAAGAAAGATGTCAGTAACTATAGACCTATCTCACTCTTGTCTACTTTGTCGAAGGTTTTAGAGCGCCTTATACATAACAAAATATACCCTAGCCTACACAAAATTATAATACCTGAACAACATGGTTTTGTTAAAAAGCGTTCCACAGTCAGTAATTTACTACTTTACACCAATAATATTTTTCACTGCATGGATAATCGTATTCAAGTCGACTCAATTTACACAGACTTCTGTAAAGCATTCGACAAGGTAGACCACGAGATACTTCTAAGAAAGCTTGCATTTAACGGAATTCGAGGAAACTTACTCAGGTGGTTCTCCTCCTATGTCAGGAATAGAACCCAACGTATTGCTTTAAATGGATACACCTCTAAGATCATTAAAGTTACATCTGGTGTAGCCCAAGGATCCATACTTGGACCACTGTTGTTTGTTCTTTTTATTAATGACATTAAAAGCTGTTTTAAGCACACCCAGTTCTTACTCTATGCTGATGACCTAAAAATTTTCCGTAAAATCACTTCAGTCCAGGATTGTATTTGTCTGCAGGAAGACCTCGACCGCCTTACCACATACTGCATAGAGAACAAACTACATCTCAGCTTACCTAAATGTAAATCCATCACTTTTTCTAAAAAACTCAAGACTATAGGCTTCACCTATTCTTTATGTAACTCTCCGCTTGAAAAGGTACCTATTATTAAGGATCTAGGTATATTAATTGATTCAAAGCTTCACTTTGATGCTCACATTGAGAATATAGTTAGTAAAGCTTTTAAGCTTTACGGCTTTGTTATGCGTATATGTGTTCCCTTTAAAAGGCCAGAATCTTACCTTCTTCTCTATACATCTTTAATAAGATCTCAGCTTGAGTACGCTACATCTGTATGGAATCCTTTTTATGATAAATACGACAATCGCATTGAAGGCGTACAGCGTAAATTCTTGCGCTCTACAAACTACCGATGCTTCCGTTCGAGGTCCTCTTACGATCAACTACTTTGGAAATACTCACTTCCTTCATTGAAACAGCGAAGAATGCTCCTTGATCAACTCATGTTATATAATATCTGTCATAATAAGTTCGATTGTAATAGTTTAGTCAATCAAATTTGTGTACATGTACCATAATTATTGTTCACGCCCAATCAGAGAGAACCGTAAACGTGCGTTTTTCGCTCCTACTCCTTGCAAAACGAACGCAGGTATGCGAGCTCCATTGCATAGAATGACAAAAGCTTATAATGAGTACTTCTCTGAAACTGATCTATTTGCTACTTCACCTGCATTACATAAGAAGGCTATCAAACTTATCATGTCATCTATACTAATTTAGAATAAGATTCTAACTGTAATGTTCTTCTGTGCAATTATCAAGATCTATATAAATGTATAATTTAGAAATAATTATTTCAAATGCCAAGTGTTCAATAACGTTCACTAACATCACCCCCTTTTTAATAGTAACCTGTGGATAACGGGGCTGGTTACACTTTTAGAAATAAGTTAACTTAAGTACATTTAATTAATATATAAGTGTGATTGTTTGTTATCCCTAATAAAGAAAAATAAAAAAAAAATAAAAATAAAAATAAAAGAGGTTTACATATTGATATTCATGTCATTTATTCAAATGATGAAGACAACTAGCAGTTTGGCAAATATATCTCAAAAAATTCGATAAATAGGTACCAAAATACGTCAAGGCTCCCTGAACATGCACTAAGATTATTTATAATTGACAAATGAGCTCTCGTTACCGCTACCTCAGTCCCCGAAAATCACTCAGAAAGAAAAACCAGCCCACAGGGAGCTCGTAGGCAGTGATCACTCATTAAAATTGTAGCGATTTCTACACTTATTTTGTAAAAAAAACGAGCTAGGAGAAAAATTCCATGAAAATGAATATTCAACATTATACAGAGAAAATAGGGCTTCTGTCTTCTACCTATTTCATAAACTTTATGCCCAAACCTATCATTCAATTTCAATATCGTTTATTTCCATAAGCTTTCAAAAAAGCTTTTAGAAAATCTATAAGGCTAAGTATTAAAACCAATCATTATAAATTTTTTGTCAATGTAATTTACTTACCCACTACTACCTTCATCAAAGTCACAAATTGAGATGTATCGATTCTTAGTTCTACTCCTTCGCCAATCTGATCACCGAAACAATTGAACAGTTCTCTTTACTATTACTTAAAATACACCGAAAAACAATATAATTTAGCTTGATACCCGCAGGGGGGTAGGGGGCGGCGGCGGCAGAGGGGATGTAAACACAAAGCGCGGCCGGCGCCCGGCGCCCGGCGATCAGCGCCGCAGTCACGTGGCGCTGCCGCCGGGGGCGCATCACTTTTAAGGGTGTCGAAGCACCCTGCAACTTCCATACAAACTATCACAAACTTCAATAAAACATTCGCTTAATTTAACATCTCGATCAAAAATCTACGCGACAAATTCTACCCACCGGAGTTTCAGATTAAAAGTGACTATTTATTTTTGAACGAAGTTCCTCGTGATATCATAAAAACAAATAAACAAGGCAAAAAAGTACGCGTTATGAAACATAAAACAAAGTTGCGTTACTTCTTAACTGAAGTTTCTCATTGAAAGTATTATGTTATGTTATTTCGAAGTAAATTACTGTTTTCAAGCAAAACTACAGGAATCTTGCAACTGTTTTCGAACTGTTAAAAGTGATGCCCCCCGGCGTTATACACAGAAATCCATTGGACGATACGTATCTGATAACATATGAATACCTGTTTAAGTATTGAATTAGAGTATTGTATAGAATGCAAACAACAACTCTAAAGAATATCAATACGACAAACATATCAAACCTAATCATATCTAATATTAATCTAGTTAAATTTATCTATAAATACGTTAAAATATATAATTATATAATGTTGTAGTGGATAAGTTGTGAATAGTGCTTCAACGAATATTTGTAACAGGTAAGAACTGTGAATCTTATAACATCAATATTTTAATATAATTTCTCAATAAATAAATAACAGAAAGGTTCTTTAATTTGTTTTACTTTGTTTATTGGAAAGCAGAACTAAAGAGAAACTGTTGCTGTTTTTAAATTGATGCAACAAATTATGTCTGGACTAAGTTACCTTGATAATAGAGCTTTTTATTGTTTCGTACTCAATAATTTTAATATATTTATTAATTATGGGATCCAACGAAACAAAAAATTGGGTTCTATTGGGTTTTTGTTTTTTTCGATAAAATAAACTATATTTGGAAATAATTACCTACGTGTAGAACGGAACTCGCCCGGTGCGATTCGACTTTATGTAGTACATTTACGGGAATGAGTTGCGGAATATTTTTAAAAATACGACATTTAGGCGAGCTTTGCGGAAAATCTACTGCAAAATATTAGAATGTAAAATATTTAATAAAACTTCTTTGAATATGATCCAACAAAATGCATAAGAAATCAAATCAAATTAAATAATTTATCGCTTGAAATACATGCTATAAAATTTTTATAGTGTAATAAAATGGCGCAATGTATTATGCCCTATTGTATTTTTTGGGCTAACATAACCTGATGATGATGATAAAATAATTTTAAACAAAACTCAATGTTATGTACCTAAAATGTATTGGTCATAAATTCACTAAAGGAGTAATTTAATAAGAAAACATAATAAGAGCAAGGTATCAATGTTCTTACTTTATTTTAATCAGAAAACTACTCTATTTTTATTGCTTTTTTATGTTTTGTTAGATAATATGATACACAAAAAGCAGAATCAATATTATAAAAAAATCTTTGTCACAGTAATATAATAAATTAATAATAAATAGTATAAATTTAGGAATGTCTTTATCCCCCTACAGAAAGTAATAAGTATATCTACTCTGTAATCTAATTTAGAGGCCCCTAAACCGGACTAAGCTAAACGTCAAAAGTTGTTTGCATCAGTGCTAATAGAATTATTTAATTTATCGCTAATTTATTCAATTTGAAGCGCTGCGAGACAATGGAAGCCTTGGGCGGGGCTTGCTGGGCGCCGCCCTCGTTCACCTGAAAATCATTACCATATCTATACCTGGCTATGTATAATTTGAGCATACAATTAGGCTGAGCTTCCATTGCAGTGTGGGTAGACTTACCTAGCTTTATGCCTGGTTTAATCAATACGCTCAGAGTTTTGGTAGGTGAATCTAGCTGTAGTTGTTAATTTACGTTGTATGGTAGATGAACTCTTTGCTACACAAAGTTGCACCGAATGTACGAATAAAGGCTTAAGTTATGAAGGAAAACAGAAAAAAATTAATGTATCTTATATGTATTATACAACTTCATAAATTAAAAGTAAAATAATCCTTGTCTAAGCTGAATGAATGAAGAAGAACCTCTAACGAAACTAGAAACATACATCGGGCATTTCTCTCGAGTTAAATAAAATAGGTACATACGGAATTTTTTTAAGTATTTTATATCTTGAACTAGACTAACGTTGCCCGATAATTATTATGATAAAACCTTTACTAACAAAGACAATTAAAATTCAATAACCAAATTAGAACTAGTATTTACAATTGAAATAATTGAACTAACTATAGGCCATTGCAAACAAACTACAGGTAGTTCAACTGATTCATATAAATACCAGTTGGAAGTGTACGTGTGATGGTGGTTGCATTGCCTCGCTGCTGTATAATGGCAATGCTGATATTATGCTATTATAACTCTTAAGATAATAAACCTTTCTCTATAACGGTTTATATTTCGGAAGAAGCAGTAACCAAAGTGACACTACAATAAAATTGGATTCGACATAAATAAATAAATGATACTGGACAATCTGGACACACAGCATCGCCTACATCATGTGCTATGTGTATTGTAATTATAATCGTCTAATAATGAGTCTTAAAACAAAAATTACAAAGCATTCGTTTATTTTGTAAGCGTCGCTGTATGTCAAGTTAAAATATGGTTATGCATAATGTGGTATGGCAGATCAACTGTTAGGATTATTTTATTTAAATAATTTCACTATGACGAAGGAACATAGATTTATAGCACTCTACAAATCCTGCTACAGATAATGGTCCTGAATTAAGTAATCACATTTTCTATACCCAAAAATTGTTTATTTATTTCGGACTACTGCAAAATAACATTAAAGTGGTCTTAAGTCCATTTTTTTTTAAATTTATTGTTCCACTGACAAATTACTTATCACTCATTAGTTACCTATAGGCAATTATTAATTAGTTTAGTAGACAGGCACATAATTGTACTTTTATGTCTATTTGATTCTAAGAATCACCCCTACCTTTGTTTGCCAAAAAATCGCTACTATCAAATCCTACCACTAGATGCCAAATTAAAAACGAATCACACTTGAAACTCCATTCAATATTGAGAGCCTAATATTGCAGAGATAAGCAGCAGTATTTTCTGTTCCTCAATAAATATCGTATAGTTTAGGGGTATTTTATTGGTTCGAAGGAAAGTCGTGCCTCCCCAAGGAGCGATCGGTGGGCGAAAGGTTGGTAAACAGCGCGATCCGTCGCCAGGGACCGAGGATTGTAGCATCCTCGAAATTTTATTGTGAAACACTTGAAATTGTATTTTCTATTTGCGATACTTTTGCTTTCTCTGTTTCGAGTTTCGGAGAAATTGTTTGGTATTGCATTGTGACATATCAATTTTACAAAACGGAAAATAGTAGGGTACCGCCTATTCATTTGATTATGTCGCTTGCTTGTTAATGTTAGTAATGTCCCTTTTAAAATTTCCGTTTCAAAATTTGTACTGAAATCCTCATTTTGCTTTTTCATTTATTTTCAAATTTCAAGTCAGCTCCAGTAGTTTATGAGATAATTAACAATTCAAAACACAACCCAGAAAAAGCTATGTCATAATGGGTATAAGGGATGAAACCCCAAAAGCGAACAAGAAACCTTTACCTTGTTAGTTTTCGAGTTGGAGCAAAACTTGTCCCAAATTTTTTTATTATTAGATAATCTGAGCGTCTTGTCCGAGTTGTGCACAATTCCTTTCGAATACTTCGTTCGGTTTTGAGTCCTTCTTATACATTTTGCGCCTTCCAGCTCCTACCGAATCGAGAGGAACTACCATTCGTAGTATGACAACTATCTAATGAACTCGATGGAAGTTTGCAGACAGCGGCCGTCGCGTTCGCGCCATAGATGTTATTAAAATAAGTGGATACAAAATCAACAACGTCGCTTGATCCGACTGAACTACGAGTAAGTCCATGGACCTAATCATTTAAACCGAATACATTATTATAGGTATATACATGTCAGATCTTATAACTAGAGTAGTGTCAATGTATTCAACCCGCAAGCAGGTGTTAAATTAGTTAAGAAAATATTAAATAGCATTGAATCAAAAACGGAAAATCATCAAATAGGAAATCAAGGTCTCTTTCGAATTTCATCGACAATGATTATACCTCTAATAAATAACGCTAGATATAAAGATCCCTTAGTATCGTACATTATCATTATGTAAGTATAATTTACGATTCATAGATAAGAGTAAAATGGTAGAGCTTTAGCAGACTATGGCACTAAGGTTAGAGAAAAAACTATGATTGATATCTGACTAGCAAATTTGATAAAAAAATATTCTTAAATAAAATTTGAAAAATCCATTGGAATCATTTGTAATCTGCTTATATCCGCCGATTACAAATGCTCTTTTAACAAAACTTGAAAGTTACTCAGAAATAATATTTTTTATATAGCGAACGTTATTTTTATGCACAAAATAGATGAAATACGATCTAAACTACAGGAGCAAAATATTGCGCACGATAAACAACTTACTATATTCCGAGAAAAATATTCAGTTGATTTGCTCCGAGATATGTTTGAACCGGATTCAATAAGCCACTACGTAATGAAGCAGTACAAATTGAATGCTGCGCGGCTCTGCAGAATTTAATAAACTGTATCAAAGTTGTTTTCGGTTGAGTTCACAATTTTCTATATTAAATCGTTGGCGACGGCAGGAGCGGTTGCTATGATACCTCAGAGGAGTTAATAAGTCATAAATAGAAGGTAAAGAGGGATGGAGAGATGGGAAAAGCGTCTCGATAAAAAGGGAGGGTGTTCCCCCAGGTAATGTTGGTGATATGCAATCGTCTGGAAAAAGGTTTTGGAGAGTCATGAGGTGTCACCAAATGAGTTTCTTGGGCGGCGTGAGCACAGATCACTCTATTCGTTGTTGTGAACATGTTAACGGGAACTTATGAACAAACAACAAAACGTATATGTATTCACATACATAACTTCCTATGTGTTATCTAAGTTGTAAAAGTTAACAAGCCATTCTGCTTTTTGTCAGATTTAGTTTGAGGTAGGTTTTACTTTGTCTTCGGAATTAGACAGATGGAGACAATGTGTCTTCTGATTTTGAGCTAGTTGTAGATTATTTGAAACAGTCTGAAGTAAGCTCACATGTTTCCGTTGTAAATAATTCTAATTTGGTACTGTTAATTACTTATTTTTCTGTGATAATAAAGTGTGTTTATAATTCTGTATCTAATCATGCAAAAAGTACACATTATTTGCCTGTTCTTCCAGCAAATAGCAGCACTATTAGAAAACGATTACAGACTTAAAAGCTTGCTTCCTTTGTTTAGAAAGAGCTGCATAAGAGCCGATATCAGCTGAGTAGGCTCTTTGCAGAGTGTTCGATACTGGTCGAGTGCCGCCGGGCGCGCCCTCCCAATCTCGCTATATTGCGAAACACGCGTTAGCACTTTTACGTTGTAAAGTACCCTTTTGAGTACAATACACCTTCTATTGGCTTGGTTTCACCCTTTTAACCTGAAAGTCCACCTGAAAGAAAGCAGTAAGAATCACCTGGTTATTGCTTCTTTTCCGGAAGAAATTCATCAACCGTAAATATTAGAAATTCATATTTTAAGAAATTACCAATTAGGTAAGTAGTTTATAATTCAAGTATTTTGCAAATATGAGTCAACCTAGATTCAGTAATTAAAAAAATGCTACTTAACTCTTCCTGTCATAAAAAAAAGTGCACGGCATTATTTACCTTCTTGTGAATTGAATGGACGGAAAAATTCCACAAATCCTAGTCTATATTTGTCTATATTCATAATGGTCTGCTAACTTAAAACAGTTGCTAAGTAGTGTTATTTATCCCTCTGACAAAATAGATTGGTAGGTTTTACACCGAGCCATTAAACTTTGATCAGTTATTCTTAGCAATATAAGCATCAGTTGAGCTACTTGGAGATTGTTTGCAACAGCCTGGAGCTAGCTCAATTATTTCAATTTGTAAATACTTGTTAGAATTTGGTGCAATAACAATTATAAATAAATTGTTATTTTCTTTGTTAGTAAAAATATCGAAATTTTGAGAAAAACCAAACCATTTTTCTTTAAACTGGATGAGGTTTTACAACTAACAAAATGGAATGGCACCCCCACTCTACGTTTCAGTTAGTAAAATAATAAATTAATCATGAGGGGCGCCGTTTAGTCAGCTTAGCTTACTGCGCAGATTATATGCAACGTTCCGCTTTTTAATGAAGACACCCTAACTTCTGATTGTTACTATTTTCACGGATTCAGCATTTATGAGTGAATTCCATGAATTGCATTAGCAAGCAAGCAATTGTTCGGATGTTCTGGGTATTTTATAAGTAAAATAAAGCTTCTAATTATTACAAGTATGTATCAGTCATCTAGTACCACGATACGATTTCCTTAGCTTGGGGCTAGATGATGTTGTATAATTTGTCTAGCATTATTTATTTATTAAAAAATATGTTTTCGCGCATTAACTGTTTTATTTTTTATCGTTCAAATGCCATTTCAAGAAACTTGGTTACTTTTTGACACAATTTTCGTTTTCTGTTAGAACTAATGAAAAATAAATAGCTTGGAACTTGTTACACCATCATATACGAGATCATATAAAATCATAGGTATAGGCCTCCCCTAATGAACGCCATAGCGCCCTGTCTTCTGCTTGTCGCATCCAGGATCTGACTGCATTCTTCCGCAAGTCGTCTTTTAAATCTCTGTCAGATGTTTTCGATACAAATCCTATCCTTCAGGTAAGTAGGTACACTTTTACAACGCCAAGAACAAAATTCTTTTCACGACCTAGAAATGCTAAAATACAAACATGCACGAAAATCATATACTAATGCACCTAAGTTAAGTGACATTTAATTAAATTAAATAATGATGGACAATTCACACAGCATTATCTAGCCCCAAGCTAAGCATTACAAGTAAAGTCTCTCTGATTCTATCACAGGAATTTCTTAGGCTTATATCCATTCGAGCGAAACCGCAATGAAAAAAAATCTTACGCTTATTATTTAGCTCTATGAGGCTACATGTCACGCACGACCCATCAGTTATTGTTGAATAGGAAACAAGCCCGTCGATGAGAAATCTCATAACATCAACGTCAAAGGCTTGAAGAACTGCAGACTAAAGTTAAAACGGTCTGATGGGCAGATACGATTCGAACGCGTTATTCATCCGCCGCGGCAATATGACTCGTGACGCGGAGCTACCAATATATCAGATGTGGATACGCAAGAATGAAATTGATGTTTTATGCAGCAATTGGCTCTATTCTATATATCATATCTATTTATTATGTATATTTACTGTAACGCTGTGGTTTACCTCAATAAATAAATTAATAATTAATCATCTAGTACCCATATTAACAAAAGCTCTGCTTAACTTGGGCCAGATGATGCTCGGTGAATTGTCCAGCATTATTTATTTATTTTTGGAGTTTTACAACAAATAAAATAACAGCTAAATATTAGAAACATAATAAGAATCGTTAGATAAAATAGAAAATGGCCATCGAAAGCTACCTAGTGTTAGCAATGCAATACCGCCTACATTGTTGGCAACTGATACAAAATAATATAAATCGGTAGCGTCTCTAAGACGCTACATGGCATGCGGTATGGTAATGCTACGCTACGCATGGTAGTGCTACGCCAGGCTCTCACCAGCTCTCGGGGCACGCGTCGCTTGGACCAGACACTGATAAAACAATTGAGCAACTTCTGTGACGAGGTGGGCGAAAGTCCGGCTATGACTCAGGAGGTTGCGGGTTCGATAGACGACCGCAATTCGAGTTCCATTGCCTGGTACAAGTGTTAAATTAAAAGTTCACAAAAATATCTGGGATTCCAGAAACGAGTATTGATTTTCCTGAGATAGGTACAGGTTTTACCTAGTTCAGGCACAGGTAATCGTTAGAATTTATGTATTATTATTCGTATGTTAAACATTTGTCTTAAGTAATTTTGAATAAATTATTTTATTTTATTTTTTATTATTTTTTATTTTATTCCAACTGTTTACTAAAAACCTTTTACGACTGATACTAAAAGGCCCTCAGTAAAATTAATTATAATTCAACCTCATACCGCATCCTCCTAAGGGTAGCTTCGAGATAGGCTCAGTGGACCGGGGAAACTTCATTTGCGAGCTCCTCTGCCCGTGAAATGAACCGGCGGCATCGCCCGCAGGGGCTTGGATGCTGATTCTGCAATGTTTTAAGTAACCGGGATCGTTTATTACGATATTTTTGGGGTTCCGTACGTAGGTGAGCGTGGCAACGGGCCGTCTAAGTCTAATCGTAGTAACCATAACACTAGATTAGCCGCTTAAAGTGATCTTTCGTGTCTTTCCATCCGTCGCAGGCCATTTCATTGTACCTAATTGTAATAATCTTATTTTCAAAAAATGTGAGTAGTATATTATAGCAAGAAATAGAATCATTATGTTTTCTTGAAACATGAGTAACACATGAGTTGACATGGTGTGAGCATGAAATTATGATAACAAATATGAATTAATATTAACTTCATGATTTGCCACTACCGGCGCGCAAATAGGAGAGGGTACACTACAGATTTGTCACTGATGTGATGTGATAGGTCTTTAGTATTTTCTTTTATTAACTCTGTGACAACACTTGTCATCTATTATATGAATGTTAGCGGGTTAAATACGAACCTATTATATGTTGTAAGAACACCAACGTTTCCTCCCTTAACGACTTCATCACTTACAACATAATAATAGGTTCGTAGTTAACCCGCTTGCATTCATAATGAATTCGTCAAACTACGATAGTTTTCATAGTAAAACACTTGTCATGTTACTATGGCCCTATACTCATCTAAAGCCGTCGGATAAGATGTTTTGATGACGTGGTACGGAACCTTAGAAGGCGAAAACGACTCGCACATTGCTATTTTAAATAGGGAAATATTGAGAAAATACCGCCACAATCACAATAAATTTTATTATAACATCGGAAGTTTAATAAAGATGGCATGAATACATTAAAAGACGGAGCTCTGCCTTTGGTGACAGAATTACGTAATAGTTAAAAATTTAATATTTTTTTCTATTTTCAAAATTTTAATAATTACTTTTAGGTACCTACTCAAATTCTCGTTATTAACCTTCTAAAGTATTTTTGACGCACTCTTTTTAAAATAATTTCCGAGATGGTTCCATAAAGTTTTCAAATGTTGTACGTCATTTAGATATGATGTAGATCGAACGTTATAGATAATTTTTGTTTTTCTAAAATAACACCGAGAAATTTATAGCAGATTTATAAAGCGAAGCTCTTCATTTTCCCTCACAATTGAAATAAAGGCATTACGCAAAGCCTTTGTGATAATGATAACTTAATTTGACATGCTTTGTAATCATGTAGGTTCTTTTAATTTTTGTTGAAATGGCTTTTGGTAAAAGCCATTATAAACTTATTATTCCTTATTAAAATTCAATTATATTATTTAGCAACCCATCAAACCTGATATAAAATCACACAGCATACACCATCCTTTCGCCGCCCCCACCGAATAATATGGTTACCGACTATTACGATAGAAGTGTTTTTATTTGAAATAATTGTTCCTGAGGTGCGATTACACCTTGTGAATTTTTTTCAGGCAAATCGTACGAGTAGTTCTTGAGATAGGTTTTTTGTAATGGATTTTACTTTATTATTAAACGAAAAATAAAAACAACATTTTGATCCGAACAACATCGCAACAGGTTAATACTCACTCCTCGATTTCTCGCTTTTTGTTGTAAGATGCGATTGCGATTTTATTCGGGAAAGAAGTAAAAAACTTGGGTTTCGTAAAGTAGAAAACCCTCTTATTCAGGTTTTCTTTGAAGTTCTTGATTACAGTATAGTTTATTACTTTATATAATTCAAAATATCTGCAATGGTTACATCTATTAATGTATTTTTAATATAAAAAAAGCCATCGTAATCTATGTAGGGATAGTAGGTTGCGATGATTTACTCACTTAATGATAGATTATGAAATCCCGGGATGTGGCTTTGGCAAGCTTATAGTAGCCAAAGCAACGTCTTTTAACATCGCTCTCATTTCGTCTTACGTAAAAGAAAGTGATAGCACATGACCATTACCCAGCATGAGCTAACGTTCAACGATGATAATATTGTGCTCTAATTTAGAAGTCTATTTGAATACAGTGTGCAGTGACGTGCATTGAGATCTGTCTTCTTTCTGCGCCCCCATTGTTTTCTACTCTTTACCAAGATTTCGAGTGCTTGATATTAAAATCCTAACCGCCACAGAGAAGGGATACCGCAGATCAAAAACAAAAACGGATACTGCATAACAAAACGACCAAACACACTCGCAAGGGCTACAGAATCCTACCGAGATCTGTACACGAGCCAAAATAATGTGCCAGAGACAAAGCTGCTGAAAGCTGATGAAGATTAGGTATCAACAATATTTCCAAGAGAGGTAGGAGTTAGGTAGCGCACCTACCTAACTCCTACCTCTCTTGTTTTATTAAACAAAGCACTCGGACCCATCAACACAAATGAATTCTTAATAGCTACCAGAGAAGTAATCATCACAGTTCTCAGAAATATATTCAATGAAGTAATAAATCTGAAAAAAAAACTGAATAATTATTGTATCCGTAAAAAGAGGATTACAATTCTACAAGTAATTATTGGCCAATCAGCTTGATGACAAGCATATACATTATAAAATATTTTCCAAAACAATTGTTGGCCGAATCACAAAAATTCTCAACGAAAACCAGCCAAAAGGTTGTCCAATGCCTTTAAAACCCTAGAGCACAAAAAAAAGTATGGCAAGGTGGTTGCTAAGGCAACTAAAGCATTTAAAATACAAGGATCATTAGAAAAATTTACAAATTAAGCTCTACAACCGTCAAACTGGAAAATAACGAAAGCAGATTTTGAGGAAATATTTCAAAACCTCAATTGGTAGAATTATGGCCTTAAAAAAGGAAAAGAAGGGCATCTATGAAAATTAAGTTTAACCAATAACACTCAGCACAATAGAGTCGGTATGTTAAGGAATATACTTATCTCGGAAAAATCCTTATCTGCTATAACTTTATCTCACCAAATCATCTAACAACAAAATAAATAGAAACAAGAATTGAGAATGCTTGCAAGAGATACTGATCATTTAATAAATCATAAAAAACAAAGAGCTTTGTCTGAAAATTTAAAGGAAACTTTAAAATAAATATATTTTTCCAATTTTTTAATTTAATAAACCAAACATGGGACCTGAGAAAAGCGCATAATAGAAAGTCGGATGTTTATCAGATTGGTCGGTGATAGGTCTTTGAAGAGAAGTTTGCTATGAATACAATCAGGCAGAGTACAGAGTACACAGACATCAGGGAAGCAATGAAAATATACTATGTTATTTTCATAGAAAAAAACTAGATCGGTCAAACTTTAAGAGGAACTGAAAATTCTAATAAATCTATTACATTTACGACTACATTAAGCCCAGGAATCAAAATAGAAAATTTGGACGACCTTTCAAAAGGTGGGAATAAGACATAAATAAAATCCATCAATGGAAAGACGAAAATTTCCAAGGATAGAAACGAATGGAAGAAGCTAAAAGAGGATTTTGTGTAAACTAGGGAAAACAGATAACATGTCCTAGTATGTAAGACTTAAGAAATCATTGTACGTTATCTGCATAAAGGTTTTTCATTATTTTATCTCATTTCCACGATCACGGGCCATATAGAGTCTCGGTCCTTTGGGAGGCATTCGTGGGCCCGTAGCCAACAGGACAGAGGCCCTTTATGAGAGATAATTTTAATGGCTGGGCTACATAGAACGTGTATAATCCTCGTTTGCACAATATGATATACTCGAAAATCATATCCATGATATCCTTCAGGTATAGAGACTATAAGCATAAGGAAATAAAATGAAAAAAAGAATTTTTGGGTCTAGGAGACCCAAAAATTCTTTCCTGACATAATTGAAAACTGTTAAAAGTGGCAGACTGTGGCTTGTCGAATACCGGATGGATTACTCAAAATATAGGCTTAAATGCCGGATATAAACGATTCCTGCGCAAACGTCTTTGGCGTTATAACGAGGGTTTTTCTCGTTATAACGCCATTAGGAACCTTCACCGCCGAGTCTACCTTAAGATGTATCTCTTGCGACTCCACTCAGAACGGCCAATGAAGCGCAACCAATAAGTGTGGATCTGGTTCTTTTAGAATACCACAGCTTAAGGTTCACGTCCAGATTTACGTCTCCGCAAGCGGAGACGAGCACTAGAACTTCCCTGGGAGCACTCGGTATCGGTTGTTATCACAAAAATCTTTTAAATATCTGTAATAATAGGATAACTTTTGTATTTCCTTCGATTTTCTTTTAATACCGATTCCCAAAATGCAAATAATTTTACAGTTACCTATTTTCACATTCACTAAACTTATTATCTTCTCCAAGGAATATAAACGTATTGCAAATTTACGTTATTCATTTAGGCTTAATTGAGTACCGAAAAAAATGGTAACATTGCATTACCGATACAACCAACATCACTATTTTGAGTTCAATAAGATCGCGAAGACCTATTACTGTACAGGCTATTATCGACAATTTCCGCGAATAAAATTGTAATGTTACTTTACGGTGTAAAATTATGCTCTTGATTCTGGTAAAACATATTTTTATTTATTACTCTGCATTCGTAAACACAGTTATAATTTAAATTATATTGCATATACAAAAAAAATATTGCTATCTTTTGGTATTAAAATGAACCCGAAAAGTAAAGTATTTTAGGAGTTATTTAAAAAAAACGGTTTTTTATTTTTCCTGTAAAATTTTGTTTTTTCGGTTACGATTTTATTCGGTGGGGGCGGCGCTTTGTATTCCATCCCTTGCTTTTTCACGTGGAAACAGTAATGGAGTTGGATACAGTACTTGTTTTGGGTACTTCTGAAAATTTTCTGAAAACTGGAAAACCCCGCCCCTTTACAGCGGCAGCCGTGATTGGCGGAGGTTTATCTACATCAGCAGGCGGCCGGGCCAATGGGCGAGGCTCGCCCGCGCAGTCGTCGAGCTGTGCCGAGCCACGGCGCGGCAGGCAGACGTTACCGCGCACAGCCTCGCCTGGGAACTAAAGTAAGTACTCTAATTATTAATTTTAGCTCTCTGTAAACCTCCAGAATTGTCCTTTTTGTGAAAAATACAGTGAAATTGTTCTTTTGTGCGTATTTTCGTGTCGGTATATCGTTTCGTGTAGGGTATAGCTATAGATTCTTCCGTGTTACATAACCACCTAGGTAAAGGTACCTATCTATATGTATAGCTATACAACATCAACTAGCTATACATAAGATATGCGTGTAGATACATTATGTTACCTATATGCGATACTTTCAAATTATTTCTTTGTCTAAAAGTGAACAAGACCTGCGTTTTCATTTCAGTAAACTTACTTTTCTTTTAAAATTTCGCCCAGTAATTTTCTAGATTACGTCAAACAATAACAGCATCTTGTTTTATATGTGTTTATATATGTTTTATAATTCTTTTATAATTCTTTAAACGATTCCCGACGGCAACCAATATTTTTGTAACCTACGTAAAAATATCTCTATCTATTTTGAGCCCCAAATTTTTGGTGACGACGGTTCACTAAAATATTGAACAGTGAATTAAATTTTGGTTTATAAGTAATTAGGTACTTCTATGTTCTACTTACTAACAAGGGTAATTTTTAACAAATACCTATATTATTTATCTTTCGCTGTAATTTAAATCATAAATAAAGTTTTGCTATCTTTTAAACCTTCAACCCCAATTTGTATTATTTAGACCACCTCAGTGGCGCAGTGAGCAAAAGTCCGCCTGCGCCGCGGGGACTTGTCTCGATTAGGACCCGTCAAATGATGCGTTCCAAAATCATCCAACAATATTATTGATTATTGATGCGTTCCGAAATGATCCAACAATATTGATTGACAGTTTGCTTGCAGATGTGCGGTGCAGTTTGATGTGTGAGGGCCGGCCACAGCCATGCAAGCCGCGAAGGAGAAGGCCTCAGGGCTCTTCGCTAACAGACCTCTTCTGTTCAAGTGAGTCCTAGATTTAAGAACTCCTAGGCTTTATTTCAGGTCGGATTCTAAAGCGGAGACAAATAGAGCTGAAGACAAAAGATGTGCAATGGTTTTAATGACTAAATTGTGCTTTTTTGGGCCCGTTAAAACAAACGAAAGGGTTAGCTGTCAAAGGAACTGTCATAGTGCTCACTTTTTGAAATTTATGATCAGTTAATCTAGTAAATAGTCATGGATAGTTTGACGCTTGAACAACCAGACCAAACTATCCAGATAAATTAAAAGGGTTTAAATCTGGATCATTTGGTTGTAATAATTTGGAAATAGACATAGACATAGACATAGACATAGACATAGACATAGACATAGACATATCATTTATTTGCCACTACATACACAACACTTAATTTTAATATTAACAGAATAAGGAACACAGATGTAGGTAATACATCAAAAAATCAAACATCAATGCACACAACGTGTTGATGACTTCGTCATTATTATGTCACTACCGCCCATTCTGTCCGTTAACTAGGTACTGATATGTACACGTTCACGTTTCCCAATATTACCAGTGTGTTACATACATCGTTACATATCACATAACCGATTTTCCTAACAAAATAATTCACATTGTGTGCCGGAGATAAGGAGTTAGCAGTTAAATCCTTGTGCCTCAAAATTGCGTCAAGAAGTCGGTCACGCGTGCTTTATTTTGCCTATGCAGTTATATCATAATAATAAATTAGTTTGAGTCAGAGATTTGTGCTTATTTCTTTGTCTCAACTATCACGAACGAAGAAGATAGTCCGGCAACTATTATTAATAAAAGTAAGAATGTTTTTCATTCTTTAAACTTTCAGTTTAATATAACAATTGCTAGATTAAACATCATATTTTTCAATTATATAAAATCAAACTTACAACGAGGCTATTTGTATTCTTTTTAATCCAAAACAATAAGAACGCGAAAACAAGCATCCAATCCAATCTTGCTATCAGACGATAATATTGACTGGCAGATGAAACGAGAGAATAATAAAATATAACGATGGGGAAGAACTCGGACTCTATCTGAGAGTTTAGTACAGGGCTGCTGAGAAGAAGGCAACAATCTATAAAATTAATGATGCGTTATCTAAAAAAAAATAACGGAGATTTGAAGAATAGAGTAACTCTATATTCTTGACATCCCAATGAGCAACTGTCGGTCATTGGGATGTCAAGTCGAACTATGCACAGTCTACGCGCAGTCGCGCCATTTTAATTTGACGGAGCCATACTCATATCGCAATTAGAACAGCCTCATCATCATCATCATCACCAGCCTATAATAGTCCACTGCTGGACATAGGCCTCACCTAATGAGCGCCATAGATGGCATCATTATTTCGGGGGTTATTGCCCATAATCCCCACAGAACAGCCTGCTTGATTTTAATTGATATTTTTTTAAGGAAAATAGAAAATGACAAATTAGGACTACACGTCTTGTATAAAGACTAAATGTCTTTATTTGTCTTTTTCAAATCATTTTACAGCAAACTAAAGAAAATAAGATAAACGTAAGATTTATTATGAGATAACGACTACGGACCACTACTTCCCCGGATTTATTTTAGCGAAAATTTTAACGAACCACGTTGACCTTTGTGATAAATCTGCGCAATATAATTGCTTGCAATTCAGCGATTACCCTGTATGTTACTGCAAGCAGTGTAAGCGATAACTCGGGGCAGCCCTACGACTGCTCAGGGCTGATAACAAACAGACATCACGCGGATTTGTGACGTCACGCCTCGGATCCGCTAGAGGGCTTCGGATTTGTAAGCTTCACTCTTTGGCCGGTACTATTTGAATCGTCTTTGGAAACTTAGTTTCGCAACCAAAAAATCATTTGCGCAACTGTATAGATTACAAACATTTGTGTGCCAAAACAACGTGACTTGCTTTTTTCCTGCATATTTTCTATTGGCCCCTAATTGTTATTGGTTAATATTTGGTTCACAATCCTATAAACGGGTTTTGCATAACGGTGTTTTAATTATCAAACATGGGACCTAAGTAAATTGTTTCCAACTCAATCTGACTAAAATTCTTTCTTCTCTTCAAATCTCTATAAAAACAAAAACCTTGGGCATTAATTTGATGAGACCTGCCAATTCTGCTAATTCCCCCTTCTGGAGTATAAAGTACAATTTCAATAGGAAAGACAATGCAGCCAGGCTCTTAAGAACGATCTTAATTAGGATTGATTTAGCACAGTTTAGCTACCACCAGATTGTTAGCAACAGTCTACAACTGTTTAATCATTTTAATCTATTGTCTTTTTTGATAAAGTCCAGAGAATATTCTGAATAAACTTTGGATCTTATTTTGGATTAAGTATTTTCATTGTATCACTCACAATTTCTTTTCTGAAACGAAAGAGTTTTGAAACAAACAAAATGTAGGTATTTGAAGTAAAAGCTTAAAATAGCCCTCCGTCTCGTCTTGTTGTGTTTTAAGTCGGGTAATATGGATTTTATAACATTGAACTTTTTAATCTATTTTGCAATAGTCTAACGAAATATAATCTACATACGACTTTAGTACAAATCTGTAGACGTATCACCCCAAGCCGTGTTTGAAGGCTTAGGGAGCGATCGAATGATCGATTCTGTACGGCTTACGACTGCCGCTCCACTGACTCCCCGGATGTATGCACTGACGCAAACTCATCCGCTTGTCAGACTACCCGGATCGCTGTTATGAAATATACTGATATTTGTTTGTTGAAGGGTCTTATAACGTTTCGGGAGAGCGCTTAGGATCGTTTGTAATCTGCTTAAAAATATGTCTTAAAAACTAAACTATTATCGCTCCTAAAATATTGCTACTACGCAATTAATCAGTTTTACTGCAGCTTCTGTTTCAACACCATGTGACTTTTGATTTCTCACTTAATCTCAACATTGAAACGTATAAAAGCAATAAATATTGAATACTGAGCCCCGCTTGCCACGGAAATATAATTTTACTAATTAGATTGTTCTAATTACAGACCGATTCTGTGTAAAGATTGGTACAATCTAGGTACCATTCTGGTAGTCCATTTAAAGAGCAACCGTTGAAATCATAAATTTAAAAATTTGTTGAGTGAGAATCTCCCAGTTCGATCCTTGCAAAACATAAACTAATATAATCAAGCGATAATTAAATATAAGCGATTATAACTGATCAATATAATCAGTCAGAAGTACCCACTCAGAGCGACTTCATCAAGAGGGATACCCCAAGGCTTAAAACCCATAAATTGGAAGGCGAGGAAGGGTAGCATCATTATTTAGTCCGTTTAAATCACTAAGTCCTTAAAGGACATTAGCAAGCTTTGTACCGATATGGATGTACACAAAAGAGATTTAGAACTGGGGGAGTGAAAGTCGGTGTTTTGTGATGGAGTTGCGTCTAGCTGTGTGCATAGATAACACAATGACTCTTTTGGTAGCGCTTTCTATCTTTTAATTGTCATGACAATGCTCAGTACGCGAAAATTTGGGAGATTCCGTAATTTTCGGGAAAGTTTGCATGTATATTTATTTTTCTATTTCATTTGTCATTTCATTTCAACTCATAAGTAAAGTGTGCAATAAAGTATTTATTATTATTATATAGGTCACGGTAATTATACAACAAAATAGTTTTTAATTCATTTACTACCTTTGTGCTACCGATGTCAGTTACGTGTTTGAAAATTAATAGGTACCTATTAAATTATTATTATTTCTTTGTTAATAAAGATATTCATCAATATGATTCTAATAATATAATACCAATCTGTGCTTGCAGCTTTGTACGTAGTTAATCGCATAAAATGTAACCTAGGTGACACATTATGAACTTTGTAGTTTCTTCAATAAAAGAATTTTCAAACTCAGCAGGTTGATTACCACTTACTAACCAAACAAAAGATTTACCTCTCATGATTAAGATGAGCGTAAAAGATCCCCCCCAGAACGTAAAACAATAAAAAACACCCAGAACTAAAAACCTCCGTAGGAACAAAGTGCTCATGTGATCTGCCAAATGAACCGTAATTTTCATAAAAGCTTATGAAAACAATACATCGTCACCAGTTGTTCCACCAGCGGTCCAGACAGAATGTGCAGCACTCAGCACTTCCACTAATTGTTCCATTTGAATATCGCCGGCGACAATTACCCAATTGGTCCGGTAGAGGCCGCTGTATCCCCAAATTAATTGCTGTCGCGCTATTGCTTTGTTTTATTTTGAACTAGCGACGCGCGCGACTTTGTACAAATAATCGGGGATATTATTTTGATACAATCACTAAAATTTCGAGATTGATTTTCAAGGTAAAGTTTTTTTAGTTATAGGTAAGTCTATTTCTATACTAATAAAAAAAAAGTTTTCATTGTTTGATATAAATAAGCTACAAAAACTGTTTCACCTCTGATGAATATAAGCTAATAGGATATCTTCAAAAAATTAGGGATTATAAAAATTTTAAATACATTATTTAAATTTTCTTTACAACCAATGACTGTAAAAATTTATAATGTTTTTTTAATTTTTATTAAATACTCGTGCAAAGATGACAATCGGCACGACAACGAACTACTCGTAGCTCGTGCGAAGCCGGGACGGACCGGTAGTGTATTATCATTATTATTATATATTGTATTGTATTATCATTATAATAACGGATCTCATTATAAACAATACTTATTTATTGTAAAAAACTAAAATAAATAATAGAAACTAGATCTAAAAATTCGTTGTAGTTTGACGCACTAGAAACATATTTTTAGGAGGGATAAGTATATTTTTTCTGAATGAAATGAAATGAACTCTACTCTACGTTATGAACAATTTGGAGAATATACAAACAATACGATTTCGTTTTACTGTACTTTCAGGAGCTCCTGATCGAAACTTGTGTCGTCTTGTAAATGGAGACGGAGTTTGTTTTTACTTTTCCTTATTGATTTCTTTTTATGAGCTTTGTTAATTTCCTACGAAACACTTCTGATTAAAACGTTTCTGGGATCATCAAAGCTTTGTTATATTCTAAGGACCTTCTTAATTTATCAATTTCAAATAGCTTTTATTATTTGGCTCCAAAGTAAACAGAATGCGTTGCAAACCGAGATATTGGCATACAGTACTGAATTATTTTACTGAATTATTTTATGTCTCACTAGCCCAACAAAAATTATAAATTTTCACACAATACATGTTGAGTTACATTATTGAAATTTTCATACGGATCCCTAGTTATTCTGAAAATATTCCAGCCTATGTTCCTAAGGATTCTAATGGTGAAAGATTTTTAAAAAACTGTCTAGTACTTTCGGAGCCTATTCAATCCAAACAAACAATGAAATCTTTCCTCTTTATAACATTAGTATAGACTATACAATTTCTACATAACTACAGTATTGGTTCAAATGTCATGTCAGACCCATCAATATACTCGTATGCCACAAAATAGGGTGTTACATTATCGCAAACAGCTTGTTAAAACATTTGCCTGCGGGTTCCGCTGAAAATTTAATGAGCCTCTGCTTTTGTGGTGCCACGGCCAATTAGCCAGACATTAGGGCTTCATACTGTGATGTTTGGACAGCGAAACCGAAGATCCTTTCATGCTATTGAAGTTGTGCTATGAAGATCATAATCATCATCTGTTTTATCTCTAGGGGTTGATTAAATATTGTTTCGACTGAGACTTTTTGCTGCCGGGGACAATAGGTATATTAGATAGATAGAATAGAAATACTGATCATGACAGGAGATTATGATTTGTTTTGGTTTGATTTTAACTCAAACCTTTTATTATGGAACTTAAAATGAAAATAGAGGAGAGCATCAGACGTATTTGTTTAGCATAAAGAAGTGACGATCAAAGGAAGTATAAAATAGTCAAACAATTGTATACGCTGTTAATATTTACTCCTTATTCTTAACAGTTTGCTAACTTAAAGGATTGCTATGTCTCGGTCTGTCTATAAGTCAGTTGGAGAAATAACACTACTTAGCAACTGTTATTTAATTAGCGGACCATTATGAATAAGTTAAAATACAACATTTACAAAGCCAGCGGGATAGTTTTTTATTTTTTCAGACAATTAACCATGTTGACGTCACAAATAGGATATTGTATGAAAAAATTAAGGGATAAAATAAAGTAATTTACAAAACATTAAAAAAAAACATACAAAAATTGGTATAAAGCTTTAAATCACTAACGGAGAAACTACTACAGCTCATAGGTATTGAGCTACTCTGCTAGATGGTGCTCAAAAATCAAACTATATTTTAGTTCTCGCTCGCTTTCTCTTTGTTCTTCGCTCCAGCCTTGAAAATCAGGTCAGGCCGAGAGTTATTTGTCTCTCTGGCAGACTTTTGGCAGTACCAGAAGGTTTGTGCGTCATCTCTGATCAATAGCCGGCCGCCGAGGAGTCTGCCCGGCGGGACGGCGCGGCGCGCCGCCGCCGGCGCCAGGGGGCGCTCGCCGCAAATAAATCTCCCTAACTGCCACTTTTACGAATCATATTTATGTTTATTTTCGTCTGCGTGTTTTCTTATTAGCTGTGATGGGACAATTTTTTCAGAATTTTACCTTTGGAGAAAGGTTGGTTTACAGTTTGTCCGTTTCTGTAGGCTTAGTCTGACACTAAAAGCAAAAAAATGTGAATTGTTTTTTTTGGTTATTATTATATTCCCAAATCTTTTTCAACTTGAACAAGATGAAATATTTCCTTCACGTTATTTAATGATAGTTTCTTTAATATTTCCTACTTTATTTAAAACTTTGGGCTAACTGCAGGCCGCAGATTTATTACCAGCCTACATGTTAATATATTTTCAAATGTACAAAACATTTTCGTGTTTAAATTTTAGTAATAGAAGTAGTTTTTTGATCTGTCAGTTACTCTCAAATTAAATTTTGTATTTTATTTTGAATTTTTAGCGATAGTTTTTTAAATAAATAAAATCGGTCTTAATAATAATTACCAATATCTTTCTCTAAAACTATTTATGTAGTTCAAACAATCTAACTTCACTACTGCGATCCATGATAACTATCCAACTTTCCCGAACAAAGTAATATTCTCGAATTATTCTTCCAAAGATATCAAAGAAAAGCTCTACATTAAAATCTAGCCTGGATACGTTCCCTGGTTACTTTCTTACAAAGAAAAGGAAGTAGGTCACAGACTGTGCTTCACTTAGGTACGGAAAATGAGAAAACTTTATTTCTCTTAGGAGCTTCAAAGAACTATTTTAAGATGAAAGGATCTTAGGTTTGTGAATAACTAGGAGGGTTGGAAATAAGGTGTTATTTAGTAGGCGTTTCATTTAAACTCAATAAAGTTCGATTAACGGTTACCTATAAATTTGGGATGCATTTGTGATGAGGCTGTAATAGACACGTATTTGGGATGCATTTGTGATAAGGCTGAAATAGTCAGTACACTATTTTCACCAGTCTTTAGCTGCATTTTGTATTCGAAAAAATAAAATTATCTGGCGCAAGTCGTTTGAGGGATACACTCATACTTTAGAATAGACCAACCTGTGGCCCAGAATTGTAGAGTGCATATATCTTATATTCCTGATCTAACTCAATAGGTACTTAATCATTTATTGAATTCTATAGGTATACGAAGGCAATAATCCATTTGTAACAATTCATTTCACTAGAACTGGGCGTAAAATATGTATGAGGAGGGAGTAATTCAACAAGGCTGATATCTCAAGATTCATTCTTTATTGCGTTCTTATTATACATTAAAGTCTTAAAAATAGGTTAGTTACAGCTTCAACATACTCGGGAGGGGCAAAACAATAATATAGATACATTATTTTACACTCAGGACGCTAAATGGTTACGAAAGAGCCCATACAAGCTCATACATCGTCGCCACTAATTAAAAGCAGTCGCTAATAATGAATCCCCGCAAAGTCAGATTCATTAGAATATAATACTGTAGAGGTTGTAATTTAAAAGTTTCCTTTGAAGTAGGATTAATACCGGCCGGCGCGGTGCCGCCCTCTGTCGTCCACACGGCGAAATTAAATCCTAGTCCTTTTAAGTTACAATCACACCGTAGGCGTGTATAGAGTAACCTATGGTCGTGTTATCTGCAAATTATGTCAACAAATTCGAAAATAATATTTAATTAATGAGCTAAATTATTGATCTTTTGATATTGGCGTTTTTCGGATGAATGGTGGGTTTCGTCTAAAGAACCTATACATTTTCATTGTATCATTTTTACAATATAGATAAACTATTTGATTCGTTTTACGTCGTAGCAAGCTATGATTTTGTAATCTGCAAAGATAACCGTTTGAAGCTATTGCTACCCCGTAGCTATGCGTGTGCTACGCCGTAGCAAGCTACGAATTAATAACAAAGTATTCCGCGTGCAATCAGAATGGCATAGACCTGCCACAAATTTAGTCGGAGTTACTTCGACAAGGTTCAAAATAAAATGAAATGAAAAATTAAAGATGTTTATTTCATTACATAAGGGATATCATTGACATAGGTTGAGGTTCTCTCTTTAGCATAAATATGCTTGTGTTACAGAAAATGGTAAATGGAGACAGAATCTGTCTCCATTTACCATTTTCTGTCTACCATGTTTGCGTCGACTTTTGTGTATTTAAGGATACATTATAATATCTGATATTATAATGTATCCTTAAATACACAAAAGTCGACGCAAACAAAGAATCTCAAAGCTCGCCCGCTGTGTGACTGCGTCCTCAGAGCCCACAGAATACTAACAGAGCTGTCATTTGTGCAATTTAGTTCCCTTAATGAGGACGAGAGATCGATTCTTCCTCGATTCAATGGGTTAGTCAACACGTGAATCGAATGGGACGGTGATGAAGTAGGGCTTCAATGAGGGATGAAAGGTTCCATGTTCAAATAAAACTTGGAATTAGCTTGGTGATGGTAATAGTTAAAAAATGCGACCACACTGTGACGTTGTGGGCGATGGTTCTTTGATGTTCGAATTTCCGCCATCAGCCAAACGCTTTTGGGACAAAACGATGCCGTGCGAAAATGTTTAATATTTTTGTCACCCTTTTGTTTAAAAAGTATATTATACATATAAGTGTGATATGTATTATATCTTAGTTGATAAGATATTATAAAATTCGAGTTGAGGCTGAAGAAAAAGTATTTTTATTTTAGTCTGAAAATCAGCCAAGTATAGTACAAGGTATTGGCACTCTTACTTAAAGACTTGACTTTTTGGTGTTCCATTAACAAAGAACTTACATTTAAATTGAATTTATTTTGAAAATGGAACTGAAAATGCCTTCTTGTTGTTTGTTGGATGTTCATGTTTGAAGGGAGATTGGACATCCATGGGAAGCGTACTTTCCGTTTGTATTGGCGCGAAATCTCTTTTTGTTTTTCACTTAGGGAATGGACCACAAAAAGGAGAACGGTGATTATTTACATTTAGAAAATGTCATGAAGCGAACACAAGGTTATAACTAACATGAATCTGTTGCGATCTAAATTATGTGAAATAATTAACAAAGACTTCTGAAAAATTCGTGAAGTATGAAATTAAAAACGTGTACACACACTATTATATATATATATTCCAGAAGGTAAGACTTTTTTATATTCTATAATTTTCGGGCCAAAACCATCCAAAACAAAACAGGCTACCCCAATCGTCATGAAACAAACAACATGATCGATGAGAATACCAAAATACACATCTCCCCGAGCCTGGCGGGGTCTGTCTCCTCCATAGCCTGGCGCCAAGGTGACGGTAGACTTCCTGGCGCCTGGCGAGGTGGCTGTGGGGGAAAACAGTCGTAAACGCATGGCAAATGTTTATAGTGAAAACAAGTCAGTGCTACAGATAACATAATACGTAAGACTTGAACAATTTTCATCTCTCACGGATCAATTGGTTCATAACGTTCTTATATTGCATTGGCATAACTACAAGAAAAGGTCGTTTCTTAAAATTAAACGGTGACATTTTTGGCGCTTCTTAAAAAGTGCGCTCTTTAAAAGTGTAAAAATAAATGTACGATAATTATGTATATACAACGGTAAATATTAATTTCTATACCTAACTAGTAAGTACCAGTGGAACAACCTCCCAAACTCAAACACCGCACAGTACTTCGCCGGCAGATCGCTTCTACCGCTTCTAATGTTCCGCCTGTGCAAATATTAGCGTTCGCGATTTATTGATCGCGCGATCATGACGGCTCTCACTTCACTCCGCTTCCGTCACGTTTCGAGTGCTTGTGAGCGAAGACGTGCTGTGAGGGGAAGAGGGGAAGGAAAAGCCGGAAAATGGTTGATAAAAGCCGGTAAACTACACTTGTTCAAAAAGTGTGTATAAACGGATAATAAGTCCAATATGTATTAAAGCGTAGTTTCGCAGTACATATCGAATGAAGGAAAAGCCGGAAAATGGTGGATGAAGGCCGGTAATCTTAGTAACTTAGTAATTGATAATGACAACCCGTCTAGATTCCTACAAGATTTTAGAGAAAGGCTCGGTTCACTGCGACGGATCTTATCCGAGTGCATTAATTTGTCATATAATTAAGAAAAAGTAATTAATTATATTAATTATTTAGTATTATACCTCTTTCTCTTTCTCTATTTTTAAAACTTTGCTGTTCTTTTTTATATTCTTTTTTATATTAATCTGTGTAATCCTTTTTGGCCTTATTGTTAACTAAATTTTAATTATTCTAATATTTACTGTAACGCTGTGGATTACCTCAATAAATAAATAATAAAAAAAAAAAAAAATAGAAGATGGAAGCTTACAGTGATAGAACCAAATTACTCACTATAACTGTAAATCCATTTTATCATTGCACTTAAATTTAATTAAAGATAGAAGAGAACTATACTAATCAGTCATTGTAAATCAGCTTACCTAACGTATATTTTAAAATTAAACAATAGAAACTGTGAATGGAAATCACAATATTTCACCTGTACCTTAATAACACCTTTCCAATAAATTTTTGCTTAATTCCAAAAAAAGTTCGAAGTGGGTTAGTACTTTTTCAGTAGGTAGGTACCGTAATACCTGTATTCACTTGTATACACATTAATTTCAATGTTTTTTTATTATTCATTTATTTTAGATCATAGAAAAACATATAAAATTATTACACATACAAGTTCAAAATTATACTATCATACACAATAAATCGCAATGCTTATTCCGAGTTGTGCGCAATTCCTTTCGAATACTTCCTTCAACTTCGAGTCATTCTTATTTCGCGCCTTGCAGCGCTCCTACCGAATCGAGAGGAACAACTGACATTCTCTCCATATCCCTATGTTGTTTGGTTTTCGAAATCGTATATCGAAAGCTTATTCGCACAACTGATATTAAGGCGCTGAACAAAACTGTCGAAGTAAATTTAAAATTGAATAAAATGATATACACAAATGAAAATTACAAAAGCTATAAAATTTGGATTTGATGTAGCCCATCACTACTTGCATACATCTGTGTTGAATAGGAAAGTCTGTCTGTGCTAAAATCATCGTCTTTTCCTGTCAACAACGACCTATGTGTAACCAACATTGCATTTGTAGCCAGCTTCTTGGGGACGCTACCGACTGGCATTGATATGGATATCAGTTGAGCTACCTGTGCTTTGTTTGCAACAGTCTGTAGCTAGCTTAATTGTTAATAATGTTCTAATTTGTTTGTTTTATTTGTAATTATGTTTGTTAATAAAGATTTTATCACCATTTAACTGCTGTATGCTTGTACGTCGCTTCGGGGCGGGGTACTTCTAAAACGTTGCTTAAACGGCAATGACGTAATAAGAGAGACGTTTCAACTCTATTGAATTTCCGGTCCGTAACAACATTGCGGGGCAAAACGCCACCGGAAATACTGTTAATGCATGTCAATTGTTGGGCCCCTAACTTAGTTACCGATCGGACCGGGCCGGTAGGACCTAACATGTTTTTGATTTTAGTCGTTTGCCTTTTACCGAACTATAGTTAATTATACCTGATTCGAAGGGTGGCGACGACAGTTTTAATCATTGATTGGTCACTTGAATCCACATTGAAATAAAAAAAAATCTGCCTTCTTCTACGGAAAAGGAATTTTCAGCAAATTGTAATCTATTTTCTATAATCGCAGCCAAATCAAGATTAAATTCAAATGTATTTCAGGAGCATTTTGGATAATTTTGATTAATAGTCACTTTCCAAATGCTCCAAAAGTGAACTATTTTTACCTTTCCTTTATTTCTAGAAGAACGCAGAAAAAAATACAAAAATGACTCTCCCGCTAACACGAACCGATCAACCTCAATCAACTAGGTAAGTATAATGATATCACACAAACCTTTCAAACACTAAAAAGTGGTAGGTTTATCTTCCATCTACCGAAGCGCGTGGTGTGCCTCACAAAGGGTTGCTGGTCGGATTGCTTAATGGACAGTGAAGGCTGTGATAGCACCGTGATAAATCACCTCCCTGATTACTGGGAGCCATTATCTTAAATACAATCTCGGGGGCGACACTGAAAGTAAAGTTGTTGATGTTAATTGACAAGGAAGCTTTGAAAAATTTCGTCGCGAAGTTTTTCGGAAGTTTGTAATGTTTATGATTTAGTGTCTGCGACAAATAATGTCCCTGTTTTTGCGTATTATAAGATTTTGTGTCTACTTACATTGATTGATTAAAATACGAAGTACGAGAAATAAAATTTTTATCCTAATAACGAATTGGGCCTTTATTTAGCTTCTGAAAGCTAAAACAAAATTTTAAAATTAAGACTCTAGAAACAGAATGCTGTTAATAAGTAACTTATACTAGTTGAAAAATAATTATATATTTCATAAAAAAATCTTTGTAGGTACTCAACTGCCTACCCAAACAACATTCCTATAAAAGCACGGTTCAATCGTACCTATTCCTCAATTCAACCGACAGCTTATGTGACATAGAAACCCCTAAATTACGTTTCTCCCCCAGTCGATCAGTAGCAAACAAATAGAGTGCCGACGCAATCCTACGGGCCCCGATCCTGGGTAACCATGAACTACACAGCGCCTGTAATCGTCTCAAATCTCTTCCGCAATCCAGTGTGAGATTGTACTGTGGTCGTTCGGAATGTTCGAAAATGGTGTTACAGAGTCAGGTACAGCAGTATGAACGTTCCAAGCCCCTCAACTGCATCTCAAAGAAGCGTGAAGCCCGCGCGAGCCTTTGGCAACTTACAAAGGATGGCTTATTGCCATTACAAATGGAAATTTACGAAGCAATTTAAGTTTGCCGATACAAGCTGAGATTTCCATACGTGTCTACAGAGGTAAAAATATATGTACGTACAGTAGCTTTTTTTGCTATATTTCTAGTCGACTACGACACAAGTTCATACTAGCTACGAAAATAAGATAATAAATAAAAAATCAGATATTAATTTATTTCTTTGCAACTTGTACGAGCTTGTCGTATAGTGAGTATAACTTTCAAAGTACTTAATTGAACTCATAGGTCAAAGTTCCATAATATTATTTGATTTCAAAACCGACATAAGTAAGTACATATAACTAGAAACTTTACAGTAAGTTTTTTCTAAGAAATTCTTACCATTTTAAGAAACTTTTTACTGCTTATTTTCCTGATTTCTATCGAAGCAGTTTCTAGAAACCCTCTGATCGCGTAAGCATAAAAATCTTTACCCCCAAACTCTATTATTGATAACATAGTTTACATTGAAATGTTGGCTTAGTATTTAAATGGATTCCCATTTGTACTGAGAAACATGAAAATAGCGTGGCAGAGGGGTTGCATAGAGCTAATAAAATGTACGAACTGCCAGTTGTATGCAAATCAGTGCTTTTGATTTGGTTCGTGCAGTCGCCGTTGGATTGGGGTGATAATTGTCGAAACATGAAACCGTAATTAAATGAGATTTAACTTTTTGTCATCTGCTCATAGGAGATAATTGTTATTGATCCGGCTGGTATAGTATGAAACTTTCTTCATTATTCAACTTTTTTTTGGTTGTTTGTTTGAAACAAGGCGTCCGTTTAAACGAATAAATTTACACCATAATAAGCTCCATATTGTCAAAAATTATTATTCATACAGTTGTTCGTTTTGCACGTTAATTTTAAATTGATTTTGTATGTCTTGTTTTATTTTCGGTAAAAAAAAAACTCATTCAAAGTTAATTCATCTCTTTATGCTAAAAGAACTTAGAATTTTAATATACTTAAGACGAAACTTGTTTGTATTGAAAAACCTAGGCCAGTGTAGGCTAGCATTCAGGTCAAATGTCGATAAAAGTAAATCACAACAATCACAGTTCATTTCTTCCAAGCTCTATGGAGAGTACTTTCGAAGTGTATTGCGTATCTTTAAACATACCTACATACGAAGAGGGTTATTGTTGTTTTTGAAAGCCCTGGCGAAGTTTCGTCTACTGAAAGGGTCTTCCCACAGACATAGTACAGCGGAATAACGGTGTTTCAACTTCACAATGACAAAGGAGTCTTAATCTTTAAAATCAAAGAGGTAGCCTTGAGAATGGATCAGTTTTTTTCTGTTAATGTTTTTTCAACCTACTTGAATAAAATTAATTAAATAATATATAAATATTTTCAAGATTAATACTGATTATTTTACAAGGAATCTTTTTTGATCTATTAAATAAATTTTCTTATTTTGAAAAGACTGATATAAATATATAATTTTTTGCCACAACTGATATTTTTAACTTCAAAATAAAATAATTCATCGAATATTACGCAATAAAGAGCCTTTGGGCATTATCATTTCTAAATGGTAATGTTATAAGAATATCAGGTTATTAAACTCTGATTTGGGCCGTAGCTTGTCACATCTGTTTTATGATCTCAGGAAATTGGATGCAGATTCAAGTTCCATCTCTGCATTTTCATTTACTGCGTCACATTTTCCGCTTCTAACAGATTTGTAGCACGCACTGTACATTTAGATTTTTTATACTCGCGGTTGGTTTTATTGAGTGTTTAGGAACCATAAAAATGTAAATGCGGATACGATGTAAAGTCTCCCTTGCAGTGATAAATTGAGATGAGTCATCTTTTTAAGGATCGTTTACTTTTGCTTTGTGTTTTAACGACTTTTAATTTTAACGGATGTAAACGCATTTTTATTTACGTCGTAAACGATAATGCTCAAAAATGATTACGTAAAAACCATAGTAGTTTCTTACTGGTTCGTTTTCATAGTCCTGAAAGAAGTTGGTACCAGTTTTGTATAGTTTACGAAATGTATAAAAGTTTTCGCTTCCGTTATTTCGTTTCCTACATTTAGTATCTTGCAGCGGATCCTGAAAGTAATTGACGCTACATTTTTTTATCTTAAGTACAATAAATTATTACTTTTGCGAAAGCAGGTGATTCTGAACATACTATATAGTTTGTAAAAAATTAGAGACGTTTTATCTTCATACGACGACCTCTGTGGAGCGGTGGGCGAAGGTCCGCCTGCGATGCAGGAGGTTGCGGGTTCGATTCCCTGCAGATATTTGTTCAGGGCGTTCTGGTCGTTTTCTATGTATAATAAAAAATATCTATATACATATGTAATGTAATAATACTGTATTATGTATATCAGTCATCTAGTACCCATAACACAAGCTCCGCTTAGCTTGGGGCTAGATGATGCTGTGTGGATTGTCCGGCATTTTTTTTATACTAGCGATCCGCTTCGGCTTTGCACGGGTGCAATACTGATACAAAACCTTACTCTTAAACCACTCTATCTATTAAAAAAAACCGCATCAGAATCATACATTTATATACTCGTATATTGCCTAGTTTTAAAGATCTCAGCATACATAGGGACAAACAGACTGACAGCGGGAAACGGCTTGGTTTTCTATTATGTAGTGATTCACCTTTTTTCTCGAGGTCCTATAAATACTCTGTTGTCCACTTAATATGATATTCAGTAGTGCGTCTTTAACAGCTTATGATATTAATATAGTTGAATCCTTTGTCTAGACTAGATAGTTGAGAATAATGTCTCCAACAAGGTCGTCAAAAGTTTTAATCGGCGTAGAAGCTGAATATTTTATCCCTCTTTAAACTTATAGCTCAAGTAATCCACTGAAAGCTACTTATTAAAAAAAGGTAGAGTAAAATATTTGAATTTAGACACATTTAAAAGCATTTCAGCTTCTAGAAAATATCATATAATGAACTACAAAACACCTTTATAGAATGGAAAAAAGATAAAAGAAACATTTGAGCTTACAACAAACTGTTACAAATATAGACGGCTTCGTCTATAGAGCTTTCAACTGATATACCTATCCAAGACTCTTCTTCCTCATACTAAATCATAAATTTAATTTCTTAGACATTACCCCGAACGCGCAAGTACGCACTATTCTAATAACAAAAATCTCATTCTTTCTTAGATCCGTTGCCATAGAAACGGTAGCCCATCTGATACCATCAAATGGGAGCAACTTAAATAAGCATTAAGAAACATTTTCCGTGGAGATAGGATTCTTGATCCGTCCATTGTGATAGTCATCTGTGGAAACTCTGAAAGCTCCTCATTCGCTATTCATGGGGCGATTTGATTTACTTAAGATCCGGCTGATACTCTCTGTTAAGCTAGAGGACGGGACGGTCTTTGTGACGAACATTATGATACGGGTTTTTCACATGCTGGTTAGAGATGATGGCCGACGATGTATCATTGATGTGCAGTCCGCGTCACATATAAGTAATACCCCCCCCCCCTATCTCAATGAATGTGGGACACAATAGTGGTTATTGTTGGGAATTTCAGACTTTGAGTATTATGGGTGGGCGGTTCGATCCTGGGCGGCGGTGTGATATTTTTGTGCATGCGAAGATTTGTGACAAGTTACAAGAGAGGAGTAGTCGAAAATATATTGTAGACAAAGGGGATACTTAATTTTGAGGCGCACTGTACCTTTTCTAAGGTTTTTTTTAATAATGTGCATTGATCGAGAGCTAACTAAGGGTTAATATTGGTCTATGTTGTAATTGGATTGGTTCGTAGGTTGGTTGAACGAAGTACATTTCATCCACAAACTGCGTTATGCACAGAATTGAAAGCTACATTTTACTTGAGGAATTTTTTGTATGATTAATGTAATTGTTTTGAGGAATCGTTTTAGTCCAACAACCAAGGAAGTAATGATTTTTTTTAGGTAACTCAATATACGACTAATACTCTATTAAACGAGGGGGTGGGTCGGCCTTTGACATTTTCTTGTATGGATTTGGTTGGTTTTTCTTGAAATAGGATGAAATAAATTTTTATTGACTCATAGACTGTGTGAATCAAATGTTATAAGTATACATGCATTTTTATCACAACGCCGAAAGTTTTTAATTATAGAATATTATAGAAATGCTCATGAAATTAGCTTAAAATATCCTGAATGAAAACATAGGCTTTTTTGAACCTAGAAAAGTGCAATTTTCTCGTTGGACTCTATCACATAATTTGGATACCTACGCGTGGTACCCTGCTAAAGACACAGGTAGTGTAGAAATTTACAATAATGCATATTTTTAGAAATCACACAAATCTAATAACGCCACAAAGAAAATACCTGTTTGGCGGAAATTTAAGAACAAAAAATACTGGTTAAAATGCCCTGTGGGTCTGCATAGTTATGGGTCAAAATCGTCTGACACTAGATAAATCATTCTGAATTATTGTAAAGACCTTTTTACTCATGCAATCGAAAACTCCTTTCTCGAAACCTTTTAATGTTTTTATAGTGAAAGGTAGGGAGGGTAACGCATGGTTCCGGGTTGGCGGACGGCGATTTATAAAATGAGTTTGTGGTGCAACCGAGCCGTGATACCCCATTGGTTACGTCTCACTTCTTTACTAGGGATGGGGTAGGAATTATCGATAAGTTCCTACTTATTTAAGTTCAATCGTTAATACAAAAAAAAAACGATAATAATAGTAGATTGTTTTACTATGGGCTAAGTTAAAGAAGAGCTTGTTAAACCTCGTTAAATAATTTAATGGGTGACCAGACCCAGTCCAGTTATAATGGGTGGTTTTTAAAAGGTTTTTAAAAGAGATTTCACTCTCATATATTTTTTATTCATATCTTTGTAACGCAAAGTATCTATTGTACCTACCATTAAAGTTGGAACACCCATCTCCTGAACATTTAACAGGAAGGCGTATTTTCAAGATTAAATTCAAATAAATGTATGTTCTTTGTTGACAGAACATCAAAAATTCTACTGACTGACGATTTCAGACAAATCTTAAAATTAAAAATTAATGTTAGCCCTAAAGCGTAAACTCGATTTTTATGCCCGCTAAGCCAAAATTAAATGACACAAATGAAATACAATTTTACTTGTATATATGTATTTACATATCCGAGTAATTTTTGTAAATTAACCTGCACCCAAGAGAGGCTAAGCTCAGAAGTACCTGCCAGTATTTAAAAGAAGTAATATTAAACAAACCGGCAGTTAAACTATCGACTATAATAAATCGCCATAACATCGACACGCTCCCTCCCTATTTCACGGGCATTTGTCGCGAGACGTCACCATTTTTCCCTCTAGCCGCCATCAGAAAGTTAAAAGCATTGAAAGACGTATCGCGCTCCTTCCTCGGCCATTGTTCTCGCGCCCTTTGTCCCCGGCCAAATGTTTTAATGTAATTGGCATTATGCGATGGGTTTTTTACCCTATTCTCTAGATGTATGGCGCGGCGGAACTTTTGGTGATATCGTCGAGCTTTGTTCAGTTCAATCATTGTTGTTATGTAAATTGTAGCGGAAATTAACAACAATGTTATTAATCTACACATATCGACATAAGTTTTCTTTTTTGTCAATATAATTTACGTGTATTTCGTCTGCAAATATTTTCAGCGTATGAGAGTATTCTAAGGAATGTCTATTTATGTATAGGTTTACATATTTTAAGAGTTATAGTGGAATAATAAAAACAGGAATGGAAATAGGGTAGGAAGGCTTTGCCGTGGAATAACTGTTCCATTCGTGCTCATAAAAAGCAATAGTTGGAACTATTAAAATAAATCGTTAAAACACTCAAACCAACTGCAAATAACAAAAAAGCCTAAATGAGAACGGACGTAAAACAATGCACATGAAAATAAACTCGAATAAGTTTGATAACCCCAACAAAGTAAGCGAGTTCATTTGATCAAAGTCATACCCTAACAAGTCGTAGGGGTACAATATTGCTAGCATCCATCCTGTTCTCAACTACCGAGTCGCCGCGCCGGCAGTAAGTGAGTTGGATATAAATTGGGCCATTGTCTGTAAATCTGGAGCATTCACGCGACTTTTCGACTTATTCTGCAACTTCATGAAATAATACATTTTCCGGGTCTTCCCTCTCGCTTCGGTAGACGTGTTGAACCAGAGGTCCGAATGAGAAGGCCAGAGATTGATTATGAAATCGGCGGGGATTTTTTCCAGAAGATAGCTGATGTTGAATGAATTCTCTTTTGTTTTCTCTCTCCGATGTTGTTGTCATTTCGCTCTAGCGCGCGGCTCCTCGCTCTATATCTACACATCGTCGCTAGAATACAGGATCAATTTGCGGGCTTATTCTCGATCACCTTGTCTTTTCATTTCTATTGTTATTGCTAAGTTAGTTAGGTTCGTTATTGAAACTATTATACATTACAAGACAAAACAAAAATCTGAACTACATACATGGTTAAACTCAAAGACTGAAAGATTAAATAAATAAGAGAGAAGTGAGTGCTGAGACGACTGATAGAAGCTGATGAATGAAGAAAACTTTTGAGCTGACCCCACCTAAAGTGGGAAAAGGGCAAGAGTATCGATATGATCCTTTTTTCTTGAAACATAATATACGTAAATACTTACCTTAGTTTCTGAAATTTGTTTTGTGTAATGTGTCGTATCAAATTAACCATAAAATTAATTGAAAAAGTATTCAAATAGGATAGATAAAATAAATCGAATAAAATCAAACAAATAATGCTCTAGTTACAAAATCACAACTGAAAATACTGCTTGTTCGATCAATTGAGCTCCTAGATTGTTTACAACAGCCTGCAGTTAGCTTAATTGTTTCAAACGAAAATACTACTAGCTCTTTGCTTGCGCACTTTGCATAGGCCCCGTTAGCTCTAGTTGTTACTAGTATTTTTCCATAAAAGCCGAGAAGATTAAAATCTTAACCAAATAACAATAACCCTAGATCAGCGTTCAGCATGATTTACTTTAATAAAAATCTTTCGAAGTAAAAAAAAAAAAAAAAAGAATTCATGCATGTAAGCGGGTCATTATTATAATTCCAAGTGGGGTAACTCAGATCTGCCCTGACATCTTGCATGGCAATGCCTATTCATGTATTGACATATCAAATTATTAAGCTTAGGTACCTAAACAGATAGCTGGTTATGAAAACGTGACATCTTAAGTTAAGACAATACAAGATGAGAACGCGAAATCGCAGAATACCCCTGCGGGCCAGGACTGCGAGCGTAGAAGGCATTTCAGACTAGTTTGATATCAGCGCCCGTGACGTCAAAACCTTTGCACTCCTTCATAAATTAATCAGTTCCAATCACGATTTCTTTGTTATTAACATTACCACACTAATCACTAACATTATACGATTTATGACATGTAATTCCACTATAAAAATGAAATAACAAATATCGTGATTATTCCCAATGTTGATAATCTAGCATCATATATTTGTGTGATTTCCACCGTGTTAAAAATCCACAAGTTGTTTTAGTAGTTTGTGATTCAATTTTGGACCGTGTAAGTGGGGTGTAGGGTAGGAAGTGGTTTAATATTCCCCAAGGGTGTGAGCCCAGTTATCACCTGTTGATTCCGGTGAAGGAATCGTGGTGAAAATGTTCTGGAGGCGGATGTAAGTGAAATTTATTTGTGTCTTAGGGATGTCTATTGAGTAGAGAGCTTAGGGGCATTGCATGGCGGATTTTGCTGGAGGTTTCAATATAAAACGAGAGAAAATAATATGCGGATGCAAGGAACACTAGTTAGATAATTGTAATTTTCTTTGTTAATAAAAAAAAAGGCTTTTAAAGGCTTTTTTGCCCTTTTAGCCTAAAAAGGAATACTTAAGACTAAATGTTTCATTCATTTGAGTAAGAGCGAAAATGACACACATAAATATATTATAAATGCGAAAGGGGATAATAATTTTAATCCCAAAAAAAAACCGTTATTTTTCTCATAACAAAAATTGGTTGCAAAGTTATTTTCATCTATGAATATGTCAGTAACCTGACGCTTTAGGAGATATTTTTGTTATTATAAGTGGTTTCTATACAATTAGATAAGTAACTTTCATTGTGCCTCGCGAAGATAAAAAAACAGAGTAGTAAATGTTAGGGCCACCCTCTATACAAAAATCTTCAAAGCCCTTTGTATAAGTTGTGTGCGTGTATCTTTGTTAGTTCACGCTCAAACGGTTGAACGGATTTAGATGAAATTTGAACCAGGATAACTTTTATTCCGGAAAAATGCAAATAATTCAAACATAACGTAATTCATGAGGGTTGGAAACCCTAGGTCGCAGCTAGTCTTACTATAAAGTACTCAGATAAAACGTTATCGTGACCTTCGACCTTCGTTTTACCAAAATCTCACCTGATGGTAAGTTGTAATGTAGCCGACGTTTAACAAGACCTAGTAACACTTATTCAGTGGTTACATAGGTCTTAAGTTATAAAAGTATTGTATAAAAAATATACCCCGTTGGTGGGCAACAAGATAAGTTTAACTATGTATAAATAAATTTGTGGTGAAAAATTGAAATGAATTTTGGGTAGAAACGCCGACAAAATTATATATTTTTTCGATGTGGATAGAAACACTGAAATTTTTTGGTATGAAACGGCAAACATTAATTTAAAATTTATAAAAATGAAATATAATATTGGACATACACATGTAAATTAATCTACTACCTAGCCAAATCCTTTAACATCACAGTATTCCTGCATATACATTTTCATATACATTTCTCTAAATATTATATTCCTTGAAGAGACCCGAATGATATTTGTATATGATTCTCTCGTACGTGTGCCAGGGTGTTTGAAAACAGGGGCAAGTAACTCTAACTAAGCGGCTAGATTAGTTTCCGTTGAAAGACAAACTTAAACAGTCCTGCTATCAAATATTGTCTGCACTTTTAAATGATGTCAAAAGTGTGTCCTGTCTTAAGTGTAATAAAGTCAAGTGTGTTTTGGACGGGGCAGTAATACAAGGAAACAAAAAAGTCTTAGGAGACAAGACCCATAAATTTCTACCAGTCGAAATTTCATAAATATCCCTTAACTTACGTACCTACATTGATTCTCATGTTATTTGATTATGTGTTTCGTCATTCTTAGGCTGTAAATATGACTATAAATCGAAAACAAAAATTGTTCTTTCACGAATTAGGATAGGCAGTAAGTACCTATGTTAGAGCAACTGTGTTAACACTTTCAGTGATATATCGCACATACCGTAGTTGAAGCACTCACAGCAGACCTTCGTTGTACTGTTGGGGTTGGACAGCGAATGCCTTATATAGGCTTTTTCACTTCAACTGCTGAAATTACACAATCATCCAAATCTATGACGGGGATATAGACAAACAAACATTAAAAATAATATATTACATTTCATAGATCACAGAATCACCATTAAATTTACAATTTAATGAAAAAATAAAACAACTTTGGGAAGGTTAATATCTTAACGTGGAATCGTGAATATTATATCAGCCTAATTTATTTATTTTGATTGACTACCGAATGGAAAACAACCATAATGTAAAGGAATCAATGATAATGTAGTGGAAACTATAACAAAGGTTCTTATACTAGCTTGCGTAAATATGCATGCACGACATGATATAACCATAGAGCATAGGAATATGAATAAGGTAATAATGTTGACTGTTTTATAATAATATTCAATCAAGAATCAACATGCGACATACATTTACCACAACCGAAATAAGTACCTTTCGCATAAAACTCCGAGGATAATCTTCCTAGCTAAGCATCCCTACATCCTACATGTATGACAATGTCTCCAAGGACTTTCGCAAAGTGATTTTGCCCTTCGTCACAGTACAATAAGCCGCAGTTATGGTTATATGTCTGTCTGTATGTCATTATGTTCCTAGTACTGCTCCCGAGGGAGGGAATTATTGTGTCACAGGTACGCCAATTTATTTTTACGACTGTACTATGGATTGGGGAGTTCTGAATCGAATATAGGAAATTCTAATAGTTGGATTGGAAATATTTTTGGGTAGCATCGACGAACAAACAATAATTTAAGTAAAATCTACGTAAAATGTTTATCTGTGCTGCAGTACTTCCGATGGCGTAGTATACATCACACTACATTACATTATACATTACAATATTAGTGTGTTTCAAGCCATCCGTGTCTACAAATTCAGTGTACAGATCTAGAAATGCGTTGCATACGTCGCATACGTAAAAGCAGTCTGTTTCTAGAATAGGTTTTCACTTAAATATTTCCGGTCTCAAGAATGCAAAATACGAGTATTACCTTCATCAGTGTAGGAGTTTTTAGCCCTCTTCTCCCAATGGTCTAATTTTTTTAACCATTAGTATATATCACCTATGTACTTGGTACAACGTTTCAACCGGTTTACTTAGTGCGAGTAAGATAGGGGTTTGATTTTAAAAACATAACATCTTCCTCACGTTTGTCCACAGCTGAATAATGCCTCCCCAAATAAGGAAGATTTTTCCCTACAGTACTCCTGCAAAAATTGTCAACTGACACCCAACCCTACGTTCTAAGATTAATTAAAAGAAAGTGAGAATCGACTCCGCTTTTAAATTCTCCGCGTTCATTTGTTTTGTTCAATTGTTTTTTCCTTAATCCAATAATAAATTCTTTTGTTTGGACTGGTGGACTGTTAACGTCAAATACTTTGTCATAAAGAATTTGATACTTCGTTTTCCTTTTTTTTTATTTTACCAGACAAATAGCCGCTTGGGAATAAAAATGTTATGGGACCATTTACAAATTGATCATATAATCAATATCAGAAAAAGAATAAACTAGGTAAATACGATATTATCAAATAAACGTCAAATGTGAAAGTGTTTTATTTCCTTCAGACCTTACAAGACTCTTGGACACGTCTTAATTTTCCAGTCACGAATAATAAATATAGATAAAAAACAAATTCAATACCTCCCCCTACTTGAAGTCGGTTAAAAAGGGGTTGCGAAGTTCGAAATGAGACACACTGACCCAATAAATCAGAAAGTGGGTACATCGGTGATCGATAAAATACTCTAGGGGACGACGAGGCGAATATTAAAATCATCTAAGTACATCTCGCTGCCGACTCTATTAGATTTGAGGAAAAAATATCCCGAGGGAGATTCATTCAATTGGCCAGTCATTTATGTGTTACTTTGCAGAGTTACCTCGTTATATTTAATAAGAGGAATGTGATATTAGTCTACTTGTTGTTTAAGATAAAATGAAATGTATTTGTATGTCTGCTAATAAAAACTAGCTCACAGTGACTTCAGTTGTTCCGTGATCATGGCGCATGAAATTCTGCCGATGTGTTGGCAAACTCAAATCATAGTATACAATCCGTAACTTAAAACACCGGAGTTGAGGTAAGTTTCGATTAGGTACTATACTTTCGTAAATTTTCCTTCAAGCCAGTTTGAAGACTTCTGACGCGGCGGGCGATGGTCCACCTGCAACGCAGTAGGTTGCAGGTTTTTCAATTCCCGTATTAGGACAAATGTTTGTGCCTTCTGAAAATATTTGTTGCGGATGTTCTGGGTATTTTCTATGTGTAATACTCCCTGTATTATACACTTATTTAGAATTATATCACAAGTCTAAGAGGACGTGTATTTCCAATAATATAATTGTTTCTTCAAAGTATTTTTAATAATATCGTTAAGAATTTATAACGATATCTTTTATTTTTTGTTACATCGTAAATTGTACCTAACTCATACCAGCTGTGTATCTAAATTTAAGTAACAGAAACCCAGACAAGTCTATCAAGCTTTCTCGGTCTAAATCACTACAACATTTGAAGCAATAAACCGGAGCTCACCCCTTGAGTCGAGTGTTAATGCATCCACTGCCGGCTTAACAGCTCCAAAGCCGGGTATTTGCGTAATTGATATTTACAACTAACCTGGATTTGGGAGGCTCTTTCTTGGATTAAACGGGAATTTGTTTGGATTTTCCTCCGAAACGAATTCACTTAAATATATTTACTGAAAGCCGTTACATTACAGGTTATAGGGGTTTGAATAGATACGAGTACAATGAGAAAGGTTTTGATACCGCTTTGAGGGTTTTAGCGTCTGTGTATGAGATTGATTGTTTCTGCCTCTACTTTCCTATTTTTAAATGATCAAATAACTCAAAATAAATTTCAAGCAATTTTATCTGTTCCAGGATTTTTTGTTAAGAGGTAAACCGTAATGAATACCGTAATGTCAATATGTAGAATGGCCTACTAATATGTATTAAAATAAGATCAATGAAGAATATGGTCTATGAACATTGATCTTCTGAGTTTGTCTGGAAGAGACCGCTTCTACCGATACGGCCGCCCGTTGTTAAACCTCTCTTTTCCTGTACTTTATTTCTTGGTGTGCAATATGTAATGTGTATTGTATAAAATACTAGCGACCTGCCCCGTCTTTGCACGGGTGCAAAGCAAAAGCAGGATTATTTGTATCATACATATGATACAAATAATCCTGCCTCTTTAATCATTCTATCTATTCAAAAGGAAATCCGTTGTGTACTTTTAAAGATCTAAGCATACATAGGGACAAACAGACAGACAGCGGGAAGCAAATTTGTTTTAAACTATGTAGTGCTGATACACCCATGTGCAGGTACAGCAATAATTGCCATGACACATAACATGACTTTGCCAATCATAATAATAAAAAGCCATATTTAAGCTTAGCTTTCAATACTCAATAAAACACTGTAACTGTGTCGAATAAAGAATTTTTATATTTATTATCTCACCAATACTGATTGTTTATGCACCGGCCAAATAAACTAACACTAAATAATAAAACGAAAAAAAATTGTTTCCTCAAATAAATGAAGTAGTGGGAACCGAGAAACAACAGAGGAGTTACCGATACGTGAGGTCCACGCGGTCTGACAGATTACGGCAAGAGAAAGGATCTGTGCCACTGCAAATACGACCACTTGTTTACCTTCCATTTTTATGATATTTGTCGAATCCCGGAACGGGAAATGAAAAATATTTGAAGCTGAAATGCGAGCGGAAAGCACGTTCCGAGAAACGTAAACGCATTGGTAGCAAATAGTCGGATATGTTTTCTAAAATATGCGTATCATCGTTTGGGTGGGTTGGAATGGTCAGCAATGGTGAATTTATAGATGTTCATCAACCATTTATGGATATTCATCAACCATCTTGGATGTTCATCATTAAGGCGGTTTATGGTAATCTTATGGAGTCTACACACCAAAGTCAACGACCGCCGGCGTTTTGCGAAATCTCCTTGTTTATTGTAAGTACCAGCTGACAGTGTTTAGCCAACTTGCCGCCGCCCATCCCTCCGACTTTAGTGTTTGGCCTCCAATAATGTGTATTAAGTTTACTTAATTTTTTATCTAACCTAAGCTATCTAAAAAATATCTAAGCTAGAGGTTAAACATCTTAAAAATCTTATATGTTATAATCCGATTAATTTGGCCTAAATAGGTAGCAAACGTACCTCCGAAATCCATACTATCATCCAAACATTTGTACTTATTAAATAATACGTAATACCAGTTAGTGTGATATGCCGGGAATACGCGTACAGAATCATAGTTTAACTAACAAGAATACACAAAACATGGGGTAGGGTAAGGTATTTCAACCGTTGGAAATCAACAACCAAATCTAAAACATTGTCCCACCCATCCCCTATCGGGCCCAGTGGATATCCTCGGTCATAAAAGAAATCTGCCATAAATAAAGCCGAGACGCTAACAAGCGTCTCTGGTTCGCAAGTTATTCCTCCGCCATTTTTGTCATAACTCTATTACGCTGGAGTGTCGAAATGCGATACCATTTGCTTGATTTATTTATTACGCGTTTTATTGTGGGTCATATTTTACAAGTCTTGCGGTTGAAATGTTACCAGAAGTGAAATGGTACGACTTTGTATGCTACTGACGCATTGGCATTGTGCTATATAGCATTCATTGCAAAAATTCCCAATTCAATACAGATTGCCGTCAAGTTATGTTTTCAAAAATAAAAATAAAAAAATCTGCACATAGTAGGATTGTTTTATATTGCCAGGAAATCCACGTAGAGACAATTAAAAAAGTTCTGTATTTCCCAGATTATATCTAAAAAAAAACAGGAGTTTGCCAGAGTGTTAGTGAGGATAGGTAATCAATCATATTCTATCCCTCAAGTTCTTTTTTCAGAAAAAAACCTTATGATCACACTTGAAATGCTCTAGAAATATTCCTGACCTGCAATGAATTCAATAGAGTAGAGCCTACCGGCATCATAGGTCGTCACGTTCACTGGCTACATTTATTTATTACATGTTTTATTCAACCTCCTCGCGAAAACTCCTTCGTTGACAGACTTCGCTCTAGGGACGCGATGCAAACCATTCTCTTTTCAAAGCTCTTGGTAATAGGTTGCTTTTTAGTAAATCAAGTATTTTTTTTAATTATTAGCAGAACGAAAATATTCTAATTGCTACAAATGAAAGCAACAAGGTGCTAGTTCAAATAAAATCATAGAACTTTTTTTATTTACAATTTTTTTTCCCTACAATCTAAACTGATTTATGCTCAACCCGTTCGCAAATAAAGTCGTTGAAGTTAAAATTCATTTGTACAAGTATCCTAAATGCATTTGCGATCCGTGATCGCTGAGGGTGGTCGGGAAACAAATTTAACCGACAATTGTAAATCAATTAGAGAGGGTGGCTTCATGGGGTGTAATAGCTACCCCCCACGCGCCAGGGATGGAATCGGAAAATATATTTTATCTGATTATTCATGTTTTGTCACGAATGACTGATCTTTATGTGTTAGTTCCTACGTACGATTTCAATTATTAATAATGGGTTTTAATACACGCATTAGCTGGCCCCAAAGGCTTAATTCTACGTAAATTTGATTTAAGTAATTAGTATTTACAAGACAGCTACTGTTTTTGAACCTTGTTATAAATAAACATATCTCCAAGGTACCTACTTTTAAAGATTGTTTTCACTTCTTCCCATTCTTTGTAATTTTCGAACCGACCAAATTATGCCGTCTTATAGGTCACTCAAGAACAATTCATCAAACTCAAAACCACTAACAAAATTGTTTTGTCTTCGTTAATGAAGTCCTCATTTCGCCCCGGAATCTGTAGGTATTCATAACAGGGAGTGCTCAAGTGCATATTGTGATCTACGTAATGCCCCCCTCCCCCCGACTCTTCACGTCTAACCCAGGAGTTCAGTCTTCGAGGAGTCGAACCTGCATGCTTGGGAAAGTAATTATTGGATGTTAGTTTTCTAGGGCGCTCTACATGTCAAATAAATGCAATATAGATCGATTTACGTAGTAAGTTCTATTTTAAATTATTTTAAGGGAAGAATCTGCGAAAATTAATTAAATGGTATACAAGACACAAAATTTACCAGAGTGTTTTAGGTAAGTGATATAATTTTATTTTGACGACCGCTGTGGCGCGGTGGTTGCTAGTTCGATTCCCGCTCTTGGATAAAGATTTGTACGATCTTCAAATTATTTGTTCCGAATATTATTTATATGTAATAAAAAAAAACTATCTATGTAGTATATTGTATTATGTACATACTTCAGTTATCTAGTATCCATAACACAGGCTCTGCTTAGCTTGAGACTAGATGATGCTGTGTGGATTTTTCTACATAATTTATTTAAATTTATGGAAATATAACACTAAGATCCTGACAAACATTTCCAGAATGTACCGTGCAGTCGAAAGCAATCGGCCATGTGCGTTTCGTTTGTAATATAGACTTCAAGTTTTTCCAACCAATACATGATCGGATAATTTTATACATCAGACGTGACTTCGCCACTGCGCCAACATTTCAAAATGATATCAACTCACACTGAGCATGCATTTATTAGTTCATAGTTGGTACGTATAAGCTTATAGCAGCAACTTTAAGACAATATCCAGCTCAAAGGAACTAAAAGCGAAGTTGCCAAAGAGTTATAAAGTCGGTCAACTGTAATTCGAGGCATAACTGAAACTTTGACGAACGAACTATCCCATACAGCACTTTGTGTTAAAGTACAGCTGTACAGAAAATGTGACATTATATTTAGGCAGTCTATTTTATCTGGTACCGATAACGTAATCATTGCTTACTTCGGGACTAGACAATACTATAGGCAAACCCCAGATTAAGCATGAATTATTGAGTCGACAAATTCGAATTTGATTTTGGAAATAAGGTCGTGATGATGAAGCAGAGCAGCGCAAAAATCGACGCCCAGACCGTATGTTATTATATCAAATTCCTATCTCAGACGGAGCGGCGACCAAAACCTATATGATGTAATAAAAACTCCACAAAACTATCTACAAATCGAATACGATTTATCAGTGTATTTTATCAAAATATGCAAAGCTTTAAATCACTACTGACAAAACATAATTACAATATCCATTAGGCCAAAGGAGACAAACGGGTGTAAAACAGTAATTACGACATTTTGAGTTGCCTCACATAATTACAGACGTAGTGCATTAGCGCAAAATGGATGGGGTGGATGATCGCGATGTTTCATGTCTCGATCATTTTATTTTATTTTTGTATATGTCCTGTGTGATTTTTATAATATAGGATCAGGTTGCAAACTGTAACTAGATTAATATTGCAGCGGTTATGGAAGTCGTGTGTTTCATCTAAGGAGCCACATACTAAATTATTCAGGTTTATTAATATAATGTCTTGAAGTTTTTTACAATTAAATTCTTCTCATTAAATTCATTAATTATTTGTTTATTGTCAATCGCTATCCGCTTCGAGAGCTTGGTGACTATATTTAATAATTGTAATCAGGATTGTGCAGAAAATGACAAAGACAAGCCTTTCGTTTCATATCTTTAAAAGAGTTTCGGAATTGAATTATCAAAATATCAGGGTATTATATCAGGCACCTACTCTAATGCCCAACTAATACCATAAACGTAATAATTAGCCGTGTCTCCCTCTAGCGTAAAACCGTCACATCTTGCCCGTCAACAGTCGCTAAACACATTATCGCGAGGGCGCCACCGTCGCCCTCCCTTTCCACTTGGTTATGCCTTTTATGCGACGATTCATTACCACTGACTCTGGCAGGGGCGCGAACAGATAGTCACGTTTATTACTTTTGTCAGCGGAAAAATGAATTCGCGCTAGAATGAGTACGATGTATTTATTGCGAGCAGGACATTATGTGATAGAATCGATGTTTTTATATATGATGTAACTCATATTTTGTCACAGAATAGACATAATGAAGGATGAAGTTCTTAATCTACTCTTTTTGTTTATTTTTCAATAATGTTCACAACCCGTAGCGAACATCTTCGCGTTCATTCCTCAAATATTAAATTTAAATCATCAAATCAAGTTAAATTACCTGCTACGAGTGATTTTTTTGTCATTAATAATTATTTGGACAAAAAAATCACAAACTTCACCGTAAAAATATTTCTCATAAAGTCAATCTTCTGAAAAGCTTTTAGCAAAGCCTCTCGCGCTTGTTTTATATTGCTCCATAGTGATGTTTTGTACTCATCTGCCGGTAAAACGGATTTTAACGAAGTTACGGCGTTAAAATGCCTGCACTTCAACCTGTTAGGTGTCCCCGTCTGCTTGCAAACAATAGATAGATCCATGGAATATGTCACTTTTGGACTACACTTTATTTCATATTTAATAATAAAGCGGTAAAACCTTTATTAAATTACAATTCCAGGAGCAATTTTAACAATTGAGCTTACTGCAACTGAAGCCATATTTAAACCACTATCAATACCTACCGGAAGCATCCTCAAGACGCTGGCTATATTATATATACTACTATATTATGTCGCTGTTGCTCAATAATAAATAAAACTTGTCTATATACCTATGCTATTTTGTAGGTTTAAAGAAAAAAGTTACAGGAATCTGAAATCTGACATCAGGTAAATACAATTACGACTACGTTATTCCTAGTATTATAAATTCGTAAAAAGAGTATTCTTATTCCAAACATGCTTTCAAATTGCTCGTGGTATTCAGCGACATAATTCGGTTTTTATTTCATTTTAGGTTTGTAGACGAATTAATACTATTGATATCGTTTAAAATAATAAAATCTGTCATAAAACAATATGATAAAGCCTCGTGTGACTCTCAGAATATACCTATAGCATCGCTTAAACACCATAGCTATAGCCATTTATATATAGTCGGACTTTCATAGAAAGCTGCCAAAATCTCCAAAATTGAAATGCCAAAAAGCTCTTTCTTCACTTAGCCCGTGTGGGCTGATTAAGCATAGCTCGCAGCCTGTTTCGTCTGTACAGTACAATTACCGAGGACCTCACGACGCACCTTAATTCAATCGTCGGCTTAAAGGCCCAGCGTGAATGATTCTCTATCAGGAAGCCGGCGATCTGGCAGAGCCTCGTAAGGTGCGTGAATCGACGGAATTAGAAATGAGGGCTTAGATTGTCTCTGACCACGTTCTATCTTTACTAGGATAGGCTAGGATGTGTAAATCTGAATATTTAAAAAGCAATGTTGTTCGCTATAGCTTGAAAACGGCTTGACTTATTTCTGTATTGTTTTGTGTTTTGTATAATGGTGATACGAAGTTCACGGGATCATCTACTCAGAAATAATTACCAATTAGTTTGTAAAGAAACAAAATGCATTTTGTTTTATGGTCGTATACATTTATAGAGATGTGAATGGGATTGAAAATGCGTATCAAAATGTGAGCTATGTGAAACAGAATGCTGACCAGCTATTACCTTCAATCCCATTCTTTATTTATACGACGTAAACAAATCAAAAGTCAAAAAAATATTCTTACACCGAAATGTCGAAACCCGTAAGAGCTGTGACCGACTTTGGTGTTTTGACTCCATTATAGTTGAGATAACGAACTACTGGATTGGTTTTGTCGAATACTGACCATGACGGACTTAGTTTTGAATTTTAGACAGAATTTTGAATTTTAGACAGAATTTTGCTTGCGTTTTGTAAGATAACATGTATTAGGTCTTTCTGTTTCGTAAATTAAAAATCCACCAGCCACAATTTATCGCCTCACCAAACTCCAGAATGATACGATTATTTGTTATATCGTGAAAAGGTAATAAACAAACAGGCATGCTAATTTCACTTTTAAATATGGCTAAAATGATAAAAATGTCTAGCAGTCTAGAATATTGCCTTGATTTACCATCAATCAAAACGAATTCACTGAATGTTCTACTCTCAACTATTCCGAACTCCTTCGTCTCATTCAAAGTCCTCAAAGGTCTTATTCAAAGAGGATACCTCGAGTTCTGAACTTGTCTAGGGCTCTTCTGAACTACCTGCGGAGGATTTAAACAACGCAAGTAGTGAACTGGACCAAGTTTCTTGTGACCGCCTACGTCACAAATTAATGAGCTAAGTTCCCTCATAGTAACTGAGTGAAGGTACCTACTTTCGGACTTAACTGGAGTTCATTTGTGTTTCTATTGGAAATAGATGTGGGAAAACTTTTGTGTAGTTATTAAATAAGTAAATTTATGGTATTTAATGATTATGGGCAATAACCCCCAAATGATGAATAATGCCATCTATGGCACTCATTTGGGGAGGCCTAGAGGTCCAGCAGTGGACTATTATAGGCTGATGATGATATTTAATGTTAAATTGTTGTAACAAACTAATTAAATTATTATTTTTTTACTCAGTATCTACATCATTATCTTACAGAATTCTTCTCTTGTACTGGGGTATTTCGCTATTCTATTAGATACAAAAAATAACTTAATAAAATTAAATCATCAATAGGTTTCTGAATCCATCAGGACTTGTGAATTGCAACGCAGTTTGAAATGGCGGGTCAATATGAATTTCTGTTAAGATTTTTTATATCTTGACATCTATTAACGAATAATACGTCCATTGCGTACGAGGGCAGTTATTTCATCTCCCTCAATGCCGTCTAACGATTTATATGTTATTTCAAGTGAGTTACTTTGTAAAATTTCGTTCGTTTATGGTTTTGTGATTGTTGCAGAAATGCCCAGTATGAGAACTTCCACGTGGAGCAGAAGGGTTACGACCACATGTACGATGGCGAGGACCTGGAGACGCCACCCTCCCCCAACCGGCCCCCGCCCAGACCTATAGGTCAGACTAGGCAATATTTAATACTAAAATTCATAATATTTTACTATGTAGCTTTGTAACTTGCGACGACAGAAAGTTAGGATCATGATTGTCAAATTACGTACATCATTATAACGGGTTATTATAACAAGAGGAGCGAGCGAAACTAGTTATCTACAAGGATTTTCTCCGTCTTTAATCGTAACTGGTTACGAATTTAATGTCGGTGTCGTGTAAGGAAAAAAAATATTTCCTAATAACTAACGAATCTTTGTTTTACCGAAATGTTTCTAACGAATTTTTGTTTTACCGTAACCAGTTACGAACTTGCGGTTTCATATGCGTCCGAAGGGGTAGCTGAAACTAAGCTACGTACGACGTAGCTTGCTACGAGGTGTAGTGCTACGACGTAGCTTCATCAGAGGCGTTACTACGACGTAGATGTTTTTACGACTGGTGCATTCTAAAACGAAGTTTATACGGAGTTTGAAACCGAATACGGTCTGTAATTTCCACTATGGATGTACTCAATGGATCTAATAAGTCATCCCGTATTGGTGTTTATAAAAATATGTTGTTTATGATAGGTACGAGATGTTTTGTCTACACGGCACGAGTCTTGCACGCTCGTAGATATATTCTTACAGATATATTCTTCGTACTATAACCAAACGAGCCTAGGAAGCCGATGGAATTCAACTTTAATATCAACTCGGTCGGACAAGTGTTCGAGATTGCGAACGATTTCATACATATAATTCTAAAATTTTATTTCTTTAACCCTTTTATTTTTTTTATTTTATTTCGATAGAGTTCTAGAAATGGCTACCTTTTAACATTAACTAATTATATTGATTTTTCAAAACAAAGTTTAAAATCATTAGATAAATGATTTAACAACCTCTTATTAAGGCATTATAGGCATTATAGTCATTTTAAAGTTTTATGGTTAACTTCTAAGAAAATAAAAAGGAACTTCTAAGATAAGGTTCTAAAAGTCTAAGTTAAGTCCTGCCGTATTGACGTCAATACTGCATAGTTATGTAGTATCAAAAATTATGGGTAGTTTAGTACAAAGAAATTTAAAAATAACTAAATTTGAACTAGTATTTACAATTGAAACAATTAAGCTCCCTGCACAATTTGCAAACAAACTACAGGTAACTGATTAATGTGTAATTATTATATTTGTTCTTATATAGACAAGTACATAAAAGCGGAGCTGCCATGCATGACGGCGCGGTACACGGTGGCGCTGCTGGCTTGCTTCGGGTTTAGCATCATGTTCGGGATGCGATGCAACATGAGCATGGCCAAGCTGAAGATGACGGAGAAAGGGAATGTAAGTTGAATATAGCTAGATATCTTGCGACTGTCTTTTGTTTTACTATAATACCCTGTAGCGATCTGTGACGTCACGTCACTTGTAATTCTGAAAAACAAAAGATGATCGCGACAGCTATAGCTTCGTCGTGTTTATTTTGGCATTTTTTTATTCCTTATTACCTCAAGGACTATTAAGGCTACGTCAGTCCCATGTTTTAAGCAAAAAAACCTACTAAGTATAAAAGATAATAATTTAATGAACTAACCTACCTCTCTTAAACTAACCTATCTCTCTTTCTTCAAGCTAATTATGCCATACAGTGGCGGAGTCAGCTTTACTCATATATTTCCTCCACTTCAATCTCCTCCACGTCACGTCGCCTGTGACCTTTAACACTGTCTCATGTCTTTTATTATAAAATAAATCAAAGAATATGTCAACATGGACCTCAAATAGAGAACTGTTACGCAATCATCTTAAAGAATAAACAGGCATGAACCTATGAATCATAGGTTCATGTAAACAGGTTTCTAATTGTAATAACAAAAACTGTGTCTAATTATAAAAACCATTGACAGTCATCAACTGAGGAGGCCCCCTTCAACTGGACCGTGGAGATCGAGTCCACAATAGACTCCTCATACTTCGCTGGCTACCTCATCACCCAAGTTCCTGGAGGCTTCCTGGCGTCCATGTATCCAGCCAACAGGATCTTCGGCTTCGCCATCTTTCTGTCAGCGCTGTTCAACATGGCGATACCTGGAGCCATGACCATGGGGCCGGCTGCGGTCGTCGTGCTAAAGGTGGCTCAGGGGTTCATTGAGGTAAGTAGAAACTGACAATTATTTCATAATTTATTCAAATTTGTCTGACAGAATTACGCACATTCCAAAATATCAAACCATAGTTGAGGGTTTTCTGATATGTCGCAATGAGCTATTGGGATTTCAACAAAATCTAAAAAAACGTGCCTCCCTAGTCCTATCTGATATCTACTGTATTTTAAACTTATTTCTTCAACTATTATTTTCTGGTAGGTAAAACTCGTAGGTTTACCTGTCTCTAAAGAAAAACTCTTTACAGACAGATAGGTATGTTATCATGATTTTTCTTCTTAAGATTCTTTTATCTAGGCATATTTGTATTTATATTTATTTATTTCAACCCGTGTACAAAAAAGTCAAGGATAGATTTCAAATGAAATATCTGTAATACTTTGAAGAGCCCCAAGATTAATAATGGTTTTCCAATTATGCATAGCGAGCCGTATGAAGTCCACTTTATGTAATCCATCTGCCGGATCCAAATAGTGGACAGTGGACCCATTAGCTAAACCAATAACGGAAGGGTATCAAGTGTCGTGCAAAAAGACACATCTCCAAATTTGGAATATTTGTCGCTCTCGGACGTGACGGTGCATGATGAAGCTTATTATAGAAGCTTCAAAATTTGACACCCGACAATTTTGCCAGTCGTCACGTTTTGGTGTTACTCCCCTTAAACAACTGTGTTTTGATGTAATGTATTCTGAAGTTGCATCTCTCACACGTTAATGTTTAATTTCTGAGAAAGGCACAAGCTGAAATTGTTTTCCTTCTTACGTAAGTAATTAAGTAAGTGTTGCTTCAACTTACTTACTCTTTGTTTTTTAGGTATTTTCGTTTCTCAATAATAAGATTTATAGAGTTCAAGGGTAGCTGTAGTACTATTATTTCATTCAATACTGAAATAAAAGTGCGTCTTCTCCTCAAATCAGTTAATGAGATAAATTTTAGAAGAATCGTCAAAGCTACAAAGTTATCAAATGCAAAAGTATTATTAATACATTCGTATTTTGACTTTTCTTAGATAAACTAGGCTTTCTCTTCGAAGTATCCAAATAATGGCTATCGTTTTGTGGGCGATAATAAATCAGTGTTTTATTCATCGAGTAGTAGTCGTAATTTATGTAGGTACGTTTATTTTGCGGATTATACTATTTTCTGTTAGAAATACTTTCAAAATATACAAGCCAATAATAACACAAATACCAAACAAATAATAATAGAAACCTCGATCCATCAACAAAATTTATTTGCTTCTTAATTTGTTAATCGTTCTCAAGTTATAAACATCCTTGTCAAGTAGGTAGCTATAGTTATAGCTATAGGTATGTCCATGAGATTAGGGATCCCTCCGATCGATGCCATGGCAACCTCTTTTGGGCGCACATCCAGGCTTAGTCGCTTCTTCAATGATATCCTATTAAAGATGAAATCGTAAGCCATTGATACCATCTTTTGAAATGAAAAGAATGTGTCTATTCAGAAGAACGAATCTTTTCACCGTTAGCAGATAAATAATATTGTTAACAAAGATGATGTTATTGAATTTTCTGTAATAAGTTGTCTGTTTTGTAATACATGTTTTTGAAACATGGTTGGTATAATTTATTTCATTATTTAAATATTTGAAATAAATGAATATAATAATAATGGTACAATCTTGTTGATCATAATTTTTCATTGCTAACTAATTATTTGGCTCAAAAAATTCCAATATATTTTTATAGCAGATTATATTAGTATGAAGCTTGGGAAATTAGATTGTACGCCTATAGTTATCTAACTGAGCTATAAAGATTTTATAACTCGAGCGCAGCATCACAAAATTTATTTTGTATGTACTAAGTATTAAATCACACAAAAGACAAAACTTTTAGAGAGGTAGCTATGCAATATTAATTTCTAAGAAAGCGTCAAGTCATAACAACAAAATTCTACCTCGTAAATCTACCAATACAACATCAACGAGCCAAACCCAACTATACACCCATACATAGGTCACCAACCCTTTTTCTCTCACGTATTCTCTCGTCCAGGGTGTAACTTACCCATCGTGCCACGGCATCTGGCGTATGTGGGCCCCACCGCTGGAGCGATCGCGTCTCGCCACGCTGGCCTTCTGCGGGACCTACGCAGGCATCGTCGTCGGGATGCCTCTGTCCGGGCTGCTCACGGATTACATCGGGTGGCAGGCGCCGTTCTACTTCTATGGCGTGTCTGGGGTTATTTGGTGAGTTCAACCCCCTAGCCTGAACGTCCAAGGCCTAATGGTACATACACGTGGATATTTGAGAGGCTCACTTTTAATTTTCAGAGGGTACCTAATAAGATATATACGATAAAATACAAATAAGATATAAATATAGTAATAAAAACCTACAGGTTAATATTATTTAGGAGCTTTTAATTGGTCTCATCCATTTCCGTCTAATGTTATTTACTTTCCCTTTGTCAACTTAAGGGCTTGGGGTTAGCCAATATTTTTTTTAAATGTAAAAATACATTAATTTATAGTAAGTTAATTGCATATTATAAATCTTTCACTGCCAGATTGTACAGTTCAATGGGAATATGTTGAAACTTTGCATTAGACTCAGTGTGCTCCAAGAAAAACAATCCTTATTTTTAAACTTTGCATTGCACTCAGTGTGCTCCAAGAAAAACAATCCTTATTTTTAAACAAAAAGCTTTCCATTCGATTATTCTCATATTTGCATCGATCAGACCAAATCCACTGCAGAGACGTAACAAAAATTTCGGTACTAAACTCTTCCAACCCATTTTCAACCAGGTACATAATGTGGCTGTGGCTGGTGTTCGAGCGGCCCAGCAAGCACCCCTGCATCTCGTCCAAGGAGCTGACGTACATCGAGCAGTCTCTCGGCACCGCCACGCAGGCCGCCATGCCGGGCTTCTGGGCCACGCCTTGGAAGGCCTTTGCGACCTCCCCACCGGTTAGTGACACTGATCATAATTTTTTATGGGCAGATTTTCAATTGGAAAATCTTTCTAGAGGGTTCCTGGCGGAAATCATTGCAAACAAGGTCCTAAATGACTGAAAAGATATGTAAACATATTATATCCTGAATTGAATCGAACCTACGAACAAAAACTGTAAATATTTTTTTTTTATTTTTTGAATATAACCTCTTTTTTACAAACCTTCACGACAATTTTACCTTTCTTTGTATTTACCACATGGACCTCATTTCGATATTTCCACACGATTTCAGAATATTTACATGCTATTTTTAGTCTTCCTATTAATATAATCAAAAAATCAGCGAAAGCATGTGTCATTCATAATTAACAAGCGTGGCGCGAATCGGAACCCGCCAGACCTCACCAGAGAGATCATTATTATAAATACAATATTATTTTTAAAGTGCTTAGGTCGTTGTAGAAAATGATTTTTCCAGTAAGTCGGAATACAAATCAGAAGGATCGATGCTAACTAACTTAATCTTTTAGGTGTACGCCATCATAGTCGCCAATTTCTGCAGAACTTGGAACTTTTGTCTGCTCGTCATCTTCCAATCTGCGTATTTCAAGACCAGGTTCCAAATGCAGATTACAGAGGTCAGTATCTATTAAATCTATATAAATTGTCTCATTCCATAATATTCCTTATATCCCTGCCTACGAAATTAACCAGTCCAAAGGTTTAAATCACAGAGTTAGGCTTTTGGATATTAATGTTTGAGACCTGTTGACTATTGGGAAGTCTTTTGTACACGTATTTTATTACAAAGAGAGTTTCCTTTATTCCAACTGATGTTTCTAATTAGGACCATTTTCCAATGAATGATATAGGACTCAAGTTTTGCATATGTTGGAGACCAAGATGATGTCCAAACATCTTATGTTTATTATTTCTTTATTATTCTCACCGTCTTAACCCGAAACTGTCTTGAGTACCTTCTTCCTAAATTCAACATGAAGCTCCTTGATTTGCCTTATATGTTTAGGGTTCTCCTTTAACTTAGAGTATATTTTTGACCCAGACATCACATTGTCTTTGTCACAATAATTAAATAAACTGTCGTACTAACCGTTGCGATCTGCGACACAGTACTATACTTCTCTGCCCTCCTTGTGAAAAGTGCAGTAACTAGAATTTTCGCGAGAATTGTATGCGTTATTAGTGGGCACTCAGGAATATGACTATTTCGTGACTCTGCGCAGAATAACAAACATGGCGCTATTGCAGCATATCAATCCGCAACGCTAAATATTTTTGTTAGTCGTTAATACGAGTAACAAAAATATGAAGCCTAATTAATACCTAGTATTAATCGTTATTAAGTTCCTAACCTTTTTACTTTCTTTTTTACTATAACCTCATACATTGCCCTCAGTCTGGCTTCGTAGGCGCCATCCCGCACTTGATAATGACGTCGCTGGTCCCGATCGGCGGCATGCTGGCGGACCACCTCCGCAAGAACAACATCATGACCACCACCAACGTGCGCAAACTGTTCAACTGCGGCGGGTTCGGGTTCGAGGCTTTCTTCTTTGTGCTCGTCGCGTATGCTAATAACAAGGTGAGGGTGTTTGGTTTTTGTCAAGGTATGACAGGTCTTTGCTATGCTATGCCACTCAGTAAACGGAGGCGTTTGTTTGCTTGATAGATCTGGTACACAAGAGTATAATCGCCTCGTTGCGAGGTAAAATAATCAAAAATTACTCGTTTTCTCACGTCCTTTGGTATTTAGAAAGGTTTGATTTTGATGAGAACCAAATGCGATTTAAAAAACAAATGACTGAAATCGAAAATAGAATTCCATGTTTGAAATATAAATCAATGCTCCCTGTAATTTACAGTAATATTTTTTCTTAGGGATGCTTTCGAATAGTATTGATATGGATCAGTTGTAAACACTAATTCTAAAATGGTTAAGTATTGTTATTTTAGTATCAGTAATTTTTTGTATAATAATTGTAATTTTCTTTTTTGTCACAAGTTTTACACTAAAGACAGTTTTATGGTTTTTCGTGCCCTTCGCACTTAAACAACGAAGCTAACGTGAAACGTACAACTGAACCGACCCAGAACATAAATCAGCTAAAAACGTCAAACTAACCACATCCAAAAATTCCAGTACGTAGCCACCATAGAACTGACATTCGGCGTAGCGTGCAGCGGGTTCGCTATATCCGGGTACAACGTGAACCACCTGGACATCGCGCCGAGATACGCTTCCATCCTCATGGGGCTGTCCAACGGGATCGGCACCATTGCTGGCTTCGTGGTGCCGATCGTCATTGATCATATGACTGCGGAGAAGGTAAGGGGAAAAAACTTGTTGGTGAATGTTTTTTCTTCTTTCAAGCATTTTATGGAACTTCCTAGCAGGCCGTATGGTTGGCCATTACTGTTATATTTAAGGGTGATTCACCCTTACGTACGTAAAATAGAATATAAATTAAATAGGCTCGACATACCAACACCATGCTGATCTCTATCATCAAAAGCGAAGTTCCTGCAAAATCTGAATTTTAGCGGAAGAAATGGCAATAATAATATTGTTATAGCATGAAGTTTCCACCGAAGGTGAATAAATTCTCCAGGATTATCTATTTATTAAAGATTTCTCTGTGTGTGATAGTCAGTAGAGTTCTTTAGCTATTCAGATATAACTAACAAAGATATGAAAATAAAAATTCATTGTAGGTAGCTGATATGAATGCAAAATAAAGAAACAAAATATGCTCCGCATTTTAAATCACAAACAAAATCTGAATAAACACAAAAGAAACCGGAGCCTTCGAATTCGTGCGTTTTATCGAAAACTTTGATGTGACGCCCCCTCCTCGAAAACACAGATTGCGTTTCCAAGTGCGTTCTCGAATGTTCTCGAATATTCTCGAAACAAAAAGAACATTCGGCCGTGGCTAATTTGAAATAGGAAATCGAGCAAGTCGTGACGCGCGTTGAATATGGAATGAGTGGCTTTGTAGGTGCGCGGCGATGCGTTGCACGCGTTGAGCACTTTATTAACGGTCGGTGCAGACTTGCCACTGATGGCGAACAACCACCGGTCAAAGGCAAAACCGAAGCTTTTGCAGAATTGTGCTTAATAAAGTTAAAAGCATTAATCTTCGAAAATTATTATTACGAACAGCAGCATACTAGATGCGATACAGATCACAGAACATTTAATTTAGATGAGTGGTACATTTTTATTCTACGCCAAGTTCAGATATATTAAATAAAGTTATTGTCATGAACTTTAAATATAATTTGATGGAGAGTGACAATGGTGGAAAGATAATATTTTAATATTTGTGGACCATATAATAAACAATAATGGTCCACAAATATTTATTGACTCTAGGTTAGGAAGCTTTAGTAAAGTATTTTACAAAATACATAGGGCATACATTTGGCTCCCCTGTAGGTATGTCATTAACCCACTAATCTATTTAGTTCTCACGATTGTTTATTTGGGTTTCTTAAAATTTTCCTCTGTCTTCGCGAATAAAAGCCAGTTTTAACTTAGACAAGTGTTTAACTCAGTAAATAGTGGCGCTTGCATGGCCCGTTTGCGCAGTCATTAGCACCCGCACCGAAGCGGCGGCGCGCACGGATGATCACCGCGTTGGGGTTCGCGCTAACCACTTTTTGAAATGGTCGTACCGTGGAAAGTGTGTTGGAAACATTTTGATGAGGTGCTTTATTGTTATCAAATGACGTTTTAAATTTAGCAAGATAAATTATTGCTATACTTTCGAAATATACATTTTTAATTAATCTTTACAATAATTAGATCACCACATATCATGACTGGATATTATATACCTATGCCTATTCCTGAAATTGGATATTTATTCCCTGTAGACTATAAATCACTAGTATTGTTGCGGTCTGCCTGAAATAGCTTAAGTTATCATAATGATCATCGAAGTTACACCCTCTATTACAATATATTTTATAACGTTCACAGATCTAAAGTTCTAAAGATCTACAGGATTCTATATGATTAAAAAGATTATAGAGATCTAACGTAAAGTTCGCAGATCTAAAGTTCAAAAGTCCATTTTTTGCAAGGTCATCGTAAGCTATACCAGAATTTCCTCTCCCCACAGGATCAACTAGAGAAAGCGATAACGGAATGGCGCGAGGTATTCCTCATGGGAGCCACGGTGCATTTCATAGGGATAGCCATCTACGGGATATTCGCGTCGGGCGAGCTGCAGCCCTGGGCTGACTCCTCCGTGGAAGAGCAGCCGAGCCATGCGCTGGAGCAAGAAACCACCTTTGTAAGTACAGCTGCTGTGTCTATTAAAAATATTGGACACGGTGCTAATCGTCAAAACTATTGGGGTAAGACTTTGACTACGATATTGTAGGATTTGGATTTCAGAAGAAAAATAAAATTAGGGTTACTTTAAAGACCTGGCCTTATTCTCTACGACATAGGAGAATCCTTGCCCAAACCATGTGGCATCATAACGTGTTTTATATACGTTTAGTCCGATTCCGCGCCGCTGGCGGCGCTGTCTTGTCGTATTTGGCAATAGTGAATAAAGATCCTAGGACACGAAAACGTTAGATTAGAGTGTTATTGATAACAATTGTGCTCATTTGACAGTTATCCGGGGCATGGATGTTGAGCTTTAACTACATCCGGGGATTGTTTAAAAGACCTATCCTTATTGTCCAGTAAGCAGAAATGCAATTATTGCAGCTTCAAAAATGCCTATTTCGCCTGTACTGGGTGGGAAGGAAACTTTTGCAACCATAGTCATTATCGTAACCTTGTAACGTAAACTTTAAGTAGCAGGCGCGCTGAACAATATGACAATCGAAAATGATACGACTTACTAAAAATTAAACAAGTACTAAGAATCAAAGATAAATTGACGATATGACATAACAATAATCTTTAACTACCAAAACCTGTGACAAGTACGAAGTTTACACAGTTTGCCTTTACCAATATTCCCTACGACTAGATGGAGAAACCATCAGCCCCCTTGAAGAGCATCGAGCAGCCGGGCTACGGCGCGATAGCCCCCCCGCGGCCCCCCGCGCCCGCGCCCGCCCCCGCGCAACACGTGCCCAACAACCCCTTCGTGTCCGGCGCACTCTACCAGGCCGAGCCGGTGCAGCCGCCCGCGCACGTCTACCCGGACCTTACTGACGACGGGACTTATTAATCTATAGGGTAATGTTCTGTCATTTTGTGATTAAACGGGTAGTTATCGTGTCCTTTAGTCAATCGATTCCTCCTATTTGCCAAAATATAAGTTTTTACAAACTTAGTTTGGAAATTACGGTATAATAATGTAATGTGCTTATTTCAAATATATTATGTTCTTTAAAAAAGAAATCGGCAAAAAGTGGTATGAGATTATGTTTTCCAAAAACACAATCTGGGTCTAAAAAACAAGAAATAAAATTCTTTTTCTGTCCCTTTAAAGAGGTTCCGCGGTGGCTTTGATGATTTTTTACGATAGTTAATTTGTTATTTTTACTAGTTATATAACGTTTTCTGCTATGTGAATTGTACACCATTATCTAATATGCCGAATCTTATGCCAGCGGCTCAAAACTCGATCACAAAATTTGATGATTTTTGACGCGGGCTCAAGAAGAGTTACGTGGCTTTTTATAAAATAAACCATAAACAAAATTGATTAGTAAAACACAGATAACTACCCGTGTATTAAATGTAACGCTTCTGTTAAAGTTCTAGTCAAATGTATTCTAGTCGTTTTTGTAAAATATTGATGTAAACTGGTTATCACTCTTGTTAGCTGTTTTAAAATTATTTTACTTGGTTGTGATTGACATCGTTTGCTCGAGCATTTTTTATATTCGTTCATTTCGAAAAATCAACTGGCCAGTCTATTAGTAGACTTATTCGTCATAGTCTGCTAACTTAAAACAGTGACTAAGTTGTTACCTCACTCTAATTTATGTCAATAGAAAAAGACAGTGGTGCAGAGAAATCGCAATGGTTTAAGCTAACGAACTATAATGAATAAGGTGGTAGGTATTTACCAAATCGATAGAAAGTGCATAAAGGAATTATTGTTAGGACAAAATGTTGGGGTAAGTATATCATCCTGAGCATCTTTTTTGACATAATTAGAAACATACGAGTAACATATTAATTCGAACGATAACGTGACAATTTCAAAAGTTCCTTTTACCAAAGTTAAGTAACGATCTAAAAGAACACGGTGCACTGGAAAGAAACATTCTTAAATTTATCTCACAAAAAGGTGTAAATACTTTGTTATGTATAATATTTGGTAGATACCTTTTTTATTATTTTTTTCTTTTTAGGCGAGGAAATTCATAATTAATAATAATTCACAATTCATTAATTCATTTGGTAGATACCTATCTTTTAGCTTACAGATAAAGTTACCAACTGTTTTAGTTAAATTAATTTTAAATTACTAGATTTATATCAAAAATATAATTATATCTATTGGTGACTGCGATTGGATTTGTACAAATCTTTGTAAATACGACACACATTGCATATCATATAAATTTTGTTCGGCATTCATAGAAAATATTAATTATTTAAAATACTATTCAAACTTTGTGTCTTCTGAATACTGTAGGTATTTGGAGACAAAAAACTACAAAGTGAAATTCATAAGAGTTTTAATTCACTTATTATTTTCACTTTACAAATTTTATTAACGGTTTTAGGTATTATTTTGCTTTAATAAGTGTTATTTAATTTATAGAACCTATCTCTCGTCCTTGTTACTGAGTTTCGTAAATTGTTGTAAAATGTTTATATAATATATTTACCAAACTAAATTGTTCTCTAGCAATATAAAAACATTTGAAATAATAATATGGTATCTACTTACCGATAGAGTAGTCAAAATATGTAAATGAAAATAATGTTACCATCTCAATATTGACTTTATTGCCTATTTCTGCGAGTATAAATTACTTTTAATTAGTGTAGTAATTAAAAAAACTGATCTCAATACAAAAAACATTGAATATCATAATTAAACATTTCCCATCATCTGTGATATAAAGTTTTATATTATTTACTGATATTAAACTGATGAGAATAACATTAATTTAAATTATTGTGTCCGTAATGTAAATAGCCATTCTCGTATCAAATGTGATATAATACGAAGTGATCATTTATTCTAGTATGTTATTTTTATAATCATACTTCCCAGAGATCATAAATTTTATTTTTTTATAGATAACGCAGAATATAAATCCTTAACTTGCTTGTAGATTTGAATAAAGTTTTTTTTTTATTTACAGGCACTAGAGAATTCCTTGATTTAGAAAGTTTTCAAGTCCTGTGTTATACATATGTTTAGAAAAATGGATACCTATAACAATATACTTAACCAAGACATTATACTAGGTAAGTTCGTTGTATAGCATTTAATCGATAGTGTTTAAAACTTTTGTTATTGAGGTAAAATGTAAAAAAAAATCATAGTTTTAGGCAATTGTATGTTTTCTCATAGTCATTATGCTGTCTAACTTTAAAAACAAAAATGTTTGTTATATATGAAAAAACCATTATAATCGTATTAATATGTGCATTCTTAGCTTTTTGGCTAAAAGGTATCGTGACAATAATTATGACTGCGTGTAACTAAGACCAAACACTCGTTAGACATTGCACTTGTACCTACTAAAAAGCTTTTTAATTTTTTTATTTAGTTTTGATATTTCTTTTACAAAATTTCAGCCTTTCTTTGGAACTTGATACTTAAAAAAGTACGGAACACCTCTCTGTTTAAAGTTCGGCGAACACCACAAAAGAAACGAATATGATGGTGAATTACAAATACGGAGTCGTGTAGTAATAGAAGTACGTGAAGGAAATACCTATATAATTCAAAAGTTATTTCTAACTCCAAAGTTACTGGGTGTTAGATAAGCATGTCTCTGTGTTTCATGCTAAATCAAAAAGCAATAAAATATTATAAAAAAACACGAACATACCTAAAATAAATAATACTTTCATGAAATTTTTAGCTCTTCAAAATTTTAGCTTCCAATATAAAAGTCTAAGCTAAATCTTATTTGATGTTTTTTAATAAGAATGACAATAATTGTAAAAAATATACTTAACGATAAAGTTATGAAAAAAATATATAAAGATATTTATGCATATTTACATAATATACAATTATAATAAGTATTGGACATAGGTGAGAATTATCATACAAATTTACAACAAACAATCGGAAGTTGAGTTGACATCGCTATAACCTCTAAAATTTGTAGTAAACCTACGTAATATTTTTAGGTTATAGCGAGGTACCTATACCTATAACATTGTTCGAATATCATTTTTTGGATTGATATAAAAAGAATCTACTTACAAAGTTCTTTAATTTATACATTATTATATTTATAGTATAAATTATTATTATGTTATCGTAAGCATTATCATTAAAATTTAGATTTACCAGCAAAGCAATTTAATTGTTTAAAAGACGAATCTCTACGCCGTCAATTCAGTGATGTAAAATGTACTTTGAATAAAAAGAAGTAAAATAATTCAGTGTGTAGTTTATATCTTCGATATAATAAATAAGTTATTTTACATACATATCTTTTAAAAATAAAGTATTTTAACAAATTATCAATAAGGAAAATGTCTGTTTTATTGAACTGTAGTATAATTATGTTGTTTTTTCAATGATAATACGTATGTATTTTTATTTATTAACTCGTCATTGAAAATGTTGATGTTGCGTGTGTACTTTGTCCCAATGTTATTATTTTAACGAAGAATAGAAACTGATCAAATTGTGACATAGAAAAAATAACATTGCACAGGCCAGGGACTTTGTGCAATATATAAAATGTTATACGTAGGTATGTTATAGAAAATGTATAAATGATAATTTTCACAATGTCCAAGGAAATGACGGTAAGGGTACAATAAAGATCCCTCATTCACTCGTTGGCATGCACCGCTAATGTAAGTAGATTAAATATAATATATTAGCTTTTAAATAATTATGTTTGTTATATATGATTTTATATTTCGTTTATTTACAAATGATTGCTTGCTTTATTGGTAATTCAGTGACACTGCATGAATTGCAAACTGTATTGCCTGGGGTTTTCCGAACGTGTTTGGGATCCTCAGTTATGAAGTGTCAGTTAATTTTCACAGACTATTCTAAATATTATTATATATTTTTATATTATTAGTTTCTGCACATCATAAGGTTTTGTTTGTTTAAAAACTATTTTTGCTCACTATATTTAATTAATTTAGTATTTAAATATATAGTAAAAAAGGTAATAATAGGTTAGAAATGGGGTGATCTCACTCTGTCTGGCTGTGGCGACAATAAAGCTTTTCGAAGCGACCCTAGTTATAATGGTAGTGGTATTTTTGTGTATAAAATAAGATGATACCATAGTTGTAAGAAATTATAATAGGCTTTGAATTTATTAAAAAAAAATTGTACTTGAATATTTTTGTCTATTAATTTCGTGTTAAATTATCAATAGGTAATATTTTACTAGTGAATAGAATAAAAGTAAGGTATGTTTTTAAAGACAATAATTTCACAAATACGTTTCAGCTACTACACGATTGATTATGACTGTCAGAGAGTTCTTCGAACTGATTCGAAATTTTAAGATTGCGTTTGCATTTATTAATTTAGTTAGATTGGGTAACGAAATGAAAGAAAATCATGTTAAATTCAATCAAAATGTATAATGAAAATATATAATGTTAATAATGTGAAAAAAATTAGCATAGTTAGGAATAAATAAGCAAGAAAGCACTGATTTGTCAATTACTGATTAGACTCATGGTTACGGATTTTCTTTAAAAGTCCTCATTTTTATATCAGCTGTAAATAAATACATACTAGAGTTATTTTAAGAATGCAAAAACTGGTTTCGAACGAATCATTTTTATCATTACATTAAAATTAAGATATTGTAAAAAAATTATACTTTTGAAGCAGTTCATTGGTAATTTATTATAGGTTTTCTACTTTCCAGAATAGTTTACTATAGTTAAATATAGTTTCTCTCTAAAGAATTTCCAAAACAACGGCTATAATTAATTTAGTCGCTCAATTTATTGAAAATCAGAATAAAAAGAGTTAAGAGTTTTTTATAAAGCCCCTGATTGTGATTGAAATGATAGACATATTTTTTGTTGTAGGCTTTATAAAAATTCATATAAGTTATGTAAAAATATGTATTGGGAATCATTCGAATTAGTGAGTATTTCTAGAACTAAAATAAACATTTAAAATAATATATGAAAAATGGATTTATATCAAGAAATTCCATAGATGATGTAATAATTTACAGTACTTTATTTAGTAGTAAAATACACATTAAATCATAAAATTTTCTTTAAACCTATATAATAGTAATAGAAAACAAATGATTTATATTGTATTTAAAAAATTAGTTTCAATCTGGCCTACAAAATTAGTTAAATAACTTATACTTAGCATAAGTAATGTACGATGTTGAAGTAAGTATATTCAGTCATAGATGCCGTATTATTAATAAATAATATTACCTAGCAACACAGTGTGAATTTGGTGAAGAATGAGAATATTATCAAGAAACATAACTTAGAGGTTTCTTGGAATTGTTTATTTTTAGCGTTCTTCTTTAGCAAATTGAATATATTGTATTGTTTAAATATATTCCATCATCAGACTGAAGTAGTCCATTGATGGACACAGAGATTATAATTTAAAAAAATATCACAGGAAATGGGAAATAACAGCGTCGTAACTAATACCAACAGCATTAGTCAATATAATATTCATAGTAGATATTGTTTAGTGGTGTTCTGCGCGCTTTCCATGTATGATAAAAAAATAAATTATAATTATGTCGTTTATTGTATTACCTAATTATATATCAGTTATCTAGTACCCATAATATAAGCTTTGCTTAGCTTTGGGCTAGATATAAATTATTGTGCAGCATTACTTAAGTTGTTTCTGTATTAATTATGTAAATAAGTAGGTTCCTAGTTTTAATTATATCAGTGAAATAATGTTTTTGAATAGGTTGTTATGAAAAAATATCTTTAGGTCTAGTTTTACTTTGAGATGGGCACATTATCTTCTTCAAATATAATGTTTAAATTACTATTTTCCGTATTTTATTTCAATACCTCTTTCATCATCATAATCACATCTAAATCCTCGAATAAAAAACTAATACTAATCTATTTGTTACAGCCTCGCAAAAAATTGTTTCATATTTATGCGTAACAGCGTTATCTCAGCTAAAAGAGGCCTAAAAAGAAAAAAAATTAGAACTATTTTGAAAATAATTTATGTAATTACTAATACATTACTACCACAGAATTATTTTATTGTGTTATGTACAACTTAAGATAATAACGATAGTTACTATATTTATAAAATTTACAAAGATGCCTCGTGCATATCACATATTTGTTAATAAATTATAACACAATTACTAACTTCGTTCCTGACTGGTCGCCAAAAAATTCAGTTACATCATTAACTAAGGCTGTTTTTAGGTTTATCTTCTGTTGTTCGTGCCACCTTAAGCTTTAAGTAAAAACTAAACTTACTTCTTATGATAAATTTAAATCATCTTAATCTCAACTCATCGGATAATCTTTTCCTTATTTTTCTTTCTAATTTCATCTATCATCAACATCATTGATCAATTTCCTATACAATTTCTTAAACAGTAAAACGACTAACTATCAACTATAAGGAGTGATGGAGCGCAACCGCCGACCTTTTCCTGGGAAGCCTCTTGCGAACGGGGGCTTCGCATTTGTCGTCACGTAATATACACCTCGGGCGCTGAAATGAGAACAATCACAAGTTACTTTTAGGGCTTTTTGAATATTATATTGAAATTTAACTTACATACTATAATATTGTATTATGTATATCAGTCAAATAGTACCCATAACACAAGCTCTGCTTAGCTTGGGACTAGGTGATGGTGTGTGGACTGTCCGGCATTTTCTATTTATTTATTATTTACTATTTATTGTGAAGTGAGATTCGAGATATAAAAATATTTTTTTTAGTTATACTTTTTTTAAAGAACCTTTATTATCAAAGAAAGTTACAATTAAATAACCAAATTAAAACTAGTGTCTATAATTGATACAACTGAGCAAACTGCAACAAGTTACAAGAAAATTTAATGGCTAACATTTCTTTTATCTTTTTTGCATTTCAATATGAGTCAAAATATTACAGAAATTTGCCAAAGCTAATACAGAACACAGGAATAATGTACTGTTTTTAATAGACAATGAAAGGTAAGTCTAGACTCTAGATGAGAAACTAGATTCGGCTTTGTTACCGAGAAACCTGAGTCTCGCTCGGCCTTTGTTTACACACGCTTTGTTTGGCCGTCACCCGTCAATATCTACGGTTAATTCAATGTGGCTTCACATTATCGTCATTGTTGTATTGGAAGCTTGTTAGCTTAAAGAAGATGAATTAGCGATGGATTAAATCTAATAATTACGAGTTAATATATTTTTTGTTTGTTTTTATTTTTAATAATGATCCGTGATCTAGTACTTGAAGTTTGCAAAAGTTTCCTTAAATAACGAAGAGGAATAAAATGCAAAAAAAAAATAAATAATTAGCGATGGATTTTTAAACAGAGAACCGGTCTGGCTACACATTTCTTTAGTAATCCATACAACACTAACGACAGTGTCTACGCAAAGCGAATTAACTGGAGAGTTTCACGGCGAAACTAGTTTTTGTGGAGAAGTGTTAGTACTCTATTGATGATTGTTATAGCGACAAAAATTAAATAAAGCCCAGACAGTAAAAGTTAACTAGGTAAAATTTAAATTAATGCAAAAATAAAAATAATAATACGAGTACAACTACATACTAAAAAAAAGAAAAAAGTCGTATTACACACATATTTTGGTACACATTTTGCAAAAATAAAAATATTAATACAACATTAGGTAAAATGACGTTCTTGTTGTTGTTTAAAACCATAACAGTTTCAAAGGTGAGCTTCCAGTGTTCTTTAAAATCTAGTTTTAAAAACTGGAAGCTCATTATAAAGTCTTACTTGTGAGTGAGGTGCTCTCCCATGAGGACATACTCCGTGTCCTTGGGCTCGCACCAGCCTATGAGGTAGGAGAAGAGACTGCTGCACGGCCCCGCCCAGAAACCAGCGCGGCTGTTGATGGACTCGATGAAGTATGGTGTTACCTTTGTGTGGTCGCATGACAGCGTTTCTGAAAGGAATTGGGTCTGTTTTACGATTGTTATGGGGCGTCAGCAATCTATGTATTATTTATTCTTTGAATCTATTTCTATAAGTGGAAACTGTTAGGCTCTAGTTGTACCGTTGTTTCAAGTTATTTAAGTTTTTAAAGGTAAACTGATTATTTTCCACCTTAATATATAAATAAAACATACACCAGGAAGGCGAAGTTTATCATTCATCATCATCATCGGCTGAACATTAGGCAGCAGTGGCCTATTATAGCTTATAATAGTCCATTGCTGGACATAGGTCTCCCCTAAGAGCGCCATAGATTGCATTATTTATGATTTGGGGGTGTAAAGATGATTTTTGTCTCTATGATTAAAACGAGTTAAATTTTTCCGTTAAATAAAGGTTTGGGTTTCCGGTCAGGACCTGACAAGAAAGTTATATTTTTTTAAGAAGGTAGGTCCCGTCGACCTATTAGGGCAGATAGTCAATAAATTCCAAATCTCAAACCTACGAGTAATGACTTTGAGAGTAATGAACAAAGGCAAGACATGAGAAATTCAATAAAATACAAGGTCTTGTAGCGCCATCTTCCTTACACAGAGTCAAACCCTATGTAAGCATTTTGAATCGAGGGGTCATACATCAAGCTTGGTGGCATTCCTTTTACTGAACCTTTAGAGCACATTAAGTTGCGTTGCCTAGTAAGTAGATGGCGCTGGCAGTCACATATAGTAAGTTACTGATAGTGATATTATTATGAATTTGTCCTCTCCGAATTTGTCCGCTGTTGTGAATTCTTAGTAGAAATCCAATAACACAAATTTTTGATCGCCGGGATTCAAATCCGGGCCCTCATTATAAGCGGTTGAACTCGCGACCACAAGACCAAAGAGGTAGTCTTTGATAATAATGCCAGCGTAGAGTTGTTGATAACTGCTTCCGCAGCACAGGTAACAATAAGTAATTAGCGAAACCGGCTTTGTATAAACCATAAGTATTTTCACTTGTTACGCAACAATACGCAGTAAAATTTTTAATTTATAGCTAGGACCATTAGTTAGACCATTTAGAGTTTAAATAGAATCCGATTTAGCAATAAGTACCTACAGAATTCTAATATACATAGGGACTCCATGTAACGGGGTTTTTATAACCCCGTCGCAATACAAGAGGGTTAAATGTTCTGAGCAAAAATAATATAGGTTCTAAGCTAACTTGGGATAGATAGATAGATAGATAGATTTGATTGTTTGTTTTTTGGTTGAATTGAATAGGCTCCGAAACTACTGGAGCGATTTGAAAAATTCTAACACCATTAGAATCATAAATTTCCGTGATGAACTTACGCTATAGAATATTTTCAAAAAAATTAGAGTTCCGTATGAAAAAATATGAATTTTTGTTAAATGCCGTGATATTTAACAATAATGCGAAGCCAGGGCGGACCGCTAGTATAACATATACTTACGGAATATCGTATCATGCGCACAGCCCGGCTGGCTGGACCCCCCGTTGACATAGAAGTCTGCGTGTCCGTTGGGGCCCCACTGGCCCAGGATCCCCGCGCCCGTGTGCACGATGTCCACAAACAGCGCGTCTGTGTGGTCCAGGTCACGGGACCGGTTGTTACCCATGTAGAAGAAGATCGTTGGGTCGAGACCTGAAAAAAAAAACTCAACAAGTATAGACATTTGCCTAGGTAGGTTCTTTGTACTCTATGTTCTGACTTGACTGATATTATTGACTAATAACGTTGATTCAGTTTGTAAATTATTATTGTGTATGTCACAATTTTTTATGTATTCAGATTTTGAAATAATATTTGACATCTAGGAATATAGCTCTGTAAGTCAAATTGAATAATGAATTATATTAATAAATTAACGACCATAAATGTACGCAAAGTTTTAGAGACAACGCCAATACAATCCTGTAAAAGGATTATTCACTTTTTTTCTTAGTATCTGCCAGTTAGTAAATAAACAAGTACCTACCAAAGAACTAGCTAACTATTATGTGATCACGTTTGATGAACACCAAGTTATCGATACAGTACTTATGTACAAGATAGCTTGTAGGGTATTTGATGTTCCTCAGCTGTATCCTAGATTAGAGCTGTGGTAGAACCTAGGCGATTCTTCAGATGGCCTATGTTTATTAGGTTTGTAATAATTGATTTGAATGGGTCATTCCAAAGATATTCCTTCCATGCAATTTCTAGGACTGCATGATAGAATGCAATATTTCATAGACGCAGTTTCATTATCAAAAATAAGACTTTTGAATCTGTCTAACTCTTTATCTCGTTCTGGACTAACTGAAGTTTGATATTTTTCGAGTTGGCAGATAATGAGTGTATGAAATATTGCATTCTGTCATTCACTTAAAGAAAATAGTCTTGTGGATGAACTATGTATATGTGTACATCTTACCAGTGATCCTTCCAAGCTTCCCCTCTGCCAAATGATTGGCCACCAGCCCCAGGATATGTGCCCCCACGCTGTACCCGATGGTGTGGATGTCCTCAGGTCGGACTGGCTTCACGGGGTGGTACTGGAGGTACTCTATGAGTTGAGCTATGCAGAGGCCCGCGAAACGAGGGGCCCATTCGATCTGTAATGACAGAATATAGCTTTGTAATACACTTTTCATCTGGAGAAAATAGAAATGCTGCGTACATTGGATTGGACTCGTGTAGGATTCAGTTTACATCATTCAACATCCTGTACTGATCAGGTCATTATAGACTGGAAAATAAAACAAAAGGTACGCGATAAATACCCGATAAATATTATTTAATACATTATAGACTAATTTAAACTTGTGAACAACTGGAACGCATACAGAAGGATTGGTTGCGGGTTGAAATTCCGCCTGAGTCGTTAATTGATTCTTAGTATTTTCCTCTACTCTAAGGGATATAATCATTATAGCGTTTTCGAAATATTCGCTTTATTAGCACGAATACTAGTAATAAAATAATAACAATTCAAAGTATATGTATTGAATTTACAAATACAGATATCCGTGACTGACGGAAAGAAAGAGATCTGTGCTAGCAGTTCTAAATAACTAATAGTTATTTATATAAGGTATAGTTACTTATAGTTAAGACTTAAGATTTTTTTATGGCTTATGCTAGGTATCACAAACTTCCCTTTAATTTTTTACGTTTCCTTTGTGTAACGTGATAGTAAGATAAATTAGGTAGCAGCGCTAATTTGGGTCGGGAAAAACTAGCCTCTCGGAAGTAATTCAGGATCCAGGTTTGCACATGTGCCTAAAAAATTAAGTGCTTTCTTGGCCTAAAAACTGAACCCTAAACTTTAAACAAAACAATGTGTTCATAATAAGCACAATACGTTGTTGTATAAATTGTTACATCATGTGTGTCATTTAGCTGTCACCAAAACGACTAGTTTGTCTACTTGCCACAAGTACAGTAATCATCGTAATTTGAGTCCATGAACAATTTGCTTTTAAACAATGCAAATCGCAAATTACCGAACAAAACCATTGTTGTTATTGAAATTATCCGTTGATAACTAGTTCCTGCTTAATACGAGTAGCTTATAACTAAATTTTGATAGCACGCTAGCTTGGAAGTCCTTACGTAGGTATTATTCGAGTTGGACGACTGTGACGCAACTTTCGCTCTTGCATAGACGTGACCATAAATAGAACTTACTTAGCTAGCTCTAGACCAGAATTAAAGGCCTAAAGGTCGTTATGGTATGACACCAGATTAAAAATAATCGTAATTTTTAGTTTTTTCTGCCTTCTACAAGGTACAAGGATTCGAAATTAATGTCGAGTAAACACGTTTCACCTTACCTAATGTTAGATAATATACAAAATAATAAGTAAAATTACAATATACATAATATGAATTTGGCTAATAGGTAATTTATGTAGTTTTAATCGAATTTTATACAAGGCAACAATGGACACATTCTTAGTACCTAAAATTTTAGGCACTTATAACGTGTGCACTTTACTGCCTCTATACTTATATGGCCTCTATACTGAAGGCACTTAGTTTATGTGTTCATTAGGATAGCACTTATGCACATACACTATAATTATCACTACACTAACTAAAAAGGTTTTGTTTTTTCTCAGTCCGTGTTGTCGAGCAGCTGGATCGCCTCGACGTTCACATGATGATGAAGCCTCTGTTCGTGGGCCATAGCTTTTTTTGTGTTATTGCTTCGACAAATGCAATATCCCGAATATTCTTATTTCTTACGGACCAAAGAGCATTTACAATAGTCCTGAGTACTTTGTTCTGGAATCTTTGTTTTACTGCTACGTTAGTCTTTTTTGTACGGCCCCAGAGCTGTATTCCATAGGTCCATATTGACATGAGGACTTGCTTATACACGGTGTAACAAAATATGTGTACTAAGCAAAAGGGGGTGAATTTCCACCCCCCAGGGGACCAACTTTTGTTCCACGACTTTTCGAATTTCCATCGGTATTTTGGAAAAAACTGCATCAAAGTTTCAACATGGACAGCTGATTTTTTACGAAGTCACAACCCTAAAGGCAGCGATTTCTTGTACCTGTGACAATGACGTCATTATGGGCATAGATGTAGAGTAATAGATAGGTAGATAGATAGATTAGGTAGTCTCCCGCCCCGCCATAGCTGAACTACGAAGATAAATACCTACCTAACAGCAGTAGTAGTAAAAGAGGGAAAAAAAATTAAAAAAAATAGTATAATTAAAATAGGAATTTTTAATTTTCTACAACTGATCACCATTGGGGTCTGAAACCTCCCCCTTCGGCTTAGTACACATATTTTGTTACACCTTGTATAATAGGAGTTTATTGTGTTCTGCTCAAGTAGAATTTTTCCCAATCAGCCCGTACATATTTTTGTAGCGGATATCTAGCTCCTTTTTTCAGAGGTTTGAGGTCAGTTTCGAAGCCTTTATGGTCTCGCTTTTTTCTGTCCTATTTTCTATGTAATTTTTCAGTAACTTCTGCCACTGTCAACTTAAAATTTAATATCATATTTTGTGCTCCTGAAGAGACTTATAGAAAAATAATAAAAAAAGAGAATGAAGATTTTCAGTATACATTTCGATGTCGTTAAAAAAATACAAAGTCGAAAGTGGTATCAAATTAAAGGTATTGGTTTACATCTCAAAACGTTAGTTGTATTCCTTGTAGAGAGAAGAAAAGACTAAAACCACAAAATAATTTTAACTGAATATAATAAACTTTCTGGACTATGTGTGCAATAAACGGTTTGAGTTTTATTTGTAGAAGACGATGCGCAAGAACGTAGCGTCCTCCAACCTGGAGGTACAACCTCCAACCTACTTAAGAATTTTATAACAGCATGCAGTATCTTATTTGTCAGTACAAAATACGAGTACATTATCAATTCTGTAATAAATACCTGACTTAGACAGGGCTCTTTGACCAGCGACCCATAGTCCACGATGATGATATTATAGTTCCCTCTAATGAAGTACGCTTTCCGCATATCAGTGCTGGGTGAGAGGTTCCGCCCCCCACCGAAGCCATGCACCACGACCTTCGTAGGGTGCTTCGTGTTGAACCTCGAGCGAGTCAGGGAATCGTTGTCTAGTGTGTTGAGGAGCTCCCCCTTTTCTTGTGTTGATCTGTAAGTAAATTACGAAATGTATAAATTGTTGAAAGTACCATAATAATAAAAACTCTACTACTGGAATCAAAGCCAATCCTATGCTAGAACCCAAATATAGCGTTAATTTCCACAATGAGCTAACTCCCACAACTAGTTTTTTGTACCTACCGAGTATTACAACCCCCGTATGCTCAACAAAACGTAGATTTGTGTAAATCGGAAGTACCTACTTTTCACACACATCTAAAGTGTTTATTCGCAAAAATAAGTATAAAGAAAATACAATACTACCAACCTATAAAAAACATTTGAATTTCACCAAAAAACCAACGTTCTAATTTGAGTAAATTCTAAATTCAATTGAAGTTGGCTGCCAGGTCCAGAATATAAATGAAACCTCTTTCGAAACGAGTCGATGACAAACCTCTTTTGTTTTTTATTTGTGGCACCTAATTTACTTCTGAAAAAGTTCTTATGGCATTGACCTTGTATACAAATAGAACTGCATCTTGGGGTGCGGGCATCGGAACGGCGGCTGTATACAGGACGTGGTGTTGAGCAGATCTCGCACTGACTGTGGCTTCTTCTCCTTCCTCTCTGCGTTTGCTTCTCGTTGGCTTTCGGATACTGGAATAATTTGTTATCGTTATGGTTTCTTTAAAGCTCTAGACATAGTTTGTTTAAATTAAAAGTAACCTTTAATTTAATCCACCTAATTACCCTGTTGTGTAGTGTAGTTTTAAGAAATAATATCGAAATCTCCTCACAAACTTTCACTGTTTGACAACAATCAAATGTGATTGAAAACAAGATTACTAATTAATAAACAAATGTAGAATTGAAACATAATTATTTTGAATTAAAAATCTTCATGAGATACAAAAAAACTGTGATTAAAAACCCATTTAATCACAGTTTTTTAAATCCACGCACCTTCAATGACAGTAATACACAATTAAATACTATACATGGTTAGGATTTCGTAATATTTGACACGCGACGTGAAGGTCAGCCAAATACCTCGGTCATTATAGCAGTATGCTTTGCATATCAAATACAGCACAGGTTTCTATGTATAGTATTAAACATGTTTATAAATTAAATAACAATTTCCTGTACTTTGCAAATTAAATAAATTTAATTGACGGCTCCGCGCCTGTTTCGGAGTTAACTAGTGAACCAATCCGGCGTCGCACGGGTGCAATACTGTGACTAATGCATTATGCCTCTTGAATCAATCAAAAAACATACAACAGATCTAAGCATACATAGGGACGGACAAACAGCGGGAAGAGACTTTGTTTTATACTTTTTAGTTTTCATATTTCAATAAATTTATTTCTTTAGGCTTATAAAATAAGAACTTAGACAGTTCAAATTACGTACAGTTAATTATCATAAAATAAGTTAGTTGTCGATTTTCTCTTCAGTTCTATTTTTTGTCCACAAATGTTAGAAGTGAAAAATAAACCACTAGTACGTTCCTATATAACTTATGTGTCTAATACAATGTTTGTTTTGCCTATCTAAATCTAAATTTCATGTGATTTAGGTACATGTCAATAATTATTTAAATAGGTACCTTACCAAAACTTTTTCACTACATAGTGATAACGAGCTTATATCAGCTTCATAACAAAAGAAAATGATTTGCCATAATGAATATTAGGTTGAATATTAGGTTTGAGAAAAGGGTGTTAATGGGCCAATCAAAATGTTTATGATTTTTTCTGTTTAATGATATAATATTTTTATTGATTGCATCTGGGGGTCGACACCGCGAGGAACGAACGTAGTGAACGTAGACGTAGAACGTAGTGGTTATATTCTCTTTGGGTTGCATCAACGAATCCATAATGTGCATTCGATAGTATTATCAGTATTATGTTCTTTGCCCAATACTTAAGGTACTAAAGTTTCCGGCGTTTTTATTGGATACTAATATTATAACGAGGAAAGATTTGTTTGTTTGTTTGAATTGAATAGGCTCCGAAACTACTGGACCGATTTGAAAAATTCACCATTAGAATCCTAAATTTTCCGTAATGCTATAAAATATTTTTAAAAAAGTTAGGGATCCGCATGAAAAATTCGCAATGTATTATGGCTCCGCGCCATAATAGAAAAAGAGGTTGAATATATAGCGCACGCTGCTTGCTTTTTCTCTACGGCCAGTGTCAGTTATGGAGTGTCGAGTAAATGTCAAAAACCATTGAGGTTTTTGATGCTGTTAAAAAAAAGTAAGGGATCCGTATGAAAACTGTGAAACCCATCGTGTTAGTGTGTACAATTTCCGAAATTTTTGTTTAATACCCGTGCGAAGCCGGGGCGGGGCGCGTCGGCCGGACCGCTAGTTGGATATATGTAAACCTAGTGAACTTAATCGATTTGACATAAACCAAGCTAACTTAATTGACTTAACCTTTAAGGAGTCTACTCTATACACCAAAGTCTGTGAGGCTCCAACGAGTAGACAAAGATTATCGTCAGCCTACAATATCAATTTTATCCTGCGTGCGTGAAATAACTGTCCCTACAAAAAGGTAGTAAAAGGAAAACTCTAATACCGTAACACTATTGTACATTAAATTAAGAAATAAAATTTTTGTATTTCGTCGTAGGATACAGGTCAACTTTCTCTCACGTCTATTCTTCTCTCAAACTCCCAAATGCTCGCAAAATACAATTGAATCGAAGTAATCTTTTTAGAAAATGGCTAACGATTTTCGGCAAACTACTTTTCCGTTCCGCTAGTTTGATTCTTTGTAATAAGCAAAAAAAAATCAACACCACAAAAAGTTGAATCACATGCTAACACGAAACGATAATCGTTAGCAAAATTGTATTTTGTTTAAAATTCGCAAAGAAAACCACTTCCTACCAACTTCTTAGGGGCGCGTCCGAGATTAAAAGGAATGTTTTGCCGCAACCCTGGTTGATTGTAACCATAGCAACTGCAACATCAGTTGCAACCTTAAATTGCAAACCTCAAGTGATTTAATGAGTTTGTACATTTTAAAACAAAGACGCAAGTTTCGAGGTCCTCGCTCTGATTCCTTCTAACAATTACATACACTAGTAAATGCATTCTTGGCATTTGTCGGCTAAAGACGCGTAGTTTGTAATAGTTATGTCAGATTGAGATAGTCTCATGTCCTAATGTGTTGCGTGCTTAATAAATGAGGGTTTTCGAGTTATTCTAAATCAACCTTAATATTAATTACAAGAACTCAAAAACCCTAAACTATTGAACATAGACATAGGAAAAAGTTCAGACGTAATCCTATCAAATCAAACTTGAATCCTAACAATGGCGGAATGACATTGAGTGTCAGTGTATAAAGAGTTGCCAACTGAAGAAAAAATTACCCATAATTTTTATAAATATTCTTCCTAATAATTGTTTACATATGAATATGTAAATTATAATGAATCATTTTAGGTACTGCTACCACAGTAATCGTGTTTATTAGTCCTACTTTTTATAATTTTCAATTTACGCCAGCGCTTTATTTTTATTTATTCATTTAATTAGAACGGTCATACAACCACTTACACTAACTAATAAAAATTAATTAAAACAATAAATATCGCACGACAGTGGCAGTAAAATCTGGATTATGTTAATAAAAATAATAATTCAACAAATTATTTTTAAAATATTAATTATTAATATTATGGTGCTAACTGCAGTGAATTTGATTGTTCCCGGGATTAAATAGTAACCCCTATTTGCTAATCGAAGAAATTTCAACAAAATCTGTTTAGGCCTCTGAGTGTGTGTGCAGAAGTAACAAACATAAACACATCCAAAGTCTCCGTTCCATGTCTAATTTTAGTTTGAATAAATTATTCTTTGTGCCTATTAACTGGCTGACAACATTTTCTGCCTGCGGCTTCGCATACGTTGTTCATATGGAAATGCCTAACAAATATAATAAAAAAAATCAAATAATTATAATTATTTAAATGTACATTTGCAGCCATATCTTACCTATGTATGATTGTTACTGGGAAGATCAATGAAACGTTCATAATAATGAAAAAAATATACATTATGCTAATATTCATTGTTTATTGATACATAATAAATAAAAAAATATGTATACCTACATTAAAATGCCCGAATGCTTTTACATGAAAAATCTTAATGCACACTTCATGCTACACTAGATTTAGTGGGATTCAAATTATTTTAACTATGAGATTCTTTGATAATGCGAATTCAATTTAACTTCCAATTTTCATCACCCTGAAATCTGAAAAACATATTGACTATTAGTATGCCCCACAGCTATCGATAATCTCGATATAAGATCTGCGTAGCATGATCGTCAATAAAAGTATTATCCAAATGGGTTCAGCTATTTTGGAGGTTAGCTGAAATAAAAAACAAACATAGGTATTTCGAAATTCGTATCCCTAAAGCTAAGCTATTGTATAGATATTACAAACTGAAATTCAATATCCTATTTCGAATACTTAACACATATTATTTTATATAACCAGAATGATGAAATGCCTATTTACCTGATTCATAATTTAAAGTCAATGAAATATGAGAATTAAAACATTTTTAATATCCTCCCACACTTACTGGAAAATTTACATGTTTACATGTTGGCAACACTGGCTAGATTTTGTGCGTATAGTTTGATTTTTAGGTTGATAATAATTTTGCGTTAAATCGAAAAAACAAGTTGGTGAAATAAGAAATTTATCTACGAAATGTGATCCGGTGTTTTTTATTGACAAACGCATTGTGATTTTGGCAACATCTGACCACACAAGACGGCGTTTTTCACTTTGTTTTGATTTGTTTATATGATGTTATTAGGTTCGTGTCTATGGGCGTTATGGCGGCGACTGACATACTATTTGAATCATAGACAGTATGTCAGAGTACCGAGTGCTTCTTTTTATTTTTTATGAAACTCCTTCCGTACTTATTCATACTTTCATGCTATTGAATTAATATAACGTGCAAGTTGGACTCAGGAATAAGGAGCCGTTCTCTTTTTAGTTTATGTGGTACATATTTAAACAACCTGTTAAAGGCATACTTCAAAACTAAAACCTAACTACTTAAAAGTCAATCAAGTCAAGTGATAAGCGTTCATCAACTGTTCTTATTATTATCATTTGATAGTTAGGTCGTCGGAGGCACTCACCCCACCCCACCCTCTGATACCTGGTACAGCAAGAACAAAGAGGTCTGACTAGTCTAGTTTTGGTTTTTAACTTTATTAAATAAAATTCTTTGTGTTTATTGATTGAAAATAATAACCCTTAATAAACATCGAGAAAAAGTTTTGGGCAGTACAAATAACTGCCTTTGCAATGAATCTCTCTCTACACGAGACAACAAAATATTTTAAGATATCTGGCGACCCGTTTGCACACTTAGCTTAAATTGTTTTATGAGCAAACCTTAGAAATTAGGAAAGTAAATTACAATTAAATAACCGAATATGAAGTGGTATTTACGATTAAGGTAGACTGTCGTAAAGAAACCACAGATCAACTATTATATGTTAAGTATCTATTATTTTACGCATCGATGTTGTTTTCGTTAGGGGTAAAAATAAATACCAAGTTACGTAATTGACCCACAGTTGAACTAGATAACTCGACAGCAACTGCAAGCGAATAGCAGTGAAAGTGGAAACCTATATGAATCATGTCACCGATCGATTGTGACCCCATCATCCGCGAACAGCACACTTGCAATAGGATCTTACAAAACTGGTTTATCCCACGATGTTACCTAAGAAATGTTATAATTGTTATGATTGTTGTGTGAATAAGTTGTTATCTAATTAACATAATAATATAAGAAAGATGAAACGAAAAAGTTTATTTACGATGCCTTTATTTGCGATTACAGGGCGTAAAAAATAAAATGCGATGAACCTATAGGATTATGACGACCACTGTGGCGCGGTGGGCGAAGGTCCGCCTGCGACGGAGGAGGTTGCGGGTTCGATTCCCGCCTCGGGACAAATATTTGTACAATCTGCAGATATTTGTTCAGGGGTTCTGGTTATTTTCTATGTATAGTAAAAAATATCTATATATTTAATAATATTGTATTATGTATATCAGTCATCTAGTTTCCATAACACAAGCTCTGCTTAGCTTGGGGCTAGATGATGCTGTGTGGATTGTCCAGCATTATTTATTTATTTATCAATTCAGATATCACCAAAACTCTATGTACTTATTTTTTAGACTGCTCTTTAAATATTGCCCTCCTTTTCATTACGTTTAAAATAACAAGGATGGCAGTATTTTTAGTGCTATTTGTTTTGGCGACCTCTAAATTATTGACACCATTATCGGCATTTATTTCGAAGAAAAAAAAAAGAGTTAATTAAAAAAAATCGTTCGGTCAAATGAGAATATTGATAACGTGCATAGACCATAATTGCATAGTTGGACATTGACATCCTTTTCTCTGTGAAAGATACCGGCCATCTCTTAAATTAAGGCAATTAGGTTTTTTGCAAAACTCTTCAATGGGGAGTCTGGGACCTATTTAGGGACCTATTTAGGTCCCAGACACACACAGTGTATTTACACAGAAGATAATCACAGGTAATGGCTAGAATTGGTGATGATTGGTTTTTGTATTTTTTCTCTCTTTAATTTGTCATTTAATAAGTAAGCTGGCACCGATATCTTGTGTAACAAACCGAATAGCTTCATAGCAAAACGCATAATGGTGTGTCATTTGCATTGCATAGCTGCAGGTTTTCGTATAATTTACTAAGATTAGATAATTCAGGGACACTATTTAATCTACTTATTAGGTACAGCACATTTAACCTTTTTGGTTTCCTTAATCACTGCATTTTTAGTTCTTATTTTGAAACCGGTTATAGTTTTGGATGTATTTACCGAATTCCGGCGGAAATACATGACTTTTAGAGAAAAAAAATTATTCATTAAATGAAATGCAAGAAGTAATAGAAAATATTTTATTCTCATAAAAAGTAAACCTAGAATGTATTAGAATGTGTAGGTTTTATCAATTGCATAAATAAACCAATTACCTTGTACGTGTTCTTGTTATTCAATGTTTGTGTTTGTGTTTTTGGACGTAACTTTTCTCCGCGCGATATTATTTAGGGCCTTATCATACGTATCAGTGAAGTCACAGTTAAGTATCAATGAATCGATTCGGTACAGAACATTAACGACTGCTGGCGGATCGTCAATTCGGTACAAAATATGGACGATCAGTCAGCAGTCGTTCATATTCTGTACCGAATTGGACATTAGGTAACTAATAGTAAACTGTCGAAACTAGAGATTCACTGATTCACCCCGGAGCACTGAATATGGCCAGTTTTAGTGTCAGCAAACACAAAAGAACCGTCGAGAAAGTACGGCAGGACCACTTATTCTTCAGGATGATGTAACAAGTTGTCAATCGAGACTGTGCGGAAGTAGGAAACGTGGTAATGCTATGAACTACGGCTCAGAACGAACTTTGACCTTTTAGTAGAAAAATAATTAGAAGAAAAGTCCTATAAACGAGCAAATGCCTAAAACTTGAAGAAATGTTTCCCATGATTCCTGCAAAACTAAAGAAGATTTGAACACAGAAAACGTATGTACTTGTTGTTGTTTTTTTATTGTATCTTAATGGAACAGTAAAATATACCTTTAGAAAGGTATTTTTATAGACGCGAGGCACTTTGAACGCGCGCGTCTAATATCAGCCACAACACCTCACTCAGTTAGCACCAGCACAGTAGTTGACATATTAACATCGAAGCTGCAAACAATTGCAAGCGTTGCTACAGTTACCTCTGCCGTTGGCACTTTGCCGCTCGTTTAAATGAGCACTAAAATGTTTTGTTACTTAATCTCTCTCTCTCTCGCCCTTTAACGCATTCACAAGTCAGCCTTCCGCCGCACCTGAATGAAAGTGTTGATATTCTTCAAAACACTTAGGAGCAAGTGTTCACATTTGTTGTGAATTCTGTCTAGAGCGATGTCGGCTGAACCTGTTGCGGCTTGCGCTCTACCATACCGCTCAACCCTACAATCTGGAAGTCTCTCTGTATTGTGTATATGTGGATTATGTCGAGTGCGGATGATAAATGAATGAGTTAATAAACACATATTTACAAAAAAGACAATGAAGAGTTGGTAGTTTAAAAAATATCTACAATAAAATAAGTATACAATACAAATACAAACATAAATACATTAACTAAACTAGAAACAAACCTTAAACAACAAAATAATAACAATGCTGCAAAAGGAGATAGTTAATAATTAAGCTGCAATCACATCATATGAGATGCTGGGTGCGATAAGCTGAAGACAAGGGACCTCATTAGAACAGTCTTATGTCCAGCCGTGGACTAACATGGGCTGATGATGATGATGATCATACAGGTTAAGGCAGATAAGAAAGAATGGAAGCACATAATGATCTGTCCAGAGAGATGTTCCCAAAACATTTTGGAACTGTAGAAGGTCTATCACGGTTCACGGTTATGCAACGAGCTCGGAGTATGTCGGTCGTGACCGCGCGGAAGTGACAAGTATGCGCGCGCGCAGACTTCATTCAATGACGCACCACTTAAATCCATCTTGATATTCTTGGTTTTATTCTAAGAAAGTTGCACAAGTTTTAGAAGATTTCTTGTAAAACAATACCAAAGGTGTTTTGAATTGCCTTCAAATATTTTTAATCAAAAGGAATTGAACAGGTAGGTAACCTATTAAATATTACCGGGTATTCATCGCGTACCTTTATCAAACTCACAAAACTCTGCCTACCTCAATAGTTTATTAAATTATTTAACCTTCGCCATAACGAATACTTGTTGCGTGTAATAAACACTATTCAAAATGAATGGTATGCGGTTCTTTCGCAATAGAGTAATTTGACGGAGGTATCTACCTCATAATTATTATTACCATTTTAACGGGTATTTATCGCGTTTATTTACTTAGTAATCCTGTGACCATGACAGTGTTTAAGCCTGTTGAAACGACGGGAAAAATAGGTAAATAAACGCGATAAATACCCGTTAATATAGTACTAATAATTAGGTATCTACCTCCCATAATTATGGCATGATAAGTAGGTTAAAGCCTGGTGGTGCAGAATAGAACTTGCAAGTTGCACCACCAGAACTCTTCTCTAAGGTGTCCTAGGAGGCAACTGAAGGATATCCCTCGGGGGGTGATCAGCAGTGCCTCCTGCAGAATGTATCCACCACCGAACTGCGATTTCCATCTCGCCTGCTCAGCATGGGGATTATGACTAATACATTTTATAAGACGTTTCTATAATTTTACTCGCGGTACAACCTGGCTTTGCACGGGTATTAAACAATAATTTCAGAAACACAATAACACAGAAAGGGAAAATTTAGGATTCTAATGATGAAAGAATTTTCAAATCGGTCCAGTAGTATCGGAGGCCATTCAATTTAAACAAACAAACAATAAAAGACCTCTTTGTAATATTAGTATAGACAGAATACCTGTTAAAAAGTACTAAAAAATATTCCTATCGCGTAAGGTATAAAATATTCAATTTAATATTAGTATGGATTATATAAATTTTTGATGACCTATACAGAATATTCTCTGAAAATCTATGGTGGAAGGTCGCGGGTATGCTTCTCGTAGTGGAAACATACCTTTTGCTACGAGTAGGTTATTGTCTATCTACGAATATTTTTTCTTTAGCAATAAAAAAAAATATGGAATCCATCATTACAAAATTTTGTAAGTACGAGTATCACAATGAAATCACTTCAAACCGTTATTCTTTTTTTAGAATTTTACTACCCATGTGTCTTGATATTCCTATAGGTGACCACTGTACAGCACAGCGGGCAATGGCCCGCATGCGGCTTTGATTCCCGTCCGGGACAACTGTCTGTACGATCTGCAGATACTGGTTCAGGGTGTTTTCCATGAAAAACTATCATTCTATCCAGTATTATAACAAAACAAACAAAGCTCTGCTTAGCTTGAGGCTAGATGATGCTTTTTGAATTGACCCGAATTAAGTTTAGATAACACATTTTTTTATTTTAGAGTGATGGATCAACCCGGACTATTGACATTTGGTTTGTATGTACGAAAGTATTTGTACTAAAGCGTCAGCATTTTTATACGAAACTAGCGGTCCGCCCCGGCGTCGCACGGGTATTTAACAAAAAATATTTTTCATGCGGAATCCTAATTTTTTCGAAAATATTCTATAGCCTCACAGAAAACATCACAGAAAATTTAGGATTCTAATGGTGCAATAATTTTTCGAATCGGTCCACTAGTTTCACTATTCAATTCAAACAAACAATTAAATCTTTCCTCTTTATATTATTATTTCTCCTCTTTATATAGATTTTCATTCCTCTAGCTATAAAATAAATACATAATGCTGGACAATCTACAGCTATGAATTGTTAAGAGAAAGAAATGTCCTCAAGATGCGTATCGTGTAACAAGGCGGATGAGGAAAGAGCCAAACAAACTCATAAGTATTATGCAATTATCGCTGGCAGTGAGTTACGTATCTGCCTCTACTTGGACTCCGTGAACTTGTTCTAGAAACGTGAGCTAATTATAATAACGTTCCGTTTTAATAAAAACAGTCAAATTATTACGAATTTAACGTAAAAATTTGTAAGGTCCTTTCATAGTTCCGAATATTATATTTTTGATTAAGGATAACTCAATCAAAATCAATTTTACAGACATTTCACTACTACAAAACACAAAAGAATGTCGCTTCCCGCTGTCCGTCCCTATGTATCTTTAAAAGTAAGCAACGGATTTTGATGCATTTTTAATAGATTGATTCAAGAGGAACGTTTATACGAGTAATGTAGGTATAGCACGTGCGAAGCCACTAGTTTTCTAGTAGGTATAAAACAATGTCAGGAATACGAAAATTGGTCAACATGGCAACGACAAAAAAATAAATACAACATAAATGTATATTTTTAAAAGTTCTTCGGTTTAGTCTTTTCCTTCGATATTTAGACTGTTGATCTCCTAGTCCCTTGGTAAGTAAAGTTTTTATAAGGAGACAAGATGACTTATCAAAGAATTTCTAAGGGAAAAGAACCCGTAACCTTTAGTGTCATTGAACCGCGGAGGTTATCACAAGGATTAAAATTATAGTGATAATCTAGATAATAGAGGGTATAAAATATTCCAAATGAATATTTATTAGGGATTGGTTTAAATGGGGGTTATTAACATACTTTTGGATTTGTTTCGTAATAATAAATAACGCTGGACAATCCACATTATGTAAAAGCATGTAGTTTTTTGTTTACATTAAAATTTGTAGTTGAAATTTCGGCCTTGGTTGTATTTTCAGACTCGAGTCTAGGAGCGTATTTCAGAAAGTTTAGGAAACAATGAGTACTAAAAAACGTCCGAGTAATATTTGAAAAGCTTGCTGTTGATAATAGACAAAAAGTCGCTTCCGCTCATGATCAATAAAACGCTTCTATTTAAATTTGTCAATATAAACTATTCAAAGTATTCAACCAGTTCATTAATAATTTACCTAAGCTTTGTTGTTGTACGTTAACGTATAACAACTAACGGTTGGCCATTTTTGTTGTTAATCGTAATTGATTTGTTATTTTTATATTGTTTTAGTTTAGTGACTTCCATTACGATGTTTTTATAGAAAATACTTATCTAAATTCTCTAATGAGAAAAAAAAACTGCGAAAGCAAAAAATACTTTACAAAAAAATAATGGCAAACTCACCAGAAAACTGCAACGCCGTAATCCCAATCAAAAACAACCATTGAGTACTAGAAACCATTTTTATCACATAAGATCACAGAAATTTATCACAATATCGTAGGTTCGAGTCCCGCGCAGTAAATGCGTGCGGCAAGTGCGTGGTCGGTCGCTGCACTGACAGGGAAAGTGGAGGTAGTGCATAGTTCGTGCTAGCAAACCTTGACAACCCTGCATCCTCCCTTCTTTTTGAATAGCACACGGAAATTAACACTTATTTTTAAAGGATATCACCCACTCTTGTTTTCTGCTTCGTTCGTTTACACCACGGTAGCGTAAAAAACTGCAAATAGACAACAAGGTTCATATTCCGGGTCGAGCCAAAAGGTCTTGCTTTTGAGATATTTCTAGAAAAAAATCAAGGTAGCAGCGCGGAAACAGAAAACTGGCAGTGTATACCACAGAACACTAATATCCTGTGTATACACGTTGGTGCCTCGAAGGACTATATCGGTTTTGCGCCTGACCTCTCTTAGGTGGGTTCAGTTCGCCTGTTTCATCGTATTATGAGAATAAGGGAATAAAGTGCACCTGTGTTTGTGCACAGTTTTGTGAACTCTAATAATGTCCTGCGCACACGGCTAGTCTCTGTCGAAACTGAAGCTTTTACCCAGAGGTCCACGACTACATTGTTTTCAAAAACGTAGTACTTAAATTCGGCTAAGATCAGCAACAAAATCTTAATTGCATATTTTCTATCTCAGATAATCTCATGTAATAAGATATTGTTGAAGTAGCTTCTGCCTGTGACTTCACACACGTTTTGCTTCATGTTCTCGCCTAGAATTATCTCTTCCTAGCTAGTTTTATCGTAGTACAGCACCGTCTGTTGACTGGGTCTATTATATACGCGTATCGATGAAGACGTTTTAAGTTTTAAATAGAAAACATTGACTCTGGCCTTAATTCAAACCCTCGATATAAAAAAATGGTATTTACATTCAAAACGACTTTTTTATAATCGACTATTGCATTTACCAATGCTGCATAAAACCCTCCCGAATCTTGTGTCATTCGCAGCTACGGCCTTGCGGTGAACACATTCACATTATTATTATCATAAATGACGACATGTCTGCAATCGCCTTAGTGGCTATCAACTTGTATGGGAGGCGATAGCCACACAAGAATGCTTCATCGTCATCATCATCACCAGCCTATAATAGTCCACTGCTGGACATAGGCCTCCCCTAATGAGCGCCATAGATGGCATCATTATTTGGGGGAATGCTATTTTTTTTACAAGAATGCTTACATCGCATTAATAATTAAACTATGGATGCAAAAGTTTGGATGGCTGACTCTTTTATGCCTCACCACCAGGCTTTTCCATTTTCAAGCTTCGATTTTCCATTTTCACGCGTCCTCACAGCTACCACTTTATATTAAATAAAAAAAAATAAAAAATTCTATAATTATGGCACATTTACCAGGATCTAAGTGTAAATGACTTATAATCAATAAATAATGCTAAATAATCCACACAGCATCATCTAGCTATGGCCATAGAAATCCTCAGGCGTTTTTGTATAACATAAATTAGACTTCCGGTTATTAAAATTCATATGCTTGAAGTGCAAAAACAAAAACCAAATATCAAAGTAATCTATTTACTTGAGGCATTTGGACACGTCACAAAATATAAATTACAAACGTAATTATTATGTATAATGAGTAAAGGTCTCACTTTGATATTTAAAAAAAATAAAAATCTTTTATTTCGGCCTAAAATAGAATTAGAAATATTTCTTTTTTAATTATATCCTACTAGCGGTCCGCCCCGGCTTCGCACGAGTATTTAACAAAAAATTTAGGTATATTTCATATGGAACCCTAATTTTTAAAAATTATCTAAGCCTATGTTGATAACGAAAAATTTAGGATTTAAAGATTTTTTCAAATCGGTCCAGTATATTCGTAGCTTATTCAATTCAAACAAACAATAAAATCTTCCCTCTTTTTAATATTCAGAATATATAATAGTTATAGAAAAAGCATACGAAGCCGCAGCCAGAAGCTAGCCAAGCTCGAAGGCTACCAAAGTGTCGAAAAACGGCGAGATTGAGCAACTCGGATGCTGAAGCACGTATGCAACACAGGTACCATATAAATAGCCGGAGACAGTTTCGCAATAATAATTTGATGATTTGTAGATGTCCAAGGATATTGTGAAAAGCCCCATCGATATTACCATTCATATATTTTCATACTAGTTTCTACACGCGGCTTTGCACGCGATGTGTCAATAAATAATTGAATATTTCATTGTGTGTAGATGTAGTGACTATCTTGACTAATGTATGATGAATATAATTATGTGATGTTGTATTGTTAATATATCCGTTAATCAATGTATTTGGTTTTAATAAGCGTTTTAGTTAAATAAATAAGAACTATAATAGATAAATAAATATTGTCATGGAAACATTCTATCCCATAGACATTAATTTTAAGAGTTTTCAGCAGTTTTGACGGAAAGTGGTAGCACGTTTTTACAGTATTGTAATGACCACTCTCTTCTAATGTTATAAAGAGGAAAGATTTTCCGACACTACAAGACTAAGTTTCAACTTCAATTCAATGTATGGCTAGTGTGTAATCCATTTTGGTACCAATTCTAAAAGGGGGACGAACGGGAAGTTTACTTCCCACTCGTCCCCACGTATATGAATGTAGGGACGAGCGGGAAGTAAACTTCCCGTTGGTCCCCTCAGGGGACGAAGCGAGGGGACGAGCGGGAATAACCCGAATTCCATCTCTGTTTACTAATCTTTTGAATTATGTCGATAATTTTTATTCTCTGTCGGATATATTCATTACTAATCCTAACCTCAGAGAAACTCCAAGCATAGCTCTTTCTATAGCTTGCTGAGCGACTTTGAACTAGTGGATCAACCCTGCCGTGTGTGTCCGCGACTCGGCTCCGTAGGTCATGACTCGCACTTCTCACCGAATAAATTATTACACTTTAGTTTTTAGGCATTGTAGTATGGACGAGATGACTCTACGTAGTTCGAACGCTACCCAAGATAGATGATACTCTTCTTGGCTTCCTTCTTGAATTTGTTTTACCTAACTGCAAAATCTGCCAAAAGTAAGTGTTCTCTCGGAAACAATTTTGAAACGGTAGCCATGTACGATCACCAGTTTTGGATCAATAAGACCATTGAAAATTATTCAAAAATAAGCAACATAAATCATTTACAAGCGGCAGAACAGGTTTTCTGGAGTTATAATTATTCTAATTATAAATGGGAGAAATTGAGATCTGCACTGACATCTCGTATGTGAGTATATTGTGCATGGTCTCCCGGCCTAAACAGATCTTAACCAGCCCAGCTCCTTTTAGTATCGTAGTAGGGATTTTTTCAAAGTAAGTTTGGATTCAGAGTACGTATCTGTGAGTTCGAATAGATAGATGGGTTTGATGCCTCAATGAAATCTTCAATCCCGGTTTCCATCTGTCCGCCTCTGTGACCATGCAGTGTACCAGAACGAGTTCCTCAGTCTCCTCTTGTAGGAAGCAGCCACAACACAGGGCTGCTCTGTGACAACATTTTTGCGTGTGTGACCTGTGCTGTGATGATCGCACAGATAGATGATTTAGTTTAGTAATTTTTTTTTACTTATAATGTGGGCGGATACGAGAGATTAATATCTTGTTGTATGGGGTCTGTCTCATTCTTTCCTTTGCTATCCACAATTTTGTTGCCTGGACAGGATCGACTCTCTGTAAGTTTTATGCATGACTTTGATAGGTTGAGAAAATTTTGATCTTTTATACCTCTAGTATTGTGGCATTCTACAATTAATTTTGATCTTGTGTCTGTGCTTTTAAGTCCTTCTGTTAAGACCTGAAAGACTTGTAGATATCATATCTTCAATTTATTTTATAAGTAATTTAGATAATAGATAAAAGGTGTAGATCGTAGATAAAATTGGGCACATGGGTATTGTAAAAAAAATTATAAATTTATCTAAAACTAATATTGACCGGTATGGTACAATTGACTCAGAGTCTGTTTCAGCAAGGATTCAAATTCCTACCTAATGATCTGAGGTCAAGGCGATCTCAAAGAAATTTCAGTCAAAGAAATTTCTAAGACATTTTTGTATTGACCCATGTCATTGCAATACACGCTTCTATTTATGATAAAGTTTAATGGATTTTTAATCATTACAAATTGTACTCTAAGTTAAAATAAGCTTAAATATAATGCTATCTCAGTCTTTTCCCCTCCGATATGCTTTCTTTTTTGATTTGGTACCTTGACTCTTAGACTACCTACTGTGCAAACGAGCAAGCACAAACAAAAATGTCAGGCGCATAAGTATCTTACATTTATATATTCAGTAAGAAAATGAAATTAGATGAGAAAATAAAATTAGATGCGTTTACCTTTTTCCACAGTTGTCTTGCAAGTAGCACCAAATTCTTGATCGACTAATCATTTTCACCTTTTTTATTTAGTTTATTTAGGGCAGGTACTTAATGTTATTTTAACGCATTCACGTTCCAGAATCAGCCGGTGGTATGGCCCGCAAGGGTTTGCCTCCGCCGCCTGCTAGACATGTTTATTTTATCCTTCAACATCAACATCACCAGCCTATAATAGTCCACTGCTGGACATAGGCCTCCCCTAATGAGCGCCATAGATGGCATCATTATTTGGGGGTTATTGCCCATAATCCCCACGCAGGGCATGCGGGTTGGGGATCGCAGTTCGGTGTAGTTGTTCTGCAGAAGGCGCTGCTGCCCGCCCCCCGCTGTGTTTCCCTTAGTCGCCTCTTACGACACCCACGGGAAGAGTTGGGGTGGTGAAATTCTATGCCGGCATAGTTATGTTTAAGAGTATAATTTTATCCTTAAGAGCATTGAAACAAGCTGTGTACTGCTTAGTGAAAAACCCCGTAACTAACTAATCTTTACATAATTTTTCGTTTTATTTCGGACTAAAATACGTTAATTAAATTTATTGGGTATGAACTCAACATATCTGTGAGATTTAAAAAAAACATTTAGAGCTAAAACCAGATAAGTAGTTTTAACGTATATTAACCTATACAGATAATATTGTTTATTGGGAATTAATGTACGGGTTAAAACCCGATAACTAAGATTAACTGCTTTTATCATAAGTGTAATTCCTAAGATGACTACTTTTGATTAGTTATAAAACCCAATAAATATACATTATGGGGTTACATCACGATACAAAAATGAAAATTGTACCGATAAGTCGCTTTACCTGTAGGATTGTTAACATAAAATAATTAAGAATTTTTGCACATAATGGGTTATTTGATCGGAATATTTATATGTTACACTTAGCAATCAGTGTTTTTTATTACATCACTAGTAAGGGCATACAATATAACAAGTAGTGGGCTTTAAAAGTGAATTTCCAAACTTTTTGCATTTAATGGGTTTTAACCCTACACCCACGATATTATGTAGCAATGTATTCAAAATACGAAATGTTGCAACTACAAACCACCAAAATATTAAGAATGATTAACCCGGAACAATTGAAAACAGGTTAAGCTTGTGACGTAAGAATCGAACCCTCCATTTCGGCCCGTGGATGTCTAGTGTCGATTAAGGGAACTACCAGAGGCAGGGGAGCCGGAAGCTCTAACTGGCAGAGTCGTAGCGAAAAGCAAGCGCAGCGATAAAAAAGAAGTTGAAGTTGAATAAGATTTTTTGGTTGAGGAATTAAGTGAAACAAAGTGGGGAATATAAAGGTCAAGGGTTTGAAACACAAATAAAAGCTTCAACATTTTTTTCCTTTTCGCACGTAGGTACGTCCTTTTTTACATGATTTTGTCAATTCAATGAAATTGTGCCGGTATAACTGACGGACTGCGGGCAGATGCTGGATGCGACAAGCTGAAGACAGGGCGCTATGGCGCTCATTAGGTGAGGTATTTGTCTGGTGGGCTATGTCCAGTAGTGGACTAATATAGGCTGATGATGATGATAATGTACCGGTATATAAAGCAATTTATTAAAATCATATATTTATATAAATCTCTGGATATTAAATAATTCGCTCTGCTTGCATCACTTCAAGGTCAACGGAAGCGAACAGAACATCGTTACTCGTACATTACAACCGGTAATGCTCACAAACGCATAAATACAACGCCTTTTAGGCAAGACATAACAACGTGTTTGGTAACGCGGTCACGCTTCTTTATTCGTACTCGTAACTTGGGTGCGTGACCTACCAGGTGACGTGGGCTGCTGGCTGATGCACACGGATTCACTTGCTCTCAGTATTGACACTGTTTAACTATGTTTTTATTGTACCTATCTAGTTCATAGTTCCTACTTAAGTAGCCTCTCTGTTTGCCTTATTGTATTGTTTTATTATATAATAGTATTGTAATAACTTTCTATGTGTGTCTTTCGTAGGTTTTGTCTTAATAAACTATTTCTTTCTTTTCTTTCTTTCAGTATGATTAGGTTGACTTAATGGGCAATTAGCTGATGTGTTTTAAAACACACCGGGGGCGGGCAGCACCCTCTGCAGAACAACTTCACCAAACTGCGATCCCCAACCCGTAGGCCCTGTGTGGGGATTATGGGCGATACCCCCCAAATGATAAATAATGCCATCTATGGGCCTCATTAGGGGGATAGGGGAGGCCTATGTCCAGCAGTGGGCTATTATAGGCTGATGTTGTTGTTTATAACACTTAAGTTGTTTCCAGTCGTGCCAAATTTATATTGAACTTGATGTATGTATGCCTATTGTTTTATATTGTCTGATTGTTTTATCTTCGGTCTGTTCAAGATACAAGTTGTCCCTATACGTTTGTTTTCGAAAATGAGCCAATCTATCGGTTATTCTAGGACTATTCTGCTTTCCCTAATTTAGGCAGTCAGTTTTTTTTTCTCTCTTTGGTCAACTATCTTCACATATTCACAAACTTTCGCATTTTAATAGACTTCGAAAAAGGGAAGATGTTCTATGTGTGGCTGTATCTATGTTATTTCATGTATGTTCGTCGAGTTCTCCATCAATTAAGGACCGATTATGAAAATAATATCGCTGTAAATAATGGCCCCGAGGTGGTCACAGTCAATTAGTAGGATTATTTCGTAATGCTTCATGTCCAGAATTTTTTAATCTGAACGCTAGTAAATCCTTGATCATAAAAAAGAAATCGAAGTATCTGATTAGTTATTGACTTATCGCGCAAACGCTGATCTTTAGCAAAAAGAATTTATTTTGAATGAAAGCTAAATCAAAAACCTTGATTTTCCGAGTACCTTCATTTATTTTATGTTCGTGGCCTTCGAAATCTGTTTGATATTATATTTAATTAACTGCAATTTAAATAAAACAACATTTGTAACTTTCAAGCCTCTTTTGGGTGCAGGAAACTGATTCGGGTTTACCTTAGGGTCATATTTTGTTCATGGTTATGAATGTACCTTGCAACTTCATTTACTAAATCAATATTCTTTTTCTGTAATAAGACGCAAATTATATTGTCTTCAATTATGATTTAATTTTTTCTTAACATTACATTTGTCTCCATCGGACATCGGCATTATTTTGTTAATAATAATAGAAGATAACATTAGTCAAGTATGGAGTGTAAAATACTTACCCTAAAAACTACGACCCATATAAAATATAATATAATCAATTAATCTAACACATAAAGTAAGCCTATTTACTACCACACGTAATGTCGGAGAAGTGTGTCACGTGATTTTTGCTACGACTGGTAATCGTCATTGTTATTGACCAATAATAGACTGTTAATATTGGAATTATCAATTCCATTATCTTGACACACACAATAAACAATACCATTATTTTGTGTGGGTTGCTGCCAAGTTCAGTCTATATTGGTTCAGTCCGTAATGCGGTCCATAACCGACCCAATGTGCAGGTACAAGCTATTTGTACAGGCTTTAACTTGGTACCTAACTATATATATACAAGAATATTATTTATAAATTATACAGCAAAGCGGAGCAAGGATTTACAAAAAAATATCACTGATTCAAAATCTCACTCATATTATAAATGCGAAAGTTTGGATGTCTGGATAGATGGATGTTTGTTATTTCTTTACGATAAACCTAGGCACTGAACGGATCAGGCTGAAACTTTGCATAGATGTAAATCTAGATTTGATTTTTTTATCCTGGAGACAACGGAATTCGCTGGCACAAAGTGTTGCTTTCATGTGAATACAAACTTTTTATTCGAGATTCTATTGCAAAAACTATTGTATGTATTTAGTGTCCACTCTGCTTTAGTAATAAGTATTTTAATAAAACAAATACATAAGTTCAAATCAACGGAAATTTATTTCTCATATCTATCCTGGAAAATGTGCTACGTTTTTCTTTCTTCTTGTTTGACCCCTTCGCAAACGGTGCCTCTGAGTTGGTTGTGAAGAAAAAGTCACCTGTTGCACTGAAAAAAAAAATAATAAATTAACCTGCTTATCAAGGAGGTTGAGTACCTATCTATACTTAAAAATACATTATACCTCTTTACTGCATTGCATCAAAAATGGCCTTTGCAGAGGTGTTTACTTTTAAATGCGTCCTAATTTTTGTTCGAATTTCAACTTAAGCTAAATAAGGTACGATAAGTTGTCAGAAATAAAACTTTTCGAACCTTAACCTTTAATTGAAGGTCTATAGACTTTAAAAAACCTCTCTTTTTCTTCGACTTTGTATGTATTACTTTTATTTTTTATTTTATCTTTCTTTAATTCTGCTAAAAGTAGTTTGGCAGCAAAAGACAGAAAACTGCTTGTTTATAGATTTTATGTAAACGATTTAATGGATTTTGAAAATATCATATAATAAGTTCTCTTTTGCGATATTTTGTTATAATTACAATGACGGTGCATATTATTTATTATAGTGACAACATCAAACTTATGTTTCGTTAATATGGATCGCATATTAAAGTTTCGTTTAAAGGTATTATCGTAGAATTAAACGGTTACTTAAAAACTGACTAAAAACACACATGGTACTGCTGCCTTAAGTATTACCAACCGTCCCATCCATCCCCTAACGGGGTACGTTGTTGGACTTAAAATCGGCCTAACCGTTCCCCTGTTACCATAGAGAACTTTAGAATGTTGCAGCCTACGCGTGTAGCCTTACAAGTGATTGGATCAACTGACCCCGGAACAGACCGTTGGTGTATATCCTGCTGCCTAAAGAGGACGCACCCTTACAACTGAAGTGCATTATCTGAACAGGTCTTTATGTAAAGTAGGTGAGTTTATGCGACCGATCTCAATGTGTTACAAACCTTACGTAAAGGTTGCGCAAGCGAACAGAGACGAGTGGTTTTTGTGGAGCGATGTCGATGCGAGCGATATCGAGGCAAGAGAATCTCTTTTAGAATGATAATCAACTATAAGTTATTTTATTTACACATGATATTTTTAGTAACATTCGATAGATGTAAAATAGTTGTAATGCTAAGCAAAGCGAATGCATCGTTAGTTTATCACGAAAACGAAACGACCGAGTTTCTAGCATTTAACATTATAATATATTACGTTTGCATTCACGTTTCCACACATATTATAAAAACTCAGGATGACACGCTGACCTACAACATAAGTAATTTCTACTGGCAGGTCAAATTATATAAGTATCTACAAAAAATATTTCGCAATATGGACCGTAAATATTTTTTTATGAAAAATCAAAAGTCCAAGGATTGACAATAAAAATATGTTTTTCATTACTAGGATTACGGAAAGTAGGTCTGAAGTTGCCTATACTGCAGCGCCTCGAAAGATACATTTCAACCCTAGGGAGAATCGTTTTCAACTGACAGCTATGACATTTCTATTGAACCATGATAATAGCAGAATGTGAAAAATAATAACCGACGATATGAAAAAAGCGGTACATAACGCGGCAATTTTATCATCATTTGTTTTCTCGTGTTGTAACCTCTAGAGTTTTATTTGTATTACAATGAGTTCATCCGATTCAGATATGGATTTAACTTATAATATTTTTTTTATTTAAAGATACTAATAATATTTTGCGCTTCGACAGTATAACAGCCCACAAAGGTTTTTCGGATGTCAAACATTGGCCCTTACCGCTGAAAATAAAATTAAACTGAGATCTCTCTATTGTTCCTTAATGTCCCGTTCATCCCAAGGTTGCCTGGAAGAGATCGCTCATAGCGATAAGGCCGCCCTTTGTACTTCCTTTACTTTAAGCATGTCTGTTTGTAATGTTTCTTTATTTGTGTGGTATAATAAAGTATTATCTATTCTATTCTATTCTCTCCAAAAAGCGATAGAGCGAAGTATGATGTATGATGGGTCTTAAACTTCGCGAGAACCGACGACAACAGGTGGATCGAAAGAGTTCTGCACTGGTGGCCCCGAGATGGAAAGAGAGACGCAGGCCGACCGGTCGCCGCTGGAAGGATGATATCATCGGAGTTGCAGGAAAAACATGGAAAAGAGCAGCTCAAAATAGAGCAACATGGCAAGAGATGGAGTAGGCCTTTATTCAGAAATATATATTTACTGCTTACAGTGCTCACCTCAATTGGAAGTCACGTGCAGTTGATTTTCTACAAAGCCTAGTATTTTTAATTACCACAGAATAGTGATTGACATTCAAATCAGATACTGTAGCAGTGAAAGTGTGGAAGTGTCGCGGTGTATGCACTCGACTGTTGAAGACCTGCCGTGGGAAGTACTCTACAATGTAAGCTATCTATACCTTAAAGTTTTTTTTTAAACGGTTATACCCCTATAACCAAAAATGATTACAATTAAATAACCAAATTAGAAATGGTATTTACAATTAAGGCTCCGGGCACGGATGAATTTCCCATACAAACGTAATACCAAAATGATTTGTAATTTGAGCATATTTTCACCATGTTCTGCTATTATTTCTATAAGAATAGTATTTATCCAGGTTCCTACTATTGTTTTAAACAATTGAGCTTACAGACTGTTGCATACAATCTACAGGTAGCTCAACTGATCAATACCAGTCGGAAGCGTTCCCAAGACGCTGGATGCATTGCCTCGCTTAATGGTAATGCTGATGTGCTGCGCCAGATACTAGCTCTCGGGACACGCGTCGCTTCAACCAGACGCTCAGATATTTTTTTTAAACCTCAGAGAGCCTCGATACCCCACATAGTGTCTCAAATCCAAACATTGGCGCCTCTTGAGATCCTCGGCCAAATCTTGGCCATTATACTTATCGCGTAAAATATTTATGTGGCTTTTACTGTAGCCCCGTGACCACGATCGCTGTTATGCGATGGAAACGGATAGGAAATAAAAAAAATATGCGATAAATATCCGATAAAATAATAATGATAAATAATGATGCCATCTATGGCGCTCATTAGGGGAGGCCTATGTCCAGCAGTGGACTATTATAGGCTGGTGATGATGATGATGATGATGATGATATATTTTCAATTAGGCGTTGTTTTTTGCGATTCCACGGCTATGGAGCCGAACTTTATTATACTTTATATTAATCTATCTATCTGAAGAGACCATTGAATCACATTGCTAGACAAAGGCTTCGCTGCTTCTGTTCTCGGTCTTTGGTACGTTTGGTCTTAAGTCTAGTTCTTGCTTCTTAGGGGGAGCCCAACTCTGTACTTTTTGGGCTGTTGTTTGCACCAACTTGTTCGAGATTTTAGAATGTATTTATTTTTAAGATCATTAAAAACAACAGTCTGCAGTTAGCTCAATTGTAAATACTAGTTTTTATTTAGTTAGATAATTTTAATTTTCTTTGTTTACTTTTGCTTTTTGCCAGAATAAAAAAAAAGGTCATTAAGGTACCTATTTGTACTATATTATAGAAATACAGAAATACAGATTTATTCATAATACCATTATTACATGTCAATTGATAAATATAAAAAATATAATTTTAAATTATAATATAGGCAGATTAAAAAATTCATTGGTATCATATAAAACCAATTTTATGAGCCAGTTTCTTAATTTTTTCTTAAATATAGGTTCAATATAGGTATATTGTTGGGCTTTATTGCACACCACCATAGAGAAAATAGAAGCAAAAAATAAAAACACAATAGTTGCGGACCTACTTAGTGATTTACTTAGTAAGGCTTTCTTAGTCGGTCAATATTTTATCCGCAGACGTTTGTTTGCATTAACATACGTCCCACTCCATAAATTTTAGAAAATGTCAACTTACTTCTTAGACACGTATTCCCCGAAGAGTATTTCTTCATTGCTCTCGAACAGATCACACCAGCCGATGATGTACGTGATCCAGGAGTGGCACTTGGCGCCGTAGAATCCTACCTCAGTGTTGATCGACTCGGCGTAGTAGATCGGGGCTCGCGCGTGGTTGCACGACGACTTTGCTGGAAACAAACATATCAGACATCGATGATATCGTAGATAACTATGATGGAGGAGTTTGCAATTCAGTTCCCGCCTGGGTTCAAATATTTTACGATCTGCAGATTTTTGTTTCAGGTGTTCTATGTGATTTTGTGTATTTCAACTTAATTGCTAAATGTAGTTGTGAATCTTTTTTGAATGTGATGAGAAAGAAACCAAAACAATCTCTGTTTAACCAGGGCTGGATATGCTGAGTGATTTGTCCCAAAATATCTGCCTTACTTGCGTCAGGCGTCGCCTTGCACCCAGGTTGGTTGATCCCTCCATTCGCGTAGAAGTCCACTTGCCCACAAGACTCCAGCTTCCCTTTTTCCAAACTGTTCGTGTGGAGGCAGTCGACGAAGATCGCATCCTCTCGACCGACCTTCTTATTTTGGTCTGGTGTGACGAATAGAGGCAACGCAGGATCCAGAGCTACAAAAATATAATGAGGAAACAGAACAGTAACTACTTTACCCACAGTACGTCTATCGCCGATTCACTTTGCTGATCGCAGGTTTTAAAAACTACCTATTTATATAACAAAATTAAAAGAGGCACGTTTTACAGTTCACCAGTGCCTGATATAGCAATAAAGGCAAAGTTTACTGTCTAGTACAATTTTATATATATGCTTTCCAGTTTCCGTCTGTAAATTCAATTCAGAAAAATCTATGCTAGCAATAAATCTATTATTGCTAACATAGGTACAGGTGTTAAAATAGAATATACTATTCAAGAAAAGAAATAGCTAATACATAATAATTACACTGCAAAGTTTAAGCGGCAGCTTAAGATTTCATGTTAGTTCGTCGTCAGCGAATTCTTCTGATGCTGACTAAATATTCTAAGAATCTATGATGGGTCCAGAGAAAATCCATGTTAGTAGGTTTGTAGTTATTAAGCAGAAGGGGTTACAAGTTACAAGTCTCAAAATGATAAATAATGCCATCTATGGCGCTCATTAGGAGAGGCCTATGTCCGGCAGTGGACTATTAGAGGTTGATGTTGATGATGATGATGATGAAGCAGAAGGGGTAACCTTCCAAGTCCACAATAACATCAAAAGTTAGAATAAATCAAAGAAACTAACCTGTGATCCGTAGCAGCGGTCCACAGGTCAAATAATTCGCTATAAAGCCCGCCGTCTGCCCTCCCAGACTGAAGCCGATGACGTGAAACAGGTCTATACTGAACTTGTATTTATCTACGAGTGTGCAGATCAGCTGAGCGGTGCACATGCCGACCAGCTCGGTGTTCCTCGCAGCTTGTATGTAGCAGGGCTCGCGCGCGATCGGGTTGTAGTCGATGGAGATCAAGTTGTAGTCGCAGCATTTCATGTATGCTACGTAAAGATAAAGATACATTTATTCAGCTACACAAGAACAGCACAGATATAAATTAAGACAACTATTGAATTTCCAATAAAATTGAACGAAAGCGGAAGCTGGTTTTAGCATCATTCTATTCAGAGGAAAATATTCAATTGCAGTCAATATCAAATACTAGCTGACCCCCTCGCAATTTCATTTGCGTGGACTTTAGGGTAAAAAAATTTGACGAAATCAGCTAATACCCTATTTTAACAGTCGGAAATTCCTGAAACCCGCTTTAAATATCATGTATCCCGTAATCCCGTTATAAAGGTTTTCTTTAAAAAATAACCATTTAATGTATTTTTTTCATAGTGAATGATAATGACACGATGGACTTCAAACATTCTACTTTAGCCCATCTCAAACTTGAATAACCGTTTTTATCCCATTTTCAGGATTATTTTGAAAAATCCTAAAATACGTTTTCAATATTTTTGTTTGTGTAGTTTTCTCTGTAAATTTTAAGCCAATAGTTGATAAATTTCACCACAATAACCTCATTAGTTCGACTTCCTTTTCATACTTATATAGTGACATTTTTGAAAAATCCTGAAACACGTGGTTTGATTTATAGTTTTTTCAGTACATACTGAAAGTTTCAAGTCATTAGTATGCTGTATAAAAAGTTATAGACATTTCAATACAGAGCCAAACTACGAATCTCAAACTTGAATAACCCATTTCACCCTATTTTCAGGAATATTTTGAAAAATCCTAAAACACGTGTTTAATATTTTTTATGCTTAGTATTTCCTGTAAATTTCAAGAGAATCGGGCTACCGGTTACAGAGTTATAAAAAGGACCAAAAAACTTCCACCCCCCTTTTCACCCCCTTAGGGGTGGAATTTCTAAAAATCCCTTCTTAGCGGGTGCTTGTATTGTATAAGGAATCTACGTTCCAAATTTCAGCTTTCTAGCTTTAGCGGTTTAGGCTGGGCGTTGTCGCCAAAAATCGCTTGTTCCTTTATATATTAAGATTTCCTGGATAACTGTCCAGATCGCTGCGGTGGCACCGACGAGGACTTAAGGTGCCAAACGGCCCTCACGGCTATGCCACGCAACGTAATTACGCGACGAAATGGTGGAAATGTTGGAGGGTGTCCGATATATCTACGATAAGTGTGCCTTAGTTTTAAAAAAAAATTAAATCGCCCATTTCTGATACTTTGCTCTCCTTAGCTTGGGGCTAGATGATGCTGTGTGGATTGTCCAGCATTATTTATTAATTTGCGTGGCGTGGGCTCTGTCTGTTTCTAGTTTCAGACTGAACTATTACTGGCATTTATTGGCCTTTACTTGGCCTACATAGCGAATATTATAACAAAACTAATAAGTACCTGGCCGGATTTCCTTGTTCGGCGAGAAGTCGCGGTCCCCGGTGTATCCGTGGATCAGTATCTTGATCGGAGCTTTGGGAACCCACGGAGCATTTGTGATGGAGTCCGAGTCGTTCACCAGAATTTGGTGACCCTCCTTTTCATTTTGTCTGAAATATTAGTATCGATCACCTACAACGGTTGTAGCGCATGATCATAATCACAATTACTTTATTTGAATCAAAAATGGTTTTATAAAAGACTTAGGTTTAAAATTAGATCGCTGATTAATTAAAATCAAAATCAACGTGCTTAAGTTCCTTTTGACCTTATGATACGTCATAAAATACAAATTACATAAGTAATAGGTACTGTAGGGCAAGCACGGGCTTTCTTGTCTAAGGTAGAATAGATGGGATTCCGTATGCATTCTGACTAGAATCAGCGGCGTGGCTTTATGCCTGTGAGTAATGATTGGCCTTACGGGACGTCATGTAAGTTATATAGCGAACGGTCGTGGGGCCTTAGGAGATTCCTAGCCCAAACCGTGTGACGTCACAACGTATTCTTAATACGGTTTTGTCTGATTCCAAGCCGCCGATAAAGGCCCAGAACGGGCATGGACGTGAGGTATCAAGGTCGCTGCGAATAGTACATTACGCCCCGTTAAGGTACTCCGCGTGTGAAGAACAGACACAAAAACGTCATCTGTAACCCGGCATAAATGATACACAAAAGTTGGCGGGCCGCTGACAATTTCACAAAAAATGGCTACAATAATTATACACTGAAATGTCACACCTCCTACCGGGCTATGTCGCCGACTTTGTTGGCGGGTAGACTCGATAAGAGCGCACTACTGCTCAACATGTCATTCAACTACATAGTATGCGTCGGCACTAAAAGTTTTAAAGAAGTTGGGAAAAAATAACGTCAAGATTCGTCGACCGACGCCTAAACTCCCCCTGGGCTCTACAACAACGTCGATAAAGATTTTGAAAATAAACCATATTTCAAAGAACATAGGTTTACTTTTTCTTTGCTTTGTTTAGATTCATAACTGGAAGAGGTAGGTGGCGCCAACTCACGCTATAGGATAAATATTTTTTCAGGGCTACCTAAGGGAAATCTAAAAGCGTGTGCGTTATCTTAAATTCAGGTAAAAAGTAACAAGCTCGATTAAAAAATATAAGTTATGCATTAAAGAGATGAAGAACTTTTTTGTTTTTGTAGAGATGGGAGTTAATGAAAAAAAAAAATGAGTTCTTTAAATAATTGTAGGTAATGTTTACTTGGATAGGACTGACAACGTCAATCGGGACATATAGTATTGATGCTGTATGGATTAGCATTATCTATATCTATATCTATACTAATATTATAAAGAGGAAGGATTTGATTGTTTGTTTGTTTGTTTGTTTGAATTGAATAGGCTCCGAAACTACTGGACCGTTTTGAAAAATTCTTTCACTATTAGAATCCAAAATTTTCCGTGATGAACATAGGCTATACAATATTTTCAAAAAAGTTAAGGATCCGCATGAAAAATTCAATAATTGAACCGTGCGCTGTATATCCAACCTCTTTTTCTATTATGGCGCGTCAGAATAGAAAAAGAGGTTGAATATAATAGCGCACGGTGCTTGCTTTTTCTCTACGGCCATTGTCAATTTGGAGTGTCGAGTCAAAGTAAAAAATCCCAATGCTGTTACAAAAAGTAAGGGATCCGTATGAAAACTGTGAAGCCCATCATGTTAGTCTGAAATTTTTGTTTAATACCCGTGCGAAGCCGGGGCGGGCCGCTAGTTTATTATAATTAAATAAGGCATAAGGAATGCTATTTATGGCTTTTAGGAGTAAGTTAAGCGGTGGACGCTTCTGGTGATGATGATTACGTTATCTTATGAATAGAAAAAAGGCTTTACTTGTCTTTTACAGGAATTTATGACACTTTATATTTGTTGGTAATCTTACTTCCGTGACAATAAAAATAACATCACTGCCATAGCATACCACTGGTAAAGGCCATCTGATAAGATAAATATTATAACATAGGAAAGGCTGCCTTTCCACAAAATATTTAAGATATCCTTAGCAATAAGGTCAAAAAGAATTATATAGATTAATATTCTGAATAAAAAAAGTGAGTAAATAATTAAAGTACTTAGATGAAATAGTTTAAATAGTGAAATATGTACCTCTTGAAGCAATGTTTAAATTGTTTATACACATACAATACAAATTTCTCGTTTGATTTTAGTTTAGTGAGTTAGTTACATAGCTGCAGTTAGCTCAATTATTTCAATTGTAAATACTAGCTTTTATTTAGTTAGATAATTGTAATTTGCTTTGTTAATAAAGGCTTTACTTGTTTAGTGGGAAACTTGGTTTAGAATGAGATATAATTGTTATGTACACTACCTCAACCTTTTTCAATGTTAAGGCGCATACAGCACCTAAACTAGCGCCACCACCTACTTTATGTTATTATTCTGTTTAACAAAGGAATTTTCAAAAATACATCGTCCAGTTTGTGAAACCTATCATAAGTTTTTTTTAATGCCTCTGTAATAGTTTTATTCTATTTAGTTTAGGAAGAGATACGAAAATAGATTTTGGTGGCCACCAAGGGCAACTTCGTGGTGGCACTAGTTTAGGTGCTGTATGCGCCTTAAAAGGAAAATCTAAAACTAGCGAAACCTTTTGAATGCTAGATCTCTTTATCAATTCCTTCATTTAAAACGTTAGTCGTATTTATTCTTGTCTTTCTTGATTATGTCTTGATTTTATTGATGATAATCAAAAGGTTTTTAAAGTTCTCTTTAAAAAAAACCAGTGGTTAATGTACCTTGTAAAAAGCCAGAAGGTGATGTTTTCATTTGGACATTCCAATGGAGGTGCCACACATTCTGATTTCACTGAAAAATCTCCTGAAAATAAAGGGATTAAAATCATAATTTGAATGTAGTTTTATAGAGTTCTTCCCAGTTACTTAATATGCCACATGCCCCAAAAAACAGGTGATCTATTAAATTTCCTACATATTGATGCAGGTAGATTGTCCGCCATTATTTATTAATTATTTATTAGATTCTGAACACTGAACTCTGTATTTCCTTAGAAAATATAAAATGCCAATAATTATGAAAAGTCACTTGTTTTTGCTAACGTTTTTAAAGTAATTTTTATTATAAATTTTATAAAAGTCTGCGAAAAACCTTTAATTGATTGTGGATACGATATTTGTGAAGCCTAATTTCTTGTTACTAGTCAACAATTAAAACGTCAAGTGATAAAATACAGAATCATAAATACTATAGATGGTTGGTATGTCTGAATAACGAGTAGTTGCAAAGTAATGAGTGTATTAAATTTTATCTTTCTAACTGACACTGAAATTTCAAGATTATCCACAACTCGTCTATTTATAGCGCCAAACGACAATAAAACAGTACTCACGAAATGCACAGAAGAAAAGTAATGAGAGTAGCATAAACACTAACATCTTTAAAAAAAGAAAATAATGTACCAAAGTATTTTAAAACTGAAAAGATTTTAATAATTTTAAAATAATTTTAAAATAAAACCCTAGACCCGTTTATAAAAGGTTCTTGTTTCATTGTCAAACATAAACTGCGAGCGTTTTCGGTTTCAGGCGAAATATCTTCCGATATAGATAGAAAATGACGTAGTTCATAGATACTTAGAACTAGCAGTTGCCCCAAAAACTGATAGGCATCTACGCACATTCAAAAGTGACAAGAGGGTGTCGTACCTTAGAGCAAGGGATTCCGTATAAAGATTAGATTCGCCGAGCAAATGTTTGTTCTGTCTGCAGATATTGTTCCGGGAAATTTTCGTGTTTTCTATGTATATAAAAAATCTTTGTTATAATTGTATTGTATTGTTTTTCATTATTAATCAAAAACTAATTCTACTCTTATTTCAACGACATTTTAAACCATAATATAAGGTTTGTTTATTAGTGTCCATCGTTACAGCGTGTTGCCACACATTTAGTATGAAGTTAATGTGGAATATATAAATAAACATTATCATAAATATACTAAGTATACCCTAGATGAGTGGTCTCTACAATACAGTACCCTTAAAACAATTGAGTGAATTGTCCAATATTTATCATAATTAAGCGCATCAGCTATGCCATACAGCGAGGCAATGCAGCCAGCGGCTTAGGTATACTTCCGACTGGTATATGGATCATTTGAGCTACCTGTGGTTTGTTTGCAACAGTCTGCAGTTAGCTCAGTTGCACATACTAGTCCTAATTTGGTTATTTAATTATAATGTTCTTTGTTAATGTAGGTTTTTTTATGATCTAAAGAAACTGTGAATTATCGAACTGAAAAATATGAAAGATATTAGTATCTCTATTTTTATTGTTTCTCAGATCATGGCAAAGATGTAAGTGCATTCCTTTCAGAGATCGATGTATGTATAAGAATGAACTGGACACAGACAAGAATGTTCCAAAATAGACACATGTTGTCATCAAATAAGAAATCAAAGTTCTTATGGGGTGATTCTCTTTGCCTAACACAGCAACATTGCAGCTACCACAGGAGACAGTGCTCCAACTCTATTTTAAAGATTGAAGTGAATAATTAATCAAAGTGATCACTTTATTTCCCAGTATTACTTAAGAAATTAGTATTTTGTGACGTGTCCAAGAGTCCTGAAGGTCTAAAGAAAATAAAGCACTTTGATTTTTATTTGTATACATTTTATTTCTTTATTAACGATTATTTTAAAAGTTCACGAGTTTTTATCGTGTTGATTCACCTATGTTTTACGACGTTTCAACAGGTTTGCATCTGTCGTAACTTGGTTTTCAGAACTATGAATGTGCGATATGTGGTCCCAAGGGCGTCGCCAGGGGGGGGCAGGGGGGGGCAGCTGCCCCCCCTAGAGACCAAAAAATGTAGGTACCTAGCCAACTGCAAAACAAAGAAAGTCCTGCTTTTGTCATGCTTTGCCGATAAATCCCGCATAAATCCACCATCACTAGGAATAAGTACAGTTAGTACAATGAATATATCTTAAAAAAAATATTTTATTTAAAGTATTTTTTTTTTCGGATGTTTCGGTCGGTTATTTGCAACAAAATATTATATACGTGGTAGTACTTGAAGTGGTTGTTCTGTCTTAAAAACTAAATTTTTTATTCGTCAAAATTCGTCGGATGGCTCGCTCTCACGCTAAGTTTCATTCGATTCGTTTTATATAAGTGTACCTTATGTAAGTGAGCACGCATCACATTCATTTACGCCCGACTCCATCTTGGAAGGCAGATCACACAATTAATTTTAATTTCGTTAATCGATGAATGTATTAAGTACCTATTTTCTTGTTTTGCCGTTATTGAATTGCTCCCTCCGTTTGCTGTTATTCCTTTAGATATATAAACAAACACTTCTAAATTTTTTGCATACGTCCAAAAAAGTAAAAAAAAAAATCGCGGCTCGCTCCGCTCGCCGTTTATTGTATAGTCTTCAGTTTCGACTATTTCCAGCGGCCGCACACAACAAAATATCGGCGCTCATTACCCTCTGTTATAATTTTTTTGTACTACCTAATGATGACCCGAAAAAGTTACAAAAGTTGTCGTGCTGGCAAGGAAAATTTTGAACACTGCCTTGAAAATTAGTTGGATAAAGTTAGCGTACATAATCATCAGCCCATGTTATCCGCTGCTGGACATAGGCTTCCTATTGAGCACTAGGGTCGTAATCTCTAACAACCCCCCCCCCCCCCCCCGCCGATTAGTACATATTTCTGGCTACGGCTTGCCCCCCCCTGGGCCGTGGGCTGGCGACGCCCTTGTGTGGTCCGAGTGTGATACTCTGACCACAATAATACTAACTGTGTCCGCGAGGTTTTTAGAAACCCAGAGACTGGTTAATATTTTAAATAAGGTGTTTATTTTTATTATTATTAACGCGTAGGTTTAATAAATCAAGTCATTGAATCTCAGAGTCAATGAATTGATCATCAGAGTGATATTATTGTACTTTTGAGTAGGTACCTACTGACTTTGAAGATGGTATAGCCAATGTAAAAAGATGCATTGGTTGTTGATTTTACAAAATCAAAGAAATCACTGCAAACTTGTATAATGTTATTCAATAAAACACACAAATTTTAGAGCTATTTTCAATACCAAGTCTGGGGACCGAATGCCCGACCTCTCGTGTTTTTCCCTCCAAAATCGGTTTTGCTCAAAATGACTTCGAACAACCACTGACATGACATAAGTAGGTAGATTTAAATTAAACTTAGATTAGGTACTTTAGAGATCATTATTATTTTATCTTGAATATTAGGCTAAAGAGACCTAAATTTACTATTTTAATCAGAACAAATAACGAAATCATTACATTAGTAGGTATCAAATGAAAGTGGATATTATAGACAACATCTCTTTTAACCGACTAAAAAAGCAGGAGGTTTTAGATTCGGCTGTACCTATGTTTTTTTATGTATTTTTATTACTTTCTCCGTCGTCCAAAAAAAATACAAAAGTTGTAGTCCATCGAATGTAGAATTGTACCCTAAATTTAATTTAAAATACCAACTCCTTAGATTTTTTGTTCCAAATTAGGTTTTATGTATGGAAATGGATCCATTATCACCAAGATACAAGCCTGTTTTTGTGCCTTATCGCCTTGCCTTGTTTTTTGTACGAGCTAATTTCGTGTAATTGCTTTTAGGGTACTTCTGATAGAGAAGGTATTGTTTAGTTTAAAGATGGAGGTAACGGTCTTAATATAATAATTTGTTCGAGTTTAATTAACAGATGATGCTACTTTCCCATTGAATACGCAAATTTTATAATTGGCATGTGTCCAGAACGAAGCCTAAGTTCCGCTACTACGTCCTTTCTGCTAATGTCGCCCATAAACCACCGTGGGAGGCTGACTTTGTATCATCTTGTATCTTGTACCTATTGTTTTCGACTGTTTGGCGAAATATTATTTCCAAAATGTGTTACTCAATCTTCTGTATTTATGTATGAGTTCCTAGTATGATTGTAAAATGAAAGTTTCCGATTCATCTGATCCAGCTGTCGGTTAGCCTCCTCATTCCTCGACAGTCCAATGTGCGATGGGATCCACTGCAAGACAACTGTTACGTTAAGACATTGTTCACAGAAAACTCCTCTGTTTTTCGGAGTACATCATACGCAATCATAGTACCCCGATTAGAGGATTTGAACCCGGTCATATTTAAGCCACGACATTTTCGGGATTAAATTCAATTAATCCCGGGATTTTCGGGACTGATATATTTTTTATATAAGTCAATAAACATATAAATAGAATACAACTAGTTGTATTATGTTGTAAGGCACTTTTTCTTTCGCTGTAAATAACTATGTCCAAGTGATTGTCTATATTGTATTTATGATAACGTCAAGGCTTCCGATATAGCAAATAGTTCTAGGGACAAAAATTAGACATAAAATATTTTTACGCTTGTAAAAAAGGTCATAAAAAGCGGCGCCAAATGTGCCACTGCTTTTTGAAGGGTTACAGTTACAGTTTGTACCAATCCTATATTTTTTGGCCAATTCGCATAAAATGTCGCTTATAAGTAAATTAATCATACTCTTTTTGCGCCATTTGAACCAAATCTAAATAATCTCTTACTATTTTATAATAAGAATATAATAAATATAAAAATAGTTTCAGGCTGGTTGTGGTGGCACCGTTTGTCCAAGATTTCGCTTTGAGACAAAACGCTAGAAAACGCTAGATATTGTCTCCTTACTGCTAGTGGAGGTATACAGATCTCGCTCTCCACCACATGTGTCGGTGTCGTCTTAATGAAACCTGACGGAGTTTTTCTAAAACAAGTTGTATGTGCCGATAAGATTTTATTCCTTTCAATGAACCATTGTATCATTTTGCTAACATCAAAAGATTTTGCATAAACAAGCAATCAAGGAAATGGGTCGCAATTTTACCTCAAAAGCAGGTTCAGAACTGCCTACCTTTGGAATACCGACTACTTTAATATCCCTCCATTGTTGTGGTATCAATCCCGAAATAAAAATATCATTATATAAAGTAACTTATGTATTCATTCCTATCGGAGGTAAATTGTAGACAACAGAATATGTTGTTTTCCTTTTTTAATGAATCCTTTTTTATTTATCTCTAATTCATTTAAAGTAAATTTATGTTCCAATAAATTATTAAGAGATTTGAAATTAGGTTTACTAATTCTAACAAAGTCTGGAGCAAGATTACACAGCAACACGTGTTTCTTATCAGGGGCGCTTCATACCTGTTTTTACGATATCCCTTTATCCAACGCATTCTCCACTACATATCTGACAAAGAAGTTGACTCGTTAGTGGAATTACAGAAATCGTGCCAATTGTTTGATTTTACCTTAGATAATTCTGTTTTAACCATTTTAATCTTTTTTTCTAAAGCTAATAAATTGTTAGAGGTAGGATCACGAGGAGCTGCGAGCTTAGATAATTCTGCGTTCCAATATGGTTTTGGAGTAAATTTGCTTCGAGGATCAGTGCTTATTTTACAAAGAAGTCAAGTACAAGAGTCGGTTATTCTGAATAACGAATCAATCATTTAACCACTATATACTTCAAATGTTAGTTATATTGTCCAATTTTTACAACAACTTTAACTAAAACATAATCAGCGTACTAAAGCTGTAGGTAATTGTAATCTAGCTAACTGCCGTGTCTTCTAAGTGGCGTTTATTGTAAGGTTACCCCCTTTACTACTATTTTAAAAGTTAAATCTTTGGATAAAATACAGTAATATAGGTAGATATAAGGTGTTTTATAATAAAAAAAAATTATCTATTCAAACGAAAACAACTAAAATTACCCTTTTATTGCGGAAATTTTAAAAGAACATATAATAACTGTTCTTGTAAAAATAGAAAGAAGTAACTGAGAGCTACAGCTGGGACTATTAAAAAACACCAAGTTCAGTATTGGAATTGTTTTTATTGTTAAATTAACTTAGTCAGTTCTTTTCAGTTTACATTTGGCACCTAACTTACTACGTAAATGGCTGTTTCAACAATAAAATAATTCGTTTCATGAAAACTATCACAAAAATAAGCAACCAGAACCTTTTTCTCAATCTGACACATTATTACGTCCCAGAAAAACATAAAAATAAATTGTATGTATGTTAATTTACATAAAAATACTATTTAATTAAATATTTACAAACGAGGAAGGTTACAACTTAAATTACTTTATATATTCAGAGAGTGTTAATTTTATGCCTGAATGATTATTCAATGAAAAATTGTAGTTGCTTAATGTTATTCACAAATGTAAATTCATTCACACAGAAGTTGAGCAACACCCTCCAATAATATGGCAAGAATTCAGGAATCTTGATACAAGACTCTGAAAAACATAGGAAATGCAGCAATTATTACAGTCTTATTCTACGAAAGAAAGATAATACATTTCTGCGCTTATCATAAGAACGTAGCACACCTATCTCTTGGGCATAACAATAACTATATTTAATCTATGCTACTCGTACATAATACATTTTTACATTGATTTACATTTTTACAGTTATTTAAATACCTAGGAACATAAAAATTAATGAGGTCATCTTTGTTCCTTCAATATTATATAAAAGTTTAGTTTTTTACACAAAATATTTACATGAAACTTTCATACATATTCTTCAGACGGCTTAGGTGTCCCATTCTGAAGCCTCAGTGAGGAAGACATTCGCCCGTTGACAGAATCTGGTAGCTCAGCGATGTCTTTGAACACACCTATCATGCTTTCAAAGTTAGGACCCCAGTTGAAGAGGTGGTCCCAGCCAAGGGCCGCCGCCGCGGGCGACCCATTAGCTTGCCTGTACAGAGCTGAACTTACATGCGGCGCCAAATCGTCATCAGACGCGACTAGAGTACTCAAGGAGCCCCGAAACGAGGAATCAAAACTTTCGTAGGGCGGCGGTAATACCGGCTTTTTAGGGTTACTCCCGCTATTGACATTCTGTCTTCTCACATCCTCATGTTTATCTGCGTTTATGCTGTTGTTGTCATACTCTATTTCGGAGCACGTGAAACTGTCGTTACCGCTTTCATCATCGGAGCCTGTCGAGCTCCGGTTGTCGTCGGGGGGCGAGTGGTGCCGGTGCGACATATGGTGGCCCACGCCCCCGCCTCTAGGCGCCTCGCTCGAACTCGACACGGCGTCTAACGTCGACACCAGACTAGAGGTCCTCTGCCTCGCATTCATCCTCTCAATCTCTTCTGCTGTAAGACCGACTGCTCCCGATCCAACCGACACTTGAGGCACTTGAGGCGGAGCACTCGGAGTTTTCCTCCCAGCTGAGGAGCTTTGCCCACTCAGTTGAGACATGACTGGACTATTCAGACTACGTTCACTGTTACTATGTAATGCGTCTTTCCCAACGCCGCCGGAACTTGACGTTGTGGCTAGGAATGCACTCTGTAATGGCTTTCCAGATATATCATGCAGCGTGAGTATACGAGGCTGCTGACTTAGCTCACTGCTGGGTGAGAGCCTCGCCAGCGGCGTCGTTTGTAGCTGCTGCCGTGTTGGCTGAGGTGGGAGTTGCGAGGCTTGAGGTAGAATCCTTGATGGGTATCCGCTAGGGTGATGAGGTGAATGTCGGTGTTGAGGAGTTTGATGCTTATGGTGATATCCCGCTACGGGCGGTGGAGTCGCCTTGTATTTCCTGGCTCCTGCTGCTTCTCGGAAACCTTTATAATGATACACTATATCTATGTCGGAGGGCGCTATGGAACTTGCGTTTTCGAGATCATAATGTTCCGGCACTTCTGAGTTCAAGTCCATACCACTCGGATGGTCGTGAGTGTGATGCGAGTTGTTGGTCGATGGCGGTGGTGGTGGGTGGTGGTCTTCCCTTAGAGCCGGACTTTTCCCTACAACTTCACGCTCTATGATATCTGGCCTTTGAGGTCTTGGCGGATCTATGTTCATTATTTCACGGTCTTTATATTTTTTGGACAGTAGTTCAGGGCCGACGATATGTCCTACATTTCGAGTTATGTCCGCATTTTCGGACATGTAGCTGTTGAGGTTTGTATCATTATTGTGAAGGTTTCTACTCATGAGACTATCATTGGTTCCGGCAATCAAATTGGGTGCATTCAACATTGCAGGGCCTCCATTCTGTTTTGTTTGAGCTAAGTTAGTCTTGCTGTTTGGACTGTTTCCTTTTTCTTTCTTTTGCCTACGCAATCGGTAGTAAACAATAGAAAACAAACTGGCAGCCATTAATATGATAAAAAATACTAGAACTAGCGCTAAACCCACAGTCAAAGGCGATGTGTTTTGAACATTGCCACCCGCAAAGGCACTCTGACATCCTTTCAGCACTTTTCCTTTATAAGCTGTATCTCTAAAGATGCTTCCATTTCCTCCGAATGGTTGGATTTCATTATTGATTGTGAAATTAGCTAAACAGCCCTCAAATTTGTTTTGTGCAGAGGTTGTGAGCCATTCTGGTTTGATTCCTCCGAGTGATATTATAGTGAGGTATGGGTCTAAGAAATCGTGAACAACTGCTGCGTCCAATTCTTCTCCTACGTGCCCTCCATCGACTATCAATCGAATGCTACGACCCATTGAGAACAATGTCACATTATGCCAATTTCCATCAGAAACATCGTCTTGTTCAGTTTGAGACATGTTCACTACTGAATTCTGTTTTGAAGTGTAAGTCACCTTTCCGTTAAGCAGCTCTATCAACGTGTAATATTTATCTGTGGCTGCATAGAAAAGTATACCGTCCTTTCTTTGGGTTCTAAAGAAGAAAGTTAGAATTTTCGATGGATTGTTGACTTTAGCTGCCATTTTAGTGGACCCTTTTCCAGACTTCTTATCCCAAATTGTATTTCCGCCATAAAATGATTCAAGTAACTGCATTCTTCTATGTTTCTCTGTGATAATGTACTGAACAAGGCCATTTTCAGCAACTGATATAGACTGTAAGGATAAACTGCAATCTGGAGAAATGAAGTTTCCATCGCACTTGCATATGCTACTCTTCCATCTATCTTGGCATTCGCCATTACCACAGGTATCTTTTTGGAAGCAGGCACCTTTCTCAGAGCGTGCGCAGTTTGCCTCGACGTCACGAGCATGCAGAGGATTGGAGAGATTCAACAGTCGACCGTTCACCGAGATGCTGTGCATGCATCCAACGAAGTCGTCGGAGTGGATCTGCCCTGGCCGCTCCAGCACAGGGTCTGCCTTGTTGAGTCCGCCGATCAGAAGAGGCTCGTTGTTGAAGTTCAGGGTACTGAAAATAAACAAATCCTTAACTATACTACTAGCTACTAACAACTACTAGGTACCTACCTAACTTAAATAGGGTTTGTAGAGTTTGACGACCGATGTGACAGATTCGTTTCTAGCCGTGGGACAAATGTATGGTCTGCAAATATTTTTTCGAGTATTTTGGGTATATCTATGTATAAAAAAAAATCCTTGTTAAAATGCATTACTAAGTATATCAGTAGTAATTATTATCAGTCATCTAGTACTCATAACACAAACTCTGCTTAGCTTGGGGCTAGATGATTCTGTGTGCATTGCCCAGCATTATTTATTTATGCTGACATAGACGTCATAGGGATTAATTTTTGTAAATGGGTATTGTGTTTTATTTTTACTTAATAATAATAATAAAAATGATAATAGGAAGTTATCACTATATTTCCCTGCATTGAATTATTGTAAAAATAATTTTGAAGTGCCTACAAGGTGCATGTACTATTGACATAAGCTAGTATTAAGTTCCAATCTGTATACATGTACATGTGAGCAAATAAATTAACGGCATTCAAACATACCCAGCCTGTCCTGTGTCGTCGTTGTAGCAGGAATCATCACCGGGCTCGCAATCCAAGCAAATATCTCCGTGGTCCATACAAGATGTCACGCTTAGTGATATAACTCGCCCGTTTCTCGTGGCCGTCAGCTTGTACCAGTTCCCATCTGCAAGATTCTTGTTGGAGCTAGTTAAAGACACAGAAGTGATCGACGTTCGCGCACCTCCAAATGAGAACAGAGGTTTTCCTCCTAGTAACTCTATTGCTATGAAGTCAGATCTGCCACTGGTTTGGGATCCGTAGTTGTACAGAAGCAATGAATCTGGCTTCGAAGTAGCAAATATGATGGTGATGTCATTGGTTGAAGCATCGAGAGCCGGGAACTGCATGTAGGATAATTCGGCAAACCCAAAAGTAGTGCTTTCACAGTGTGTGCCATAACGGCCGTTTGTGCAGCTGCATTTGTATCCGGGCTTGAGGCTGATGCAGATGCCTCCGTGCATGCAAGGATTGGGTCTACAAGAGTCTACTAAAGCTTCGCATAGGTTTCCACGGTAGCCTGGTCGGCATAGACAGAAGAAGGAGTTTCTATCAGCGCTTTCTTTACAGGAACCGCCGTTTTTACAGGGGTTACTACTACAGACGTCATCCCTTTCGAGTTCGCATGTTTTGCCTTCTCGCCGTAGCGAGCAGGAACATGTAAAGTCGTGTCCCTGCTTATGGCACTGACCTCCAAAGCTGCAAGGATTTGGTGTGCAAGGATCTTGTCGCTTGTCGCAGTTTTCTCCCATAAATCCGTCAATACAGTGACACGCATACTCATGCCTAACCAATGGAGAAGACAAGATGAGACTAGAGCTTTCTGTTATTTTACTATCTTCCAGTATTCTTATAGCATCAGAACATCGGCCTCCATTTTTACATTGATTGGAAGAACAAGGATAGAAAGGCACAATAATCGATCTCTTCGTTATTTTTGATATTTCTCCTTCCTTAGATTTCAAATATTTTTCAGTTTTCTGTCGTTTCCAAATTGAATGGCTATCTTTGACAGCTACAGTCAGATCTAAATGACTTTGAACTTCATTTATGCTGTACAAGTAAATGTTTTCTCTATTTTTCAGGCCATATTTTATTATTTCCAGTAAACTGCGATAGTATTGCGTCAGAAAGTCAGAAGCGGAGGTGTTTAATATACGCAACGTTATGGATTCTTCTACTGTAGTGTTGTCGAAAGAAAAGAACTCAACACTTATCGAGGAAACAACATCTGGATGGATTCCATCGTTCCCAGAAACTGAAAATGAATATCCTTGGCCAGGTTTCACTGCGTTTGTGTAAAGATCACAGCCGGTTTTTATATAAAGCGTCGTAAGTGTCGTTTCTGAAGTAGAATCTCTTAATATTTTACATTTATAATCGCCAACAATATCAAGATCGTTAGGTTTGACTTCAGCAATTTTCCCTCGAGGTACTTTACCATTGAATGCATAAACCATAACGTGTGCAGATCTTGGTGTCGGCGGGTTATCATTTCTATCGAGGACTTTTATTTGAAGCGTGTAGTTAGATTTCATGACCGGAACACCACTATCTTCAATCTCTATTGTCACTTCTAGGTAAGGTGTCAGTTCTCTGTCTAGGCGTTTTGTTGTTTGCAGTACACCGGTGTGTCTGTTGATCTTTATGAAATTTTGATGCTTCCCGCCGATTACAGTATAGGAGAACGGAGCTCCATTGGGCGGCAAGTCTGGATCTTTCGCTGATAGAGTTGCGATGCTAGTATTTGGAGGTTCGTTTTCATAAACAGATCCTTCAAAGCTAGTAACATCTAAAACGGGTCCGTTGTCGTTTATGTCAGTTACAGTTATTTTAACAGTAGCGGTTCCAGTTTGTGGAGGTATACCAGTGTCGATGGCGCCAACGATTAAATTATATGCCGAGATCGTTTCTCTATCCAAATGACACCCTACTTCAATCTCTCCAGTTTGAGGATCAATCTTGAAATTCTGATCTACGTTCCCGCCAATTATCGAAAAACTAAACTGGTTGTTTTGAGGTCGAACATCTTTATCTACAGCTTGTACGCGTATTACCTGATGACCAACTCGAACGCCTTCTGACACTGTGGCCTCGTAATGATGACGCAAGAATTCAGGGGGATCGTTTCCATCTTGGATAGATATTATAACTTGGGCTTCATCAGTGTCATTTCCTCGTATTCCGCCTGAATTTTTTGCTAAAACTGTCAGTACAACACGATTTTGTGTTTCTCTGTCTAAATATCGAGCAACTCTTATGACGCCAGTTTGAGAATTTATACTGAATCCTTTATCATTACTAGAACCCACGAAAAGATAATATATAATGCCGTCTTCACCATTGTCTTGATCGGTTGCTTGTACGACTCCCACATTCGTTCCAACATCAGCAGATTCCGATACATCAAAATGAAAAACAGGTTGTTTAAATTTGGGATAGTATTCATTGACTCCAGTAATGTGAACAATTACTTCCGTAGTATTCTTCATATTTGAATTTGGATTTTCAGCTTTGACTTCCAGTTTATAAATGGTCTTGTCTTCATAGTCGAAAATGTCCTTTGAAAATATTTCTCCCGTCGTTTGATTTATCCAGAAAAGAGAAGACATTTTGTTGATTATGTGATATCTTATCACGGCATTTTTGGGAGAGTCGATGTCAGTTGCTTTTAATTTATAAATGAAGCTATTAACAGGGGAATTTTCAGGTAAATAGGCTACGTATTGTGTTTGGTTGAACTGAGGAGCATTGTCATTTATATCTGTTAGAATTATTGATAGGGTTGCAGTTGTTTCCTTCGATTTGAAACCAAGGTCATGTGCAGTAATATTTAAACGATATTCTTGAATTGTATCGTAATCAAGAGCCCTCAATATACTGATAGCACCAGACACCGGGTGAATTTTAAATACTTTCCCAGCGTTTCCAGAAGAAATCCCATACCTAACCATTCCATTAGGGCCCTCGTCCTCGTCACTGGCTTTGACTGTTAGAATTGATGATCCAACGGGTTCATTTTCTGGTACTATGACTTGATAGCTCAATGCAGTAAATTTAGGGCTGTAAATGTTTTCCCCAGTCACGACAAATGTCACTATAGTTTCATCTGATTGAGATGGCACCCCTCTGTCTACTGCTTTAATTCTCAGACCATAATACTGCCCTAAGTAGTATAACGGTTTGGTAACAATAACCCATCCACTACTTCTGTCAATAGTGAAATATGCAGAGCCATTCCCATTCTTGACAAAGTACTCTATTTCTGCGTTTATTCCGTAGTCTATGTTGTCTTCTGCTACGAATTTGACTATTTTTTCACCTATTGTGGCATCTTTTGGTACTGGTATGAATTTTTCGTGGGACTTGAATTTAGGTGCATTGTTATTGGCATCTACAACATTGATGGTCACTAAGGACTCCGAAGACATTGGTGGTTTGCCATTGTCTGTTGCAACAACTACAACAGAATAGGTATTTTCTGGTGATGTATTTACTGATGTTCGTTTATAACTCATCACATATTTACTAGATATCTCTCCTGTTGCTGGATCTATTGAAAACAGGTCTGATGGCTGTTGCAATGAGTACGATATGATAGAATTTGGGCCTTGTTTATCTCTATCATTGGCAATCACTTGTCCGACAAAACTATTTTTCTTTTGTAATTCAGGGAAGTTAAAACTGTAGAAAGAGTATTCAAATTCTGGAGCATTATCGTTCTGATCTTGTATAGTTATTGTGAGAGGCGTTTCTGATCGCCAAGCACCATCAATTGCTGCTACTTTTAAAATGTACTCATCTTGCAATTCTCGGTCTAACGGTCTTGCTACAGTGACATTGCCACTAATCGGGTCAATAGTGAACTTTTCTCCTGGGTTTTCAACAAAGCTGTATGTTGCATTAGCATTCGGTCCAATGTCTAAATCTGAACTTGTTACTCGAATAACAAACGAGCCAATCTCGGCATTTTCTGTAACATTAACACTAAACAGTCTGGTAAATCTAGGCGGGTTATCATTTTTATCTAAAACTGTTATGAGGACAGTCGATGTCCCTACCATTTGAGGTATTCCGTGGTCAACTGCCTCAACTAAAATCTCATAAAATGGTATAGATTCTCGATCAAGTGCTATATTTGTATAAATTTCTCCATTTTCTGAGTCAATGGAAAAAGTTTCTTCATAATCATTGATTAACTTGAAGGATATTCTTCCATTTTCACCAGAATCATCATCATGGGCTTCAATTTTAATAACAAACTGTGGAGGTGATTCTTCTTCGAGAACAGAAGCATTGTATAAGACGCTTTCTATCACAGGAGCATTATCATTAGCGTCAGTTACTTTGATTTCGATTTCTATAAATGATTTTAATGGAGGATTATCTGAGTCCTTGACTTCAAACCAAACTTCGTACATTGGCATGGTTTCGTAGTCCAGTCCTTTTCCTGTTATAAAGACTTCACCACTCATTGGTTCAACTCTTAAAGCATCTCCGACATTACCTCCAGCAATGCTATATTGTAACATGCTGGCGGGGCCTTTCTTGGGCGATGATGCCGATAATCTAGTGACCAAAACACCTTCTGCTGCGTTTTCGTAGAATGTAAATGTAAGTTTGTTGCTAACAGTAAACTTTGGGAAGTTTTTGACTGACTGCGGTATTAATGTTAACTCAGCAGTACTTTGTCGGGGTATTTCTCCACAGTCTGTGGCAACAACAATCAAATTGAATGCGGTTTGATGATATTTCATAAGATTTTCATTCGCTTTAATCACTCCTGTTTCTTTGTTTATGATAAATAATTCTTTATGTTCCCCTCTTAGGTCATACACTATTTTCTTGTTAAGACCAATGTCGCTATCCTTAGCTTTCACGCCAAATACAAAATTTCCTTTCACGGTACGATCAGAAATATGAGCTTCATATACCGGATTAGCAAATGTGGGTGTGTTATCATTTTCGTCTTCTACAATAATGGTGAGATTGGCAGTGGCTGTTCTCGGGTCTGTTGTAGATGAATCTTGGGCCATTATAATCAAATAATAAGCGTCCCATTCTTCTCTGTCTAAGGTATCATTAGTTGAAACTACGCCTGTCGAAGAATCTATAGAAAACCGCTCTGATTTTTCTCCAAGAAGACTGTATCTGATTTTAGCGTTATTACCAATGTCATTGTCGGTTGCTTTTGGATGAATTATAAAAGTCCCTGTTGCTAGGTTTTCTTTGATGCTTGTGATGTAGTTTTGTCTTTCAAACACAGGACTATTATCGTTTACATCCTGCACTATGATTTTGACAGTTCCGGAACCGGTAAGTGGGGGAGATCCTGTAACAAAGAAATAATATTCATGGTTATGTAGAATGAAATAATATTCATATAGTGTGATAGAATCCGTAAGAGTAAACTTAAACAAATCTCCTTACCTGTATCCATAGCAACTAGTGCAAGAGTGTATTCATTTTGCGCCTCGCGATCTAAAGTTCGCAACAATGAAATCTGTCCTGAAGATGCATTAATTTTAAACAGATCTGCATCTCCCTCTTTTATAAAATAGCGCACTTGGTTGTTGAACGGAGGTGAGTCGGCGTCGTAGGCATGCACTGTGATTATGTATCCACCGTTAGGAGGAATTATATTCTCCATTACGTAGGCTAAATACGGAGAATCCAAAAACGTGGGAGGGTTATCGTTTATATCTTCAATAGCGATAGATAATTCAGCTGTGTCGAATCGTACATCGTCTTTTGCGCAATCTTCGGCCCTTATTGTAAGGATATAACGAGATTTCCTTTCGAAGTTTAGATTCTTAGCCACTCTGACTATGCCAGTATCTTCGCTGATGCTGAAATCTCGGTTCAAATCGCCCGAAGCTATCGAGTATCGAACTCTACCATTTGCACCTTCGTCAATGTCTGTAGCCGAAACCTGCAAAACACCATAATTTCTTATTATATTTTGACACAGTTGATTTTTCTATGACAAATAATAAATAAGTCTTCAATTTACCTGTAGCACGCTGGCACCAATACTAGCATTTTCCGGTACCGAGGCACTGTATTGCTTCGGGTCGAACACGGGACTGTTATCATTTTCATCCATAATATTGATCCTAAGCTTAGTTTTTGTCATATTCGGTGGATCACCTCTATCTTTAGCTGTGATTGTTAGCGTATAGCTCGACTTTAGTTCTCTATCTAGCTTCCCAGTAGCTCTTAGTATACCATCAACGTTTCCAAGTGAGAAATACCCATTGCTCTCTGGATCTGGTGTCATGAAGTACTCGATGTAACCATTCCGACCTTCATCTTTATCGACAGCTTTAATCGTCATGACTACTGTATTGAGTGGAATATTTTCGGATATTGTAGTAACGTTTGGTGTTACAAATTCAGGCGCCATATCATTTACATCCTTCAGTTGTATCGTTACCTGAAAATAAATTAAAATTTAGCAGATAACGTTCAATGAACGTAAGGCTATGAGTAATCATGAGGCCTCATGATTGTTTTAGGCACATATTGTGTAGTGTAGTAGTTTATTTCATTAAATTCATTTATTTCTCATTCATTTATAATCTATTCTGAGGGTTGGTTGACCCTCAGTTAATAATTATATTATGAATGATTTTTAAATTTCTCTATCTCGTTTCTTAGCGTTCGTATAAGTTCATTTATATAGAAATTCTCTACAAGAGTGCTAGGGCAATTAAGGCAGCCACTTGTAAGCACAAGAATCAAATCATTTAAATGGATGTAAAGCCTATCTCATCTCGTAACAAAGTCTTTGTGATTCCCACAAAGGATAAATCCAACAATACGCAGTAACGAGCACTTCCCTGCATCTATGGAGACAAACATCATAAAACAGCATTGTAAGTACCTACTTAAAATGTTTACGTCAGAAAGCAAGTTGTAAAAAATGTGTAAAATAAAAAGAAAAGATGTGAAACTTCATAGCGAGTTGAGAGGTGCACGCTAAATATAACACGGTATTGTAAAGCAAACATTGCGTCTACACCGAAGTACTATGTAAACATGAAGGGTATCTACTGATAAAACATACTGAGAAACTACTTGCTTGGGATACAATATTTACTGACTGTGCTTTACAATTTGTATAATTCTAGATACCTTTGTATACCTGAAGTTACAGCAGTCAATAGAATGCGCCGAATGCGTCGTGAACTTTAGTGTGTATTCTAGGGTAGAGTAGACAATATCTCACCTGTACTGTGGAAGACAGCTGTGGTTCTGGCGGCCTCGCCAAGTCCTTAGCTGTAACCACTAAGTTGTAGATCGGAATGGTTTCCCGGTCCAAAGGTTTAGCCGTATAGATGGTGCCATTATCGGCGATCCTGAACTCTTGCCCGTCATCCCCTGATGTGATGCTGTACTGGATTTTACCATTGAGACCTGAAAATAGTACAATGAGTTTCATTATTTATATGGCGAACATAAAAAGCCGAAATATATATATATATATTTTTTTTATAACTGATAGACCTCCGTTCGAACATGATCTCACCTGATGGAAAGTGAAGATGTGGCCGACGGTGGATCACTATATTTACTACGATTATTATCCTAAGCACAGTTTTTAGTCGTCATTACATTATTAATTTAAAGTTTAAAAACTATTAAATTCATAAAACAATATTGCTTACAAAGCTAGGAAAAATAATTAAAAATAATGTAGTTGCGAAAAAACCTTTTAAATTTATTCATACTTACATTACACCGGCCGTCTAGTTAGCGGTGAAAATAAAAACATCTATCAGTTAGACTAGAGGATATTTAAAAAAAAAACATACTAATGATATCATAGAAATGCAAGACAAGATTTGCTAGGTCGAACTAGGGGATGAAATTTGACAAGGTGTTGATGAAGTGAGCTAAGCTATAAGTAAAATTTGATTATTTTATTCCCATTATTTTTAGCCACAAATTTAGTACAACGCTAACTCAACATTGGTCTATAAGTGAATTTGTATCACAAGGTCAACATTAATTAGTCACAATCAAGTTACATTATTTTTATTTATCGATGTATGTTTGTATAGTAATGAGTATCAAAACAATAAAACAACTAAAGTATTTTCAAAGCATACCGGAGTCAAGATCAGTAGCGCTGATGGTGACCACGGAAGATCCGACCGGGATGTCTTCCTGGACCTCGTTGGAGAAGCTCATGGGGTCGAAGATCGGCGCGTTGTCATTGAGGTCAATGACATTGACGTAGACCGTCACAGTGCCCGACAGCGATGGCTGGCCGTTGTCCTGCGCCTGGGCAACCAAAATGTAGTGCTGCGTCTGAAAAATATTACAATGTCATTGAGATAAAGTCCTATTTATTATACTTCGTTATATTATATTTCGTAGATGTTTAAACTATCCACTTTCATCACAGGTACTATTTCATTGTTATTTGGTATGCTCTTTATTTGCCTGAATATATTTTTATTAGCTTCCGAGGTTCTTATAACGAAACAAACCTAATTACATATCTTCTTACAAAAGCAAATTAATTAAAGCATATTTGGTACCGAAATATTCTAAACAGCCATCTTAAAAAACATAACTAACGAAAGGCAAGAGTAACATTAAGCGAATGACGCGGTGGAATTCAGATTTTCCATATAATAGGACACCGAAGCTTCCCAGCTATGACAAGCTCCCTCATTCGCGGATCGTGGAGCGAGATGGCGATTTAAAAAACAGGCAGCGCCGGCGGAATCCGGCCGGAGATGTTTTGCCGACGGCCGCTTTGTCAGACATTGTTCAAGCCTTAATTTCGATGGCGGATCGAGCGGCCAAATGCCGAATATGATGCGCGCCGCGAAAAAACAGTACCGGGATGAAATTAGCAGGTCTCTCTAGTGGGGTACGGCGAATTGGCGGGCGGTCGGGCGGGAGGACGTACGCAGCGAATTGTTTTTATTAATTAGCAGGCTGGCCGACTTGATGAGTCCGCTGCCATGCCAGCTCTTATGGCTGCCGGGCGCACACATTGTGTCGCGAAAGGCAAACGCGAACATTATTTAAAAACAATGAAACGAGTTTTTGCTGACGTTAAACAAAAACTGTATCTGTTAATTTCGTTATCAATACAATCGATGAACTAAAAGTTTATTAAATAACCATTTAATTGATTTAGGATGGTCTGTTTTCTTTTGCTGTTATTTTCAGTGACTTCTTGACGTGGAATCAAGCAACAAGCAATCGAAAAACCTTTTATCATAACTGTCGCTGTAAAGAATCCAAACTGCTATTTATATCTTTAGAAATATTAACAAGCTTCTTGCCATTTTACTATGGCATTGATGGGTATTACAATAAGAGTCTTACGAAGCACGCTGCTGCCGCAAAAACAGGTTAAATAAGCTTTATACTGTCGAGACTTTAGTACGAAAATAAAAATAGAAACCATAACGCGGGCCTCGTTTATATCTGAGCGCCTGAACATATAACTTAAAGGCAACTTCACACGCAGCTGAGAAGACGTTAAATGAACTAACTTTTAGTGGTAAACCTTTTGTCTTACAATCTTCTTAGTTTATTCAGAAAAATCATAACTAAAATTTGGTTAAATGGTAACAGGATTGGTTATTAGTTATTAAATATGTTCTTCTGTTATCCCTACCGATTAGTTTATGATTTTTATTGATGTGTCGGGTTTTTTTGTATTTTAGGATCGCTCCCTATTGTCCACGAAAACTCTTGACCCTACAACGACTTTTAATGTTTTACTTACTTGCGGTTTCGCTTGTTTATTTTTAATGGAAGTGTTTAGCATAAAATAAGAAGAGACCAAATTAAATATAACTCTAAAAGGTTAAGTGCGCCTATTAAAGTAAATCATATCATAGGAACATAATATTCTGCGCATTAACAAAATGGCTGACTTCAACCACCCTTGCAGGCATGATTGTCCTTCAGTCGTGATCGCTAGTACCTCACAGAACGTATATTAAATAGGATCTTTAATACGTATTTCATTATAATGCGGGACTACATTTTTATAACCGAAAGCTTTTGCTGCGGCTTTATTATACGCGGACGATCCAAGTTGGATTATGTCTTTAACAATTTACATATTATGTTTCTATTTATTTATGGTAGGTAATGTTAATAAGTTGCTGACACGCTTTTACATCCATAGGGACATCAAAGTTGGATCATTGACGCAGTGTAAAATATTTTGTCAGCTAAGAGAGTTTGAGTGAAGCATAAACCAGTTTATTGGTCGATAAGGGATTGGAAAGAAGCAGTAGTATCCTATCTTCAATTATAAAATTTATTAATTATGGTATATAATTATTTAACTATAGGCGTGTGATGAATAAGATTAAAGAAATCTCGCTTATATTTATCAGAAATTTATTTCTTTACGTGACGTTGTTATACCTACACTAACACCACACAGCCACGTCTCATATTTATCTGTTCCACAAGTAAATTAAACGACAAATTTTCGAAACGCAAAATTTGAAATAAAAAAGACCATCCCGTTTTCTTACATCTTTACTACAACCTCATATGTATCTAGACAGTAAAGCAGCTGCTATATAATAAACTAGCGGCCCGCCCCGGCTTCGCACGGGTATTAAACAAAAATTTCAGAAATTATACACACTAAAACGATGGGTTTTACAGTTTTCATACGGATCTTTACTTTTTTTAACAGCATTGGGGTTTTTGACATTGACTCGTGACTCGACATTCCAAAACTGACACTGGCCGTTGAGAAAAAGCAAGCACCGTGCGCTATACAACCTCTTTTTCTATTCTGACGCGCCATAATAGAAAAAGAGGTTGAATATACAGCCCATGGTTCAATTATTGAATTTTTCATGCGGATCACTAACTTTTTTGAAAATATTATATAGCCTATGTTCATCACGGAAAATTAAGGATTCTAATGGTGAAAGAACTTTTTAACTCGGTTCAGTAGTTTCGGAGCCTATTCAATTCAAACAAACAAACAAACAAACAAACAAACAAACAAACAAACAAACATACAAACAAACAAACAATCAAATCTTTCCTCTTTATAATATTAGTATAGATCAGAAATATATATTTGCGGTTGGGATTTAATCAAACCGTTGGATTTATACTATCCCAACCGCAGATATATTATAGACTGAAACAGTAAAATCAACCTACTCCTTATGGAAGCAAAAATTTAGGTTTTGGCGTGGCGAGCCAACACCACACTGGAACTCAGTTCCCTTCAGAAATAAGAGATAGCATCAAGATAGCTAAAAATATAAATTGAAAGAATTTTAATAATATGTAAAAGTTTGTAACCTAGACCGAACTCTTTTAATTTTCCCTTAGTGACCCACTCTTAAAGAAAATTAAGCAACAAAAAAGTACTCTAAGAACAATAAAAAAACCTTAGCACTTAATAACGCCAGCCATAACTGATTAATTTACTGAAAGGTTCGGCGTTCGCAGGAAAACATCCAATATTTTATTGCGGTCATAGGTACTTTAAAATATACTAATAGTTTATTGTTACACTTAATGAAGTTACCGTGTGCTATTTCTATTAATTCTGAAACCCACGCGGTAAAATAAATCTCTCATAAAGAATCATTGGTGATTTTACGTGTCGGTTCACTAGTACTCGGTCGTTGCCCCCTAGAGATCTATGTTAAGATAATAATTATTTGAACCGCAATGTAGCCCGCAGCAGTCTAGGATGGAGGCAGGAGGCATGTGATGATGTGAGTACTTCTTACTTCAACTACCAATCATTGCAGATGCAAAAAGATTTTAAAAGCATAGATTTTGATGGCAAGGTGAAATCAATTACTTGAACAGATAGCGAGGATATTGTTTCGGTATTGGACAGCAGGTAAACCCGCGCAAAGCCAGTCTAACTGGCTAAGTAAATATTCCCCTAATGAAGTTAGTTATTTAGATCAAAATAGTTTAGCAAAGGTTAAAATTACTGTTATAAATACTTTTTCACTAGCTTACAATTTGGATTTTGGGCCAAAAAAATTGTACTGAGTATATTAGTGTTTTTTTTTTATTTTTATATCCACACAACAAAAGACCGATTAGGCTGAACGAAGTTACAAAAAAATTAAGTAAACTACTCTAAACTTTATTAGATTTTTATATATAAAATAATCATTGATGTTTCTCTCTACTTTTTTCTGTGTAACATGTTCCCCACAGTTTATGAGGTACCTTAGTAGCGGTGTGTTGTTGAAAGTTGCAGTTCAATTTGCTTACAAGTTATCGTTTGACACTACAATGTTGAAATCGTTTCGTTAGCATAAACTATTAACTAGGAAAGCGGACTTCGGTTTTAGTTCTAATGAATATTTTAGTCTTAAGCCATATTTACTTTGTTAACAAACATAACATGCATCTAGTTGCAAGGAATACTGTTTTACTAATTATTATACAACAAAATTGTTTATAAAACCGAAACCAAAATTAAATTGTAGACCTCACAATAATGGATTCTCTTCTAAGATCTTTAGACCAAAGCACAGGGTTAAAGTCGCCAACCCCCCGACAAGTAGACATTACTGTCAACTGCCTGCAATATTCGTACTGAAAAGTCACACCAATCCTCCGCCAGGAGGTGTTGGTAGATTTAGAGTTTAATACGTTCATTCTTTTACGGAGTTTTATCGAAGTTCAAGACAAAAAGGAGCGTGCCATACCTCAGCCAAAATTCAAATTTCGAGCAGAATGACTAGATATGATTTTCGTATGAGTGAGAAGCACAGAGCGATAGACGTGCTCCGTATTTTTTAGCGCCAAAACTGTTATGCCTAATTACAAGATATTTACACAACTAATCGAAAAATTAAAAAGACGAAAACGAAGAAATTCTACTAAGTTTCTTGACAAAACAAAAATCCAACAAAAAAATGAGGTGGTTCCTGAGATAAATAGCAAAATGTGTGCAAAACATGTATTTTTTCAAAAAATTAAAGTATCGAGAAAATTTTCACCAATCGTGTTTTTGAAATGACGGAATCCAAGATAAAAGTTCGAATTATCATTTACCTAAATATGAAGGTGGTAGCTTTCACAGATTCTGAGATAAATAACGATTTCTAACTATAAAATTACATAAGGTACACTCTTAAAACCTAGGTAACCCTACAATGTAGCTCAAATTCATTAAGGATCTAGTTATCCATTTTGTGTCGAGAACCCTGATCAGCCTGATGATGTCTTTTATTAAACTTCCAACACAAACTATGAACCAAATTAATCTGATATTAAATAAATAATATACAAAAAATAAGACCCTACGAACAGTTAAATAGATCTTCAGAAAAATCAAATTTTTGTCATGCACTGTAAAATTATAATCCACATTTCTAATATATGTTTCTTGAAAGAAAACCTTAGTGAAATTCATAATTGTACCAATAAATAGTTACACTATCTCTAGATACCCACACCGAGCCATTTACGACCTAGGGAACTGCACCAGACGAATGATTACGTGTGAATATATCACCCACTCACGTCATAAAGATACGCGGGATATAAATGAACTTGGCATTATCGTTAGAGGCAAGTATACTTTTTATAGCGAATATTATGTCATGCCTTGTAGACATGTATAGCTGTAACAATCACTGTTGGTAAAAAGTTGACTCTTATTATTACACAATATTCTGATAAGCTGTATAAGTAAGCGTTTTCAACCCTTGTCAAGACCTGATTCCAAGATGTCGGCATATAATTTGAAGATTTTTGTTTTTTTTTTATACTAGGTACACGACAATTCACACAACTTCATCTAGCTCATATCGTCGTATCCTACGAATAGGGTCACAGTCGCCAGTGTGACTTTTTATTTTTATTGCATTTTTGGAATCTCCATTATGATTTACATCATACCAGTTCAAAAAAATATAAAAAATACTAAAAATAAAAAAGTTATTAAGATTTAAAAATTTGGTCACAATTGCATTGATGGATTTAGCCCGACGAAAAAGTTAACAAACAGCTTTGGCACTTTCTTCCACGTGAAAAACGCAAAGATCACAAGTATTTCCCGGCGAATACGGTTACATACTCCAGAGTAACCATGTAGCGCGGGCGAAAAGGCGCGCGGGCGCGGATTACCGCACTGTTTGTCGACTACGAAGTGCATTTTAATAGTTTGGCTAGGCACATGAATTGTCTTTGGTTATGAAAGCACGGAAAATGCTAAATTTATATGTAATGCGAGTAGGTACGTGTACATACATAATTATGTTCTAACAACCTACTAAGGTATAATTATATCTTGCTAGTTTCTTGTTATTTTTTCTTCTGTGTGAAGAAAAATTTCATCGTTAAATCGATTAAAGCGTTAAAGCAACAAACAGACAGACAGGGTCTGACCTTCGTATCTACAGTATTAGTATAGATTATATATTATGTAACGAATGTACATCTTTCACATTCGCGAATGCGGATGCAATCAATCACTTCATTTGCGAAGTACCTATATTATTTTGTTAGGAATACCTTTTCCATTGTGAAATCCTAATAATATCAATAAATGAATATTTGTTTCAGGAAGTTTTAAAATACTCCTTAAAATGGACTGGAACGGGTTATACATGTTTGAGATACGTAGTTGGGTTTTGTTTTGAATTCTCTGTAATTTTTTAATATTATTTACTTATGAAATTATCATACGCCTTTCAGGGTTTTTTTTTATAAAGGTCACTGAGAACATTGACACAATTTATTTGAACTATAAACCAACAGTTGTTCGAATTCTAAAAATATTTCTGACATAATGGTAAATCGGCAATTTAACCAAACTAAAAAAATCTTTAAGATTATAATAAAGGTTAAAATTATTTTAATTATTGTATTGGTTTTGTATTAACTAAAGTATTGAATTGATTGTAAGCTTTTTACATGCGGTGCTTTAAACCACAACTATTTGACTTTTTGTATAAAAATCACTTGGAAATTAGAAAATGTAAAAATTGCCAGAGTTCCCGATATTCCATTGACGACTAAACATATTAAACTATTTGCTTGTCCAATCAAATGTGAAAAATAAAATAAAGAGAAACAGGTTTTAAGGATTTTCAAGAGAAGTCAATAATTTCAGGATTTTTCGACTTCTACAAATAAGATCATCAGACGACAGAGTACAAAACAGCGAAATAAATATGTGTTTTCTTTTTAATATTATAACGTGAGCAACCACATAGTAGTTGGATTCAGACAGGCTCATTGACGAGTTCTCTAATCTGGATACAGTAACGAGATTAATAGGATGAATAAATAAAATGCTGAACAATCGACTAAAACATGTGTTTTGGGTATCAGATGACTTAACACAATAGACCTTATAGATATATTTTTTTTTCTATACATACATAACAATCAACCAGAACACTCCTACAATCATCTGCGAATTTTAATTACATTAGGTACTTGTTGTTTTTTTAATAGACTATAGCATTTAAATAATAAATAGGTAATAAAATTAACAGCAAAAAAAAATATCGATAAATACGCCATGCCTTGGCTCTGATATCAATCTATTATGGCAATAATCATGTAATGAATGCTCGTATAATGTAATGACAACTAGCTGACTCGCTTGTAATTTCATTGGCGTGGACGTGTTTAGGGTAAAACACTTTCACGAAATCAGCTAATTCCCTATTATAAGAAAAAATCGGAATTTCACCAAAATCGGAAAGACGCCTATGATATCATTTTTATGTCCATTAATTAAGTATTCTTTTTTAAAAAGTTTCCAGTATATTTTTTTATTTAGTAAATTTGAAGCAGTCTTGTCATACGATATGCTTCAAACATTCTACCTTAGCCCATTTTGAGAGAAGTTTTAATAAATCTTCAAACATTCATTCATTGTTATTATTTCATTAATTTTGAATAGAGATTTTATGCAAGACCAATCGGATTGAAACTAAATATCGGGAAGTTTTACTTTTTACTACCCTAATTTAGAGATATGAAAATAGACCTTAAAACATGTTTAACCATTTAATGTATATTCAATACATAAATAAAATTTGAGGGCATTACCAGCCCACGTTAAATAGTAACAGTCATTTAAATACGTTACCAAAAATTACAAATCCAATATTTCAATAACCGTATTTACAGTTTGCGGAAATATTTTCAAAAATCCTGAAACACAATGTTGAATAGTTTTGTATTTTAATTGTTCTTAGCAATTTTCCTTAAAACAAATCACATAATATTGCCTTTTTAATTTACTAATCTATCATTACATAATGAAATTTGAAGCCAATAGCACCTTGCTTTAGAAAGTTTTAGATATTTCAATACAGAATGAAATTATAAATCTCATACTTTAATTACCTGTTTCACTAAATTTTCAGGAACATTTTGAAAACTCCTGAAACAATGATCATTATTCTTGTGTGTTTAGTATTCAATGTAAGTATCTAACCAATCGAACCACCCGTTACAGATTTACAAAAAACACCAAAAACCTCAAAACCCCCTTTTACCTCTTTAGGGGTGGAATAAGAAAAAAAACCCTAATTAGCGGGTATTTGTGTAGTTAAAGGTCCAGCCCACCAAATTTCAGCTTTCTAGCTTCATCGGTTTAGGCTGGGCGTTGTGGCCAGAAAACTCCATTATTTATTATAAAATTACCTTTTTTTATAATATGAGTACCTACCTACCATAATAACTAAAAAATTTGTTCCAATCATTACATTAAATCATGCATTAAGAAACCCTAGGACGAGTTTTACATAGTTTACGAAAACACATTTTGTTTAGTATGTCAGCAATTGCACAGTTTTACACGAACTCGGTTTTGGCTTTCGAATGATTTGTTGCATTTTAGCTGTACCTACCAACCAGCTGTGACAAATCAGCGGCAATAAATGTATGAACATTTTTTCCAAGGCGAGAATCGAACCCACAACCTCCAGCGACGAAGTCCCTTAAAGGCCTTCGCCAGCAGCTGCGCCATATAGGTCGTCGATTAAGTGCTAGACAAACTAAATACATTTCATATCGTCTGGGTGTACAGCGCATCCTAAGTACAGCATGAATAAACAATTTCTGATGCAAATTATCAAGGTACAAAACCAAATTATGAAGGACAATAAACTATGACCTTCGTAAAATGTGTAATTGTCCATCATAATCCCGTCGAATAAGTTTACAAAGACGTTTGTTACCCCCCTAGTTGAGGACGTGAAGCGAAATCTGCGTGGAAAACGGTCACAATGGCGCTGAGTATAACGTTGATTTGAAACTTGCACGTGGAACAAGGTGCTAAGGGACAAAAACTAGGGAAAAAGGTTTTTTTTATTTATGAAACCTTTATGATAATTTAGCAGAAAATATGATAAAACGTTTTAGTAAAAAAAATCACACTCGTTCAATAGAAACTTTGCCAAATAATCAGAAAAAACAGTCTCCTGTAAAGTTGGTGTTTTGCAACTGTGACCGTATTCGTAGGATACGACGATATTAAGCAGACCTTGTTTTAGATAACTGATATACTTACTACAATATGTTTTTATTATACATAGAAAACGACCAGTATACTCTAAATACGTTAGAGAGGGAATCGAACCCGCAAACTCCTGAGTCGCAGGTGGACCTACGCTCACACCGCACCACAAGGGTCTTCAATTGTACATTTAGCGGTTACCTGCATTATGTTGCTTCTCAATAAGACCACTTATAGTAGATTTTCGTTTGACACGTCATTCAATAAAATTATGCTTGTGATATTTTAAATATTTTGTATATCTTACTTATGTTTTAATTGAAGCATTCAAATCATAATGTTTTGTGTTAACTATATAATTCACCTATACTATTGATTCGATGTTGTTGTAGCATGAGTTCGCAGCAAATAGCTTACAATCGTCGCCAAGCTACTACCACTACTATACCGGTACTGCTGGCTTTATTGCCTTGCACTATGGAAAAAAAACGCAGGACCGGCGCTGATCAGCCCTAAAAAATTGTTTGCTTAAAACTATCGAAGCTTTTTGCATCTCGGCTCATAATGTGTCAAGGTCTCGAAGGTTCCATCGGCCCGCCGATCGCACTGGCCATTGCGCCGCAATCACTTAATCTATTTTAAGTGTTTTTAATTGCACATTTCGTTCGTTTTTACTGCGGTGCCGTGGCACTTTACGATTTTTCGTTTTGTTTTTTATTCATGCAGTTGGTCTTGCAATAAACTGCATGCTGGGAGTTTTAGTTTATATTGACAGAATGCATTACTACTCAATCGATTTCAGGTTCCAATTAAAGCGTGGAGCCATTTTGTCCAGTTCCTTATGACGCGTTCAGAATTACGGATCGTTCTGTTTGATGTTACTTAATTTCAGAATTTACATTTTTGTGTCATCATCACCAGCCTATAATAGTCCACTGCTGGACATAGGCCTCCCCTAATGAGCGCCATAGATGGCATCATTATGTGGGGGTTATTGCCCATAATCCCCACGCTGGGCATGCGGGTTGGGGATCGCAGTTCGGTGTAGTTGTTCTGCAGAAGGCGCTGCTGCCCACCCCCCGCTGTGTTTCCCTTAGTCGCCTCTTACGACACCCACGGGAAGAGTTGGGGTGGTGAAATTCTATGCCGGCACCACACGGCATTTTTGTGTACTTGCCTTTAACGTGTTTTACTTGAGCCTGTGTATTTTAGGTGATTATGAAGACTTGTATTATAAGAATTTTCCTTACAATCTATAACTGATATAAAGCAGTATAAATATACACCCATATTCATAACGGTCTCCTTACTTGAAACAGCTGCTAAGCAGTGTCACTGACTTACGTCAATAGAAGAAAACCGACTAAGAAATAGCATATATGTTAGCAGTCTATTACAAATAAGAAAGTGAATGAATATGATTAGGCGTCACAGGACCGGGCCGAGTTTTAATTTATATATAACCTTACCTCTTCATAATCCAGCTTTGCAGTGAGCGTGAACACGCCAGTATGCGGGTTGAGGGAGAAGACATCATTGGCCCAGTCGGAGATGACCGTGTACGTCAGCTGAGCATTCGCCCCCGAGTCCAGGTCAAGCGCCGCCACCGTGCCGACGACCACCCCTCGGCCAGCATTCTCCGGGATATCGAAGGAGTACGCAGACTCTTTGAACACTGGCGGGTTATCGTTTGTGTCGGTCACCTGTAAGGAGGAAAAGTTTTTAGAGAAGTATTTTTTCGCTAAATTCGTATTATTGCTTCCTCAAATAGTTTCATTTGAGGTAATTTCAGCTTGACTGGATTGGTCAAGCTGAAATTTCGTAAAAAGTGAACGGGCTATAGCTTCTTTATTTATTTAATAATTAGGTGAAATTAATATTGCTGGATAATCCACACACCATCATTTAGCACCAAGCTAAACAGAGCTTGTTTTATTGGTAATAGATGACTGATACATATAATGTATTACATAGATATTTATTAATATACACAGAAAAGGACCACCAAAACCGGAATAAAAATCTGAAGATCGTACAAAAACTTGTCTCGCAGCAGGAATCAAACCCACAACCTCCGATATCACAAGCCACCTCGCCAAAGAGGTCATTAAATGTCGTTGAATGATTTTGATGATCATTGCACAAAATTTAATAACACAAACGCGTTGAAGTCTTTCATATAAAGGTACCTAATGTCATATAATCTCACCTCCTAATTTATTTATGGATGTATTTGGGTTGTTTTTAGAAACTCTAGATATAACACGAGTTTTTATCTTGTTGCTAAACTAGACAAGACAGCCAAACACAAAAAACGGAACAGCTCAATATGAAACGAACAATGTAACTATCTTGCATCTATGTACATAACAGGAAGCGTTTGGTTCTACCAAACGCTTCCTGTTATGTATGTACATCGATGTAAATACAAAAATGAAGCAGACAGCCGTAAACGCTGTAATGATTGGTTAATCGCCAGCGAACCGTCCGAGACAGCGATAACAGTCTGAGTGATCCGAGACGGCATGCCAGTCGGGTGAAGGAGATGTTACCGACGGAAAAAAGACCGGTACAAAACTGTCGGTAGTATTCATAGTTTGTAATTGTTGAATTAAAAATAAATTATAAATATGAAAGTTCTTCGACAGCCTGTAGTTTTGTCGGAAGAGGGTCTATTGGTTCACTTTCGGAAGACAATGGAGTATACTATAGGAGAATAGTTTTTCTCACTTTTTTACAATTTTGAAACGAAATATTATGTCGGTCAAAAGTTACATTGGAAACCAAATGAGGAAGACGGTAAATATTCCGCTACGGATTCAGATGTCAACCAAAAGTGATCTACTATTTTTATTAACATTTTTGGTATTCTTTTTGCTTATGTCTTAATTAAGTATACTTTCATTTTCAGACTAATCCACCAGCCATAATAGCAAGACCATAATATTTCGCAAAAGTAAAAAAAAATATTTAGTGATATATTATCTTCCAAAATACTACCAACCTGTACAACGATAGTAGCATCAGTGAACTGTACTCCATCATCAGCTCTCACAATCACGTGGTACTCCGCCACTGTCTCTCTATCCAACGGGTCTTTGAGAGTTAGTACTCCCGTCTGAGGGTCCAGAGTAAAGGGAGTCGGATCATTCTGAATGCTGTAGGTGATGGTTCCTATGGTGTCAGGGTCTTCAGCCGTAATCGTAGCGATTCGCTGGCCTGGTGCTAAGTCTTCGGATGCCAGGTATGCTGATGGTATGTTCTTGAATTCTGGAGGACTGTCGTTCTTGTCCAGGATAACCACTTCCACCTGTAACAAAACACAGATTTTTAGTTATGGATGTTAAAACAGTAAGCGCTCATAATGGGAGTTGTCTAATATGAAAGCATGTTTATGAGAAACAAAAAATGAACGTTTTTTGCGCAAACGAGGCATACAACAAAACAATACAACTACATGATAAAGTATTTATCCAAGCGTCGATCACAAAACAGACAAGCTATGTTTAATGTATGAAGCTGGTAAAATCCACTTTAGCCCAGTATAAGAACACGATCCAAATTAATAATTCTAAAAATGCAGCTAGCGGTCCAAATGTGCACCTTCGATTCACTCCGGTCGGGAAAAAGCGCGCCTTACGGCACAATATTTGACACGACGGAGAATCGATATGGGGTTATTTTATTGAGAATATAACACGCAAAAATATTACCAAAACACCATATTTAAAGAATTTGGGAAAGGAAGCAGCCATTATGAATTATGTAAATGCTCAAAACTGGACACAATTACAAAATTCTTCGTGATTACAGTCCACACGTAATATATTAAGTTCGTCACCCTGACTCGTTTTAGTAAAGATCTTCAAAAGTTTATAGGTGCCTTTATACCTACTTAAAATACCAACATCCAAACTAGTTTTTGTAGCAGCTTTTCTTCGAAGCTCAAGATGAGTTGCATTTTTAAACGATTTCGGATGCCTATTGATGAACAGAACCGAATCTTAAGGGAATCAAAATTGTTTTGGTGTTGCAGTGCCTTTGACGTACTATCGTGGCACTAAGTGCATTCATCAATATGATTAATGGACAACTTTTTTTCTTGTTTCTTGTAATTTAAACTTTTTGTCCTCTCTTTGGGCAGTGTTTTTTAGTACGTCAATTTTGGCAGTAGAAGTTCTGATGAGTTTTTGTTTGAATATTCCGCAAAGATTGATTACACCCAAATATTGCGTATCGCCCATAAATCTTGATCCACGTCTCCTCTGATATAGATATAAAGATCCTTATTTAAGTTGATCATGTCATTGTTTTTTATAATCCCTAGCTATTAAATGGTATTACTGTTGGTCGATGCGATGAATTAGATAAGGTATCAAAGTTAGAGCCGAGCTTTACAAACGCATCGGGCGGACGCTCACAAAAAACGACTCGGAGAGAAGTCGACAAGTCAACAAAGGCACAGAAAAGGAAAAGAGTAAAACGCGGCAGTATTTCGTCATTCATGGAGCGACCGAAGCACGAACTCTCGGCACAATGATCGCTGCCATCGTAGATAAGAAAAAGCCGATTGTGGATGATTCTGGACAGCGTGCGTATTTGTTATGATGACTCAATAGTTTCTTTGTACCGCATAGAACCAGAGGCATAGAAAACTTACCGACGCCCACGGAAAATCACGTAAGAGGAGCAGCAATTAAAGACGATTGTGCGCGCTCGTCTCGAGGATATCAATTGTGATGTGTTAATAAAATACATTGTTCAACGAAGAATGCTTGGGAAGATTTTGTATGGTAAACATTCTCTTTGAAATCTCGAAAAAGCTGTGTCTACACGTTTTTTATGGTGGACTGTGTTGTGTGTACGTGCATTATGTGACTAGATATCAATTAAATTAAACTCGGTAAAGTATAATATAGTTGCGATAATGTCTCGCGTCGTTATTGCATTTACTCGTACTTATAAGCACTTTAACTTGCCGGGACTGTCGGCTAATACAATACACAAATAATTATAACTATGTACAGCTCTAGTAACACGCATTACATAAAACAAAAACTCTGATTTATTATCTATAAGGCAAATACTTGAGTTCCAAGTCCATGGGCCCTGGACCCCCGCCGTCCATGTTTGAAATAATCGATTAAAGTAAGAGAAATGACAGAACGTCAATTTATTCGGTTCGGTGATTACTCAAGTTTCGATAATAGATTGCCCGCCGCTACTAGATTAATAGGAAATAGTTTGCTGCATGTGTTGAAAAATGGTCTGCATCTCTGCCGATAATGGCAATACAGCCTTTGTATGTTTTTGAGCGAAGCGATGTCAAGAGTTCACGTTGCATGTTTATTTGTTTACGTCTGAAAATCGACAAAATCCTTTTTAACATAATAAGTACTACGAAAAAGGAGGATGTTCGGATGATGTTTGTTGTTTATGTACATTTTATGTATTTTAGTCTATGTCAATTGACAATGACAATGGACAGGCTTTGGAAATGAGTTGGAAATACATTTACTGACATTTACTTTTGTACAGAAAATGATCTCGAGATGGTTCCATAATTTTATCCTATTTCTCCACGGATTCATTTTCATACCGTAAAACTTCAAAGCATATAGTTAGTTTTTTCAATACAATCTAAATAATATTGTATCTCCCTAAGAACTTCTATTCTTCTTACTCTTTAGGTAAACTATACTAGAACTAATCAAATCGCTAACTTACAGTATTTACCCGCTCCCTATCCCGACGAGTAGATTGAGAAATATAAACAAAATAAAAATATCTCCTACATTTATTACATTTTTGAAATCGAAATTATATCGATCCATTCCGAAAACTATACACAGATACACAAAAGGCAGTTTGGTTTTCGATACAATCTCCGTTCTCAATTATACTATCTATCTGCATTCTAGAATGAACCTAATAGAATGAATGAATGAAATAACGTGCAGCTGGAGCCTACGGCTACAAGGAATGTTTAGAACAACGATAATACCCTCGGTTTTTAGGAATAAACGTATATTTAATTGATTAACGGCCAGCCTAGCCTTCGCCGGTCTAATACCTAGATAGACAAGTCGTAAATATAAATTCAGCGTTTCCTGATTCAACAATACCAGATAGGAATTTCCAGAGATAGTTTAAAAGCAAATGGCACTAATTCAGAAGATTTATTTCGAACATAACTCACGTAAATTATTGTTGAACAGAAATTATAATGTAGATAACGATGGATAGCAGTCATTTTTCGTTGTGTGAATATAGCAAACGTCGGATGAAGTTCTTCTTTTTTTAATTTTGTTTGCTCTTTTTGGTATTTTTATTTCTGTTTCTTAAGGCATAAGTACAAATGTTAAGTTAGTTAATTAAATACATATATAAATAAACCGACTCTTCAAACCCAACAAAGGTACTCATTAACGACGAAACTAGCCTCTTGTTGCTTGCTTACAGCTAGTTCTAGGCCTGGAGTAAAGGATAGGTTACTTTATCACAAAAATTAGTTCTCATGGGAATTAAATAACTTTAACACTTTTCAATATAAACGAGCGCGAAGCTGCAGCATCTAGTAAAAAAATAAAGAGCAAATTACATTTTATGATATTAAATTTTTCATAAGTTTAGTTTAGTTTGGACAGTTATGCAGACGTATTTTGTGACCACCATCAAATAACGGTTAACTTAATTTCCATATAAGAAAGAGGCTATATTATATAGCTAAATTATTAATGTCCAAAATAACTTGATCCGCGTATCCCTTCAACCGTTCGCAGTTAATTTTTAATTTCACCCATATTTCGCCCCTGCAGGATGAGCGTACGTCAGTTTTGAGGCATTGTACATAATTCCATGTTCATCAATCATCCAGCCCTGTTACTTTGAACAACGCAACTCCCTTCGAAGCTCCTGATTTGTTTTATTCATGTTGCTCTTGCATTTTTGGAATCGGTTCATTGTTAGTCATTAATTAATTTTTTGAGAGACTTTACCTTCCTGAAATTTGCAGACAAAAGGATATAGGTAGGTGAGCATGCATGGGTATACTTGGTAAGAGTTTATTAGTAACTATCTACCTACCTGATGATGATGATGATGATCTACCTACTACTGAAAGATTGTCTAGAATCCTCTTAAATATTTTGAACAAACAAATTCACTTGAGCTTCGAATTACAGAGCAACACGGGCCCCCGGCGGAGTTGCTTTATGCTTCGAATTAAAGAAATTAAAAAAGTCGTACCACAAATAAATTACGTAAGACAGAGAAAGCCAATGTACCATTTACTTCCTAAAATTGTTACCTAATGTCTCACTATAAACTAAGTAATTGATGGGTAGTTTAACGTACTTGAAGGCTTACATACTCCATGTATTTTATAATAGGCCATTAATGACGTGAGAAGTAACGGCAGTTCATTCAAATGAAGCTGGCTTATCTATTACTAGCCGCTTCGAGGACTGTGTGAAAGGCAGAATATTTACACAATGTTTATTTTAATTTTAGTCAAATTTAACATGCAATTCGCCCGTTGTCAAAATAACATGGAGTCTTTTCAAAGTAAAATTAGCAGGCGTTTAATCTTGACTTTGTATTACCCGGTTCTGTTGAGATTATATCATACAAATCCAATATCTGAGTCCCACTACTGGGTAAGTGGATGTTTATGATTGATGACATTATAAATCAAGAAGTAAATTTGCCAAACTTGTCCACGCATAGGGCGTAATTGCACATTGCACAGCCATAAGAAGAAATGCACACTAAACTCAACCAAAGGACTCTACCTGAGACATCTAAAATACAAAGCCGATGATGATAATAAAATCAACAATATCATGTTCCTACAGCAAAAATGTTAATCAACTGAAAAATATACTTCGATGTAATTCTACAAAGACAACTAAACATAATACTGTAGTAAAACATGTTATTGTATCACTTAAACGGTTTCAAAATCGCTTTAATTCCACACAATACTGCTATGTATGCAAAATATCTGTGTAAAATAGGATGCTACAAAGTGTAGGGTGTATACAGTCTGCCAACGGATATGGTAGGGTGTTTAGGAGTAAGGTCTGTGTTCAGGCTCGTGACCAACACCGCTATTCCCCGAGGACAACACAATTATGTTATGGTGTCATAGATAACCTAGACTTCTACCAGAGATACCATCTTTATTGCTCATATTTATGTTATACCTACGCAAAATGGCACAAAATTACTGGCAATTAGTTGAATTTAAAATTGGTTTTAATGTGAAATCTAATAAGACTTGACGACATTATTATTTAAATTCCATGTCCTTTGCTTTTCTGTTAATTTAGATTGGATTGGAATTTGTCTCATACGATCAAATTTTTTTACGATTATGACAGAATAACTTTAAATTACTAACCTATTTATTATATGTATAATAATCACTTTCAACATGTATAGATTTTTTGAAATAGAAGTAAATGCAAATCCTAGGTTTAATACGTCGTATTTTAAAGCATGTATTTAACAAACCTTTCAACTTAATTTTTGACCATTTATACTCAACCGATGGAGCTAAACTTTGGCAAACTTATGCAAATTCAGTAAGAATGCAATTTTATGAACCATGAAGCCACAAAATCGACCTTAATAAAACGACGTAACCTCGTCGAGTTTTGGTTCGTTAGATACCTATGCCTTCATAAGCTCTTTGGTCAACGATTACACTTTTAAAAAAGTATTTTGGGAAATTTGTAAATATATTGTGGTTTTTTAATAGATTTTGCGACTCAATTTCGCATATTGTCTAGTGGAGTAATATAATAAAAAAATGTAGCCCTTTGTTTTATTTGGCAGTATTTATAAAAAATAGGTCCAGAACATTACGTAACATAATCTTCAAGTACTAAATCCAAAGCAGATCCAAATAAGTTTGAGTTAAATTTATGTTTGTGAGTGATACTCGGAAATACTCAAAACCGAAATAAATATGTATCTGCAAATCCTAAAATCTTATGTAGCGATAATCAAATCCGCCACCTTCTACACCTCAAACACCTTCGCCCACTGCGCAGACATAGTTTGGTAGAAATGTTAATTAAAATTTAAATACATACTTAAACCAAACTCCCGAAGCTACTTAAATAAAGGTTAAACACTAAAACCAAGAAACTCGTGCTAGGGACGTTTATGCGGCGACTTCCCACCAAGTCTTGCACCTAAAGATGTTTCTTGGCCTTGTTTCTAGTGTTTCCTAGGTTCCTGGTCCCAGGGAAATTACTGGGGCTCAGGCTGACCGCATTAGGTGCGCCGGCGCCGCCTCCTCCGCATCGCGCATTATGTAAAATATGCAAACAGTGCAAGGAATAATCTGTGCATACGCATAAAAGGAACGTGATTTCGATTTGTCACAAATCGTTTGGAACCGTTTCTTTTTAACGGTAAAAATATTTATAAAGAAAACTAATTCAAATCGGTTTTGTACCTTGTATTTCTTTGTATCTTTAAAGTACACTAGATGATAGTCATAAACAGAAACGATGAACAAATTCTCGTGAATTTGACTCAAGCTTCGACAGTGATTTTCGTTGACGAAACTTGAGGCGAATGACGAAATCAAAATCTTTTTTCTTAGTAGGCTCTTTCACTATCTTTGTATTTAGGCCACGTATTTTTCACACCGATATTTCGCTCAATTATTTTATCTCTGGATAAACTTAATATAAAATATGCATGCAAGCGTACCCGGATAAAGTGCAGCCATAACCGACGACGCAATTTGCATCGCCCCGGGCGCGGCGAATATTCGGTCCTATGTTTACGGTAATGTGCTGGCGCACTACACATTATAAAAATATGCCTTGCCACTTGGTTTATAAACCATGGATAGTACGGTAACAAATGGTTTCACAATATTTTGTTTCGATAGCATTAGCTGTGTTTTTCTTCCTTATCACATCTTCATCCGACATCTGTGAGTATAGAATTAAATTTAAAACTAACGGTTCTTACTATCTTATGGTCACATCTCGAACTAGCAACTACCAATTTAATTTTAAGATCGAAGTTCTAATTTTATGATGTTCCCCATCATGTTCACGAACGAATTTCTCTATTCTTTAAACACAGCGGTACAGGAAATATTTTAAAAATTTAGTACAGTAAGTGAGTCCGCATTAATCTATACTAAAATTATAGAGAGGAAAGATTCGATTGTTTGTTTGCATCGAATAAGACCCGAAACTACTGGACCGATTTGAAAAATTCTTTCATCATTAGAATCCTTAATTATCCCCTATGAACAATGGCTATAGAGTATTTTCAAAAAAGGCTAGGGAATGGTATGAAAATTTCAAATATGTGTGTTTAAACAAAAACAGATTTTTTTGTTAAATACCTAGCCATTGCTTTTTAAAATTTTTGTTTAATACCTGTAGCTTGGTACCTACTTGTTGTGTAAAAATAACCTACGGTCAAATATTTAACTAAATGAACAGCTGCATTAAAATTTATATATCTTTTTGTCATAGTATTTTGTAAATGGTTAAACCATCTACAAAACACTATGTCGCGGTCAGTCACAAAAATACCCATATAACGGAATATATAAACTGTTTTGCAAACGTCGAGACTGTGTTAAATCGCCGCGTGCTATATGATTCTGCAGAATAACATTTATTATATTCAGGCCTTGCTTACGCTATGCCAGTAGTTTATTCCAGTGATCCATTTTAGTCATGCACTGGATCGCACAAGTGCAAGTAGCTAGACTAGCCACTGGCATCCTTTCCTGAAAACTGTTTAGCTAGCGTCAATTCTTCATTCAATTTACAAATTACCAGAATAAAGCAGTAAAATGTTACCATAGCTAAAAACTACAATGGACATTTGACACAGAATAATTTAGTCTTAAACAAAGCTGACAAAGGAAGGTCATTCCCATTTTGTCAGATACTTTTCTATTATTTTAGAGAGATTATTATGTGAGTGATTTGCAAAAGTCTGGATCCAGTGCTGGAATAAGTGAACAGCCGCACTGGATCGCTGTAAACAGTCATCATGTGGGGATTATTCACCTTGCAGGAAGGAACGCACCCTCAATTTCTCCTAAATTCGCCACCGCGGGCACTATGCCCCTATTATTGCCTGATCGATAGTATAATTTCGTAATAAGGTATCTCAGATTTTCGAAAAATTTCGAATATCTTTTAAAATTATTTACACGCAATATTATATTATGTGACTCGCATTTTTATTCTTGGCTGTTAACAAAATTGATTCCTACTCTGATAATATTGAGCCTTGTGGCAACTCTCAAGTGTTGTTAAAAATTCTGTAATTCGACTCAAAAAATCCTTTATTTTCACTCGCATTACGGTTCTCTTTTTATTAGGAAAATATGTTTATCAGTGATCTTTTCTGTGTTGATGAGGATAAGTACTTAAAACATCAAATCTTTTAAAATTAAGATATACAATGAACTATACATTTATATTTTCTACCAAAGCCCCCTAGATTTAGAAGCACAACATTTATTAATTCCCACAATAAAGATAAGAAGAGAAAGCCAGCGTCTCGTGTTAAACAATATTCCAAGTTCCCGAACAAATAAATGAAGTACACGGATGAAAAGCACGAGCTTTGAATTTTTCAACGTCGCTCGCGGATCGCGATCGGCGCAGGCGCGGGCGGCGTCCACAAAGCAACGCGATTAACGAACTCTAAATGAGAGCATAATTATTTTTGGGCGAAATAATTGTTTGTTCAGTCGCTTTTAACTATAGTAACGTGGTGGGTAAGTTGCTGGATATGTAAGGTGGAACAGGTGTTTGATTTCTGCCACGGGTAAATTGGTTTCTCTAAAAATCGAAGTTCTTATCAACTTAACTGACAATTTAGCTGACCATGGATCACGGAGGGTTAGGAGACATCCGGTAATTTATTTTGTTGCAGTCTAGGCTAACTACGTCAAACAGTTTCAAAATATTTAACATTTACTTTAAAAACTGTCGTGAACTATTAATTCGAATCAATATCATATCAACCTTATTTTATATTTTATAACAATTTACTGTGCCCAAAAATATGGTGAGTGAAATCTGAAATCAAACTTTATTTTAGCACAACGCAATCGAAGAATCAAACCAACAGTCATCATATCACCGGACATTATCGCCATCTACATAAAGTCACAAGTCATCACAATGGAATAATAGCAACAAAAGAATTATATACCGCGGAGCTGCCAAAACGTACAACAACACTGGTATGTGGATCTATAGATTTAACGTCGGCCGATCGATGCGGTCGATAATGACGCTGGATCTCGGCTGACGAAATAACCGTTAGGCGAAAGTACTGACGCTAGTTGCAAAATATGGATATGTTTTTGAGTTAGGTTTTTTATATAAGTATTTCTTTTTTGGTTTTTTATAGGAATGTAAAAAAGAGCAAAACTAAAATGCTTTAAATTGATGTTTCATCATACAGTTGAAATACTTAAAAATAACTTATATTATGCCATCAAAAAAACATGCTTTTTAGTAAAACAGTCTTTGTTCTTTTTATATTTCTGGTCCACATTAGCAATATAGGTGCAAATTTTTCCTTTACATCATGTTTAGACCTCATAATAACTTGAATAATATAAAAATAAAAAAGCATAGCTAAAAGTAAATATAACTCGTAGCTAAATAAATACACGGTAAACCCTTATTCCACCAAACAAAAAAAAAAACGATATCATCTGCCATCGTAATTCGCCGAATTCGGCCGCCCGTCGTTCATCTAACGATGGAGCGATAATTATCGTCGGACACAGCATCACTAGCCCGCAGCATGACCCATGACTCACGAATCACGACTCTTTCCGTGTTCGCCATTCTAGTGCTCTGTGGAGTTTGTAGAGTGCTGCCAACTAATCTGCACTGCAGCCTTATTATCTATTTAAAAAATACCTTGCCCAAACGTGACACATTGTGACGTCACACAGGGTTTTGTCCGATTCCACGCCGCTGTCTTGTCGTATCATGTAACGTGTGTGGATTGGCAACAGTGAATAAAGGCCCTGGTATGCAGTGTCACCGCGGGACGTCACGCGGAAAGAAACACACCGAATATCAGTCACCAAAGAATATGAACTAGTCAACAAGTCAACAAGTCAACAGCTACAGCTAGCTCAACTGATGCAACTGGTTAATATGGATCGGTTGAGCTATCTATAAATTGTTTACAACGTATTGCAGTTAGCTCAATTGTTCCTATTCTAAATACTAGTTCTTATTTGGTTTTGTAATTTATTTGTAATTTTCTTTGTTTGTAAAGATTTATACACTAAGTCAATAAATGGAATTGGTAGAATTCTAATGAAAAACAAAATGCTAAATATATTTATATTATACTGGTGTTACAATATGATTGATTTGTTTGTATGAATCAAGTTTTAAGTAACGGCCACCATTTCTGAAAGTGAAACCGGGAAAGGATCTGTATATTTTCTTTATTTTACAAATAATAACCTATGCTTTACATTTACAAAATCACAAGTGCCCAAGGTTTCACTGACTCAGAAAATTCATTCTCAATCCTGCAGCTCACCAAAATCTCACCCTTGAGTTCAAAAGTCCTGAACAGATTAGCTCGTGGCTCTACAAGACCAGCGCTTGCTAGAGACAGAGCAGCTTCGTTTATCGTCTGAACTATTAATGGTCGTTTAGCCGGCAGCATAATGCTTATAATAAATAGTAGAGCAGATAAAAGTGCTCCGGCAATTGCTTCTTTATTTAGTTTTTTTATGAGTCGCGAGAAGTATTCTGACTATGGTTACTGAAATTTGAAGCGTTGTTTGACAATAATTACAGGATTGGGTACGGACTTAATGTTTTAGACTTACGTAGTTTTGAACCAATTTATCCATCATTCTATAGTTTTATGGTTCCAATGTTAACTTTTCATTATAAATATGTCATCTTGATTTCTAAAACTAAGATCTTTTGTCTGATATTTTACCAATTTAATTAAGCTTTAAGAGAATAGATAGAAAACTTTTCTAAATGCCACAAACTTAACAAAAACACTATTTAAATATGACCTACGAACCCAAGTCTCGAGAGTTAAGTTCAATGGACTATCAAGTATCTGCCTAGCTAATAAAGTAGTTATATTTCACATAAATAATTTATTATTAGACACCTAAAAGCCATCGACATCGTGTTTGGACAGTCACTAATGGACGCCGGGCGACGTAGGTGTGTTATCGCGGATAAAAAATGTATATCTATAGTAGTGAATGGAGCTTAGATACCGAAACCGAAACCGAAGATTCTTAAAGTCCGTTAGTATGTTGGCGTAGCATCGCAAGAGACTTAGTTTTGTTTATTTTGACAGCCTGTCACAAAGTTAACCATGGCGGTTGCGGCAGAGTCTACCTATCCAGCTCTGTCCGTTGATGTTTTAAGAGTCGACTAAGATATGTTACTGCCTCGTTGCTGCATTCACCAATCCAAGTGATGATTATTGCAAAAGGCCTCCTTTCGGGGATGCATTTTCAGTAAGCTAAGGAAAACTTTATTTTGTAGCTAAAATTAAACAATAACATTCATTATGCACTTTATTAGTTAAATCACCAACGATATAATTACCTACGTACCTTAAAGTTAAAAGATGGTGTACGACTCAGCATATCTTGTGGTAGCTAGGTACCTACCTAAAAGTTGTAGGTTGTAGCTAGGTACCTACATGTTGCAAGTTGTAGGCTCCAACGCTGATCCGTCAAATTATGAGTCCGTCAAAACAAATACGTTGGTCACGTACACTTATACACAAATAAGTTATAAACTATTGAATACAATAATAGTTTAAATGAGTTTGATGATTTACTCAACAATGTCTATCAAAACAACGGGAAAGCCAAAAAAGAAAACTCGATTCGGCTTAAACTTTAAGCCGAATAGTTTACCCTCAGCTGGCCGAATGCTGGTAACTGCGAACTCTGCAAATCTAGTACTACTTTACAATACTCGCCCATTAGTGCAATGATTAAGCAAGTACTGTACATATTATTAAATCAGTTGCCGTTTTTACAACTTGATGGATAATGTTTATTATGTAGGTGATTATTTGCACAATATTTCGAAGTTTGACATGTGCAGTGCAATTAACAGAAGTATGATAAGAATGGGTTTGTGTTTTTTTTATTGAAAGGGTCTGTAATGTTCGATGTAACAGACAAGTTTTGGAAAAGATAATTTCACTCAACTATGCGCATGAGGCCATATTATGATGCTAAACTGACTTAGGCTGGATGAAATTGTGATATGCCGTACATTATCTTTGTAGGGCACACTTCTAGCGTCGTCATCTGCGAGATGATTCTTTGATTTTGTTATGAAATGAAATTATATCTATATCTATATTTATACTAATATTATAAAGAGGAAAGATTTGATTGTTTGAATTGAATAGACTCCGAAACTTCTGGATCGATTTGAAAAATTCGAATCCAAAATTTTCCGCGATGAACATAAGCTATAGATATTTTCAAAAAAGTTAGGTTCAGTATGAAAAATGAAATTTTTGTTAAATACCCGTGCGAAGCCGAGGCGTACCGCTAGTCAGATATAAATAAAAAAATACCGATGATATACACGAAGGTAACGAAGGTACGCAAGTCTTCGTAACCTTTGTGATCTAGCATCAGTAAAGTATACCTATTGGCCTCATCAGCATACAAACATCGAGGGGGGTAATCTATTCACCATCACCACGCTGATCGCTCATCTCAGTATGGACAACGATAACGGGGAATTCGGGACTTCTTAAATTACTCATCAGTTTTTCCCTGTAAGAGGATAATAAGGATTTTTAAGGGAAAGCTAGAATAAGCCGCCCAAAAGTGAGCTGGCCAGGAAGAACCTATTTATTGAGTTTTATTAGCATTATAATGTAACTTTTATTTAAAAACCTCCTTTTAACTGTAAAGTAGAATGTTATCGCGTCTAGAGCACACAATGGAGATCGTTGTCGATGCACGAGGGCCAGCGGCGCGGGTTCGATTCCCGTTCAACGCTAACGAACGTACCGCGTCACCTAAATACCGTTCCAAATCTTTTGTTTCTTTTTTTCAAGGTTGAAAACAAAAGAGAGCTATTGGTATTGATTAAATTGTTTCTTATGAAGGCTTTGCTAGTATTTTTTTTTATTCTTTACTAATTATATACATATTATGCTGCTAATTTATGTCCAGAGGCAGAAAATTAAACCATTACATTATATAGAAACAATAAAGATTAAGTCAAATAACTATTTATGTGAAAGTCAAAGTCAGAAGTCAAAGTCACCCTAGTTTCTTAGTTTACTTTCCGAATCCTTAAAAAGAAGTGTTTACTCAATTGACACATAAATGATATCTACAATATTCGGCTCAATTGATCCCTGGATCACAACGAATATTAGAATGATTTGTTGAAATACGTTATGGATTCTTAATAAATTCATTTTATGCGCGGCCTTCATTATCGTTACTCTAAACTTAATCGAAACCTTAATATGGAACCCTAAAATTGATGAGACTTCATCGCAAAAATAATTCACACTTGTTCACAGGCCAAACATAAGGGGAGGTACACACTATAGTGTCTTGTGGTATCAAATTAGAAGAATAACGAATTCATACATAGTATGGTTAGCAACACACTATTACGAGTGTTGTGGTGTTTTGTGTAGGCTTTAATAGTATATTTCTAACCACACTAAAAAAAAGTAGGTAAACTGTTTTCGTCTGTCACCAGTCACGTCAAATCTAAGTTCAATAAAATCAAATAATGTAGTCGCATTATTGTTGTGTGATATATATTCTGAGCGTGATCGCGACAATATTTTTAAAAAGACTTTCTTATGTACTCTTAGAAACCATATTTATAAAGCCAAACACACCGGTATATCTTTAAAACCACATTTTGCACAGCGAGCAGTGTGTTCCACTGCTCGCTAGAAGAAGATTTGGAAAGTGTACGCACCCTTACATTTCACCTTAGGCCTCAGCTTCATTAAGGATCGTTCAATCACTGTTCAAGAGCGCACCGCTTCTTGATTTCGGCTCACATGATTCAATTTTATCATCCTACCTTCACATACCAGCATCATCATCAATAGATACCCAAAGCTTTCCCTTACGCTGTGTTCTCTAATATAAAATAAATAAATAAAAATACTGCACAATTAAGACAGCATTATCAAGACCCAAGCTAAGCAGAGCTGATAAGCGATAGATATTTTTTAGAAAACGACCAGAACACCCCGAACCCAAACACAAACAAATAATTGGAGATCGGACAAAATTTGTCCTGCTGCACGAATTAGTAGTATTAGAGTATAATGTATTTTAAGTTGATATATCCAGTGTTTTTATAATCAACTAGCGGCCCGCCCCGGCTTCGCACGGGTATTAAACAAAAAATTCAGAAATTATACACACTAAAACGATGGGTTTCACAGTTTTCATACGGTTCCCCATCTTTTCTAACAGCATTGGGATTTTTGACATTGACTCGACACTCCATAACTGACACTGGCCATAGAGAAAAAGCAAGTACAGTGCGCAACCTCCTTTTCTATTCTGACGCGCCATTAATAGAAAAAGAGGTTGAATATACAGCGCACGGTTCAATTATTAAATTTTTCATGCGGATCCCTAACTTTTTTGAAAATATTATATAGCCTATGTTCATCACGGAAAATTTAGGATTCTAATGGTGAAAGAATTTTTCAAATCGGTCCAGTAGTTTCGGAGCCTATTCAATTCAAACAAACAAACAAACAAACATACAAACAATCAAATCTTTCCTCTTTATAATATTAGTATAGATGAACTTTACTTTCTAAGACCGCCCTTTTGGGTCGTTTGTACCTTCAATTCCCGCCTCGGGACAAATGTATGTACATACGATCTACAGATAATTGTTCTGGGAGTTCCGGTTGTTTTCTAAGGATAATAAAAATATCTATCCGTGGTTATTGTATTAAGTATATCATTCATTCAGTACCCATAACTGAAGCTTTGCTTCTGGGGCTAAATTATGCTGTGTATATTGTCCACCATCATAATTTTTTATTAATTTATTTCTTCGATTACTTTTGCGGCCGTCAAATTGAAAATAAAATCGCAATATGTAGATACCTCTCCAATGTTATTGAAACACTTACAAAGTGCAAAGCTGGATAATAAAATAATTTAAAAAGTCGTATTAAAAGATGACATATACCCACAAAAATATCGTAAGTCGCGATGGGGGCCGCGAGATAGTTAATTGGTAGGGCCGGACCCCTTGCTGGCCGCTCGCGGATCATTTCATAAATTCTTACGTTATTTCATTTACGCGGAATGAGGGGTACTATCATTTTTTCACTTTATGTTTAGTGTTAGAAAACTGAAAAAGTTGATCTCGAACACATCATGACTAGTGTTTGCCGACGGTTTTACGCGCATTATAAGTTTGTTATTTACTTTATTGCAATCATTTGTACATTTATAGTTCTTGGAATCTATGTAGTAAGGTAATGTAAGCAATCAGCAATACCTAAGCAGGGAATGACAATAAGTAGATATGTACATCTGAGATTGAAAGTAAAAAAAATCTTTGTTTTTTGATGGAAATTGACCGGATTTTTCGTAAACCTATTCCTAGTTTTAAGTAGAAGCAGAATAAGGATTTTTTTCATATATAATCTGGTTAAAGCGACGTGTGAACCAAGAGCTGCTCAGTATCTGGTACAGCGCATCAGCACTGCCAGCGAGGCAATGCAGCCAGCATCGTGGAGACGCTTCCGACTAAGGTATTGTATGCATGGTCATATGGATTAGTAGAGCTACATGTAGATTGCTTGCAGCCGTTATTTTAACTGTTAATAGTAGTTCTTATTTGGTTATTTAGTTGTACAACTCTTTGGTAATGAAGGTTTTACCCCTTTATTAGTTACTAGCGGTCCGCCCCGGCTTCGCACGAGTATTCAACAAAAATTGGATTTTTCATGCGGATCCCTAACTATTTTGTAAATATTCTATAACCTATGTTCATCAGGAAAAATTTTGGATTCTTATGATGAAAGAATTTTTCCAATCGGTCCAGTAGTTTCGGGGCCTATTCAATTCAAACAAACCATCAAATCTTTCCTCTTTATAATATTAGTATAGATTTCAAGTCTAAGATTTCCTAACAACTATTCCCAATGATTAGATTACAATCCCCCATTTACTTGCATAGTAGACATTATATCGGGTGTTTGTGGCACAATATCTTGTTTTCATTTTAACGACGTTTCGACCGAGATGCGTGAGCGAGAAATACACAATTAAACTTCTACTACAGTATATTCTTTACACTTAAGCACTATACTTATTCCTGAGCATACGACTTACTTTCTTAGACATTAAAATAGAGCTAAGGCGAAAATCAGACACCAATCAACATATACCTCTGTGGCGCGGTGGGCGATGGTCCGCCTGCGACGCAAGAGGTTGCGGGTTCTATTCCCGCCTCGGGAGCAATGTTTTTACGATCTGTAGATATTTGCTTCAGGGTGATCTGATGGTCGTTTTCTATGTATAAAGAAAAATATCTGTAATAATAAATAATGCCGGACAAACCACACAGCATCATCTAGACCCAAGCTAAGCAGAGCTTGTGTTATGGGTACTAGATGACTGATATACATAATACAATATTATTACATACATATCTTTCTATCTATGTAGTATTATTTTATTAAGTATATCAGTCATCTAGTACCCATAACACAAGCTCTGCTTAGCTTGGGGCTAGATGCTGTGTGTTTGTCCAGCATTATTTATTCCAAGCATCATTATATTCCGCCCGTATCTAAGCTATCTTCCAGAAGTTACGCCAACTGGTCAACAGCATCAAGCTTTCTCGAATCCGAATTCCGATCACGTCCAGGGTAAAAGTGGAGTAAACTGAACCTAGCGCAGTGACGTGCGCTCCACTTAGAAGACCGACCCATCACGGCTAGCAAGCCTTCATTATGAATTAAACTGATGGTTATCTTTAGAACTTGATTAGCGGGGACATTGTAACGCTAATTTTGTAACTGTATCATGCATCAGTCGAGTGCTCAATACCTTCATGAATATCTTGAATGAATATTCTTTTTCACTACTTCCACTAGTGGACAAAAAAATTAAGTGAAGAGAAATCATAACAAATTATTTTTTTTTATAATTATATATCTGTATGAAATTTGACTTGTCTAGGTGATTATTTTGTAAGCCTAAAGAAATAAAGTTATTGAATCTGAATCTGAATCTACCAAGCATAGAGTTTATGTATTTATTTATTCTACCTGTAGTTTGTTTGCAACAGTCTGCGGGTAGCTCAATTGTTTCACTTGTTCTAATTTGGTTATTTAACTGTAGTTTTCTTTGTTGGTAAAAGTTTTGCTCATATTTTAAAGAAATAATGAGAATAAAAAAGTAATATTATTTCCAAAAACAGCTTCATAAGTGTCGTTTTGTTTTAAAATTTTGCTCTGTATGACAAAGCTTTTTTAATATTTACCATTTATCAATTCTATTCAAATTTAAAGCATGGATGCAATTGTTGGCAACAAAATTATATATTTACGCCCATAATTCCTAAAGTATTGCCCTTTTTGACCATTGTCTATGAACAATGTGTTTTAACATTTTTGTTTGGTCATCTTCAAAATCAAAAAATCAAAATCAAAGTGCTTTATTTCCTTTAGACCTTACAGGACTCTTGGACACGTCACAAAATACAAGTTAAATAAGAAATAAAAATGGGAAATAAAGTGATCACTTTGATTAATTGTTCACTTCAATCTTTTTTAGGTAAAGTAAAGAAGCGAACAAGAAACCTTTACCTTGTTAGATTGTTAGTTTTAGAGTTGGAGCATAACTCGTCCCAAACTTTTTGTCGTCTAGATAATCTGATATTTTATAGTAAGCTTTTTTACAAAGTATATTTTTGACAATCCGTTTGAATTTATTTATATGGTCTTGTATGGTTCCAGTGTTTTTGAATGCATTAAAATCAAATTTAGAGGATTGGATTGAGTTTTATTCTTGGGTACTAGGTACTACTATATGCTGGCGCCTCACATGGGCTTATGACTTGGTTCCAACGCTGGCTACGATTAGAATGGCCAATAATTGCAACCAAGATTGCGGCCTCATATGGGCTCCAATATAATTGGGCAAACACTCATGCCAAGAGCATTGGAAGGCTGGACGTTCGAGCAGGTATCATTTATTCATCAAATTTATTGCTAGCAAGTCATGTCGGACGGGACACTTTTCGCTCTGGCTACTTACGCCCACGCATTGAGCACATATTATTATTATTTAATTAGTCAAAGGAAAAAGAAGCCAAGGAAAAGGCGATTCTGGATGATAACAAGTACGACAAGTGCGAGTGTAACTCGCGCGCCGAGGGTTTTGAACTTTTGTCGTTTAGGTAGGTACGTATATTGACGACCTGTTAGCGCGGTGGGCTTACAACGCAGGAGGTTGCGGTTTGATTCCCGCCTCGGGACTAATATTTGTAAGATCTGCAGATTATTTGTTCGAGTGTTCTAGTCCTTTTCTACGTACACAAAAATAAATCATCTAATGTGATACTTATATATACTTTATTAAGTATAACAGATATCGTAGTAGTACGAATTACACAAGCTTGCTTAGCTTGTCGCTAAATGATGGTGTGTGGGTTATCCAGGATACATTACTCTTCTCATATTTTTTTGGAGCACGGTGGAATTCATGAATTCAATAATCTTATTATCTAAATATTCCTCGAGCGCAGTGGAATACATTGGGTATGGACTTTAAAATTTTGAGAACAACGGTTTCGTGGCGCGCTGTGGAACCCTACTATTACAGTTACTACAGAGATTAGTGGGTAGGTAAGTGGGTTGGTACCTACAATTATTTTTTCGACTTTTTTCTACGTATTTCACTAAGTATGAAACTAAGACGATTTTTAAAACCTGTTTTGAATTGTCGAAATCCTTACCTTTGATTTGATATTGCTCTCAATGAAATAGCCCCCATTGTATGAAAATTCGTTTTTTGACCATATTTCGAAAAGTATCGTTTTTACAGACTTTTCTATATTTTTCCTGTAAAATATAGACCTATATCTACAAACGCTTAGTACATTTTATATAGATCACTCTGCTATCTTCGGAGATAGAGGGGGGGGGAACGGTCAAATTTTCGACCTTTTTCAAAATATTTCGAAAAGTATAAAACCTATCGAAATTTCAAAAACTGCATTAAAATTTACAAACTGATACCTTTCATTTGATACCCAAATCGGTGGGGTAGTCACCCCTTTAGAAATTTTTCCCGCCCTTTTTTGACCATATTTCAAAAAGTATTATTTTTACAGATTTCTCTATATTTTTCCTGTAAAATATAGATCAATACCTACAAAAACTTGGTACATATCAAATCGATCGTTCTGCAATCTTCGGAGATAGAGGGGGGGTACCGGTCAATTTTTCGACCTTTTTCAAAATATATCAAAAAGTATAAAATCTATCGAAATTTCAAAAACTGCATTGGAATGTACAAACCAATACCTTTCATTTGATACCCAACTCGGGGGGGTAGTCACCCCTTTAGAAATTTTTCCCGCCCTTTTTTGACCATATTTCAAAAAGTATTATTTTTACAGACTTCTCTATATTTTTCCTATAAAATATAGATCAATACCTACAAACACTTGGTACATATCACGTCGATCGCTCTGCAATCTTCGGAGATAGGGGGGGGGGAACGGTCATTTTTTTGACCATTTTCAAAATATTTTAAAAAGTATGAAATCTACCGAAATTTCAAAAACTATTTTGAAATCTACAAACGAGTACCTTTCATTTGATACCAATTTCGACTTTGTACGTTCCATTTAAAATTTCGATTTCAAAATTTGTATGGAAAATCTTCATTTTGATTTTTCATTTATTTTCATTTATTTTTCTATAAATATGTGCGGGCGCACAAAATGTATTATTATTTCAAATTTCAAGTCAATAGCAGTAGTTTCTGAGATATTAAGGATTCAAAACACAAAACAGACCCAAAGCGATTTCATAAGGGTTTTGCAACCGATGGCAAAACCCTATTAATAAAAATGCGCGTATTGATGCAACCAATGTGTGGATCGAGAAGTGACGTTGGACCCAAGTTGCCCCCCCGCCTACACACTTCACTCCCCTTGCCTTTGAACTTGTACAAAAAACCGACACAAGTCGGGTTGTCATTGGCTATTGGACGCAATGTTCCGTTTTTATCCAATAATGTTCCAAGATCGATCCTCACATTGGTGTGTTGGATCCAACAGTATAACTTGGAGCCAACATAGCCCATGTGAGGCGCCGGCAATAGTCAGAAAGGGTTTAAAGTTCCTATGACGTCATCAAACGCCTCGGATAACTGGCATTCTTTTTACGTAAATACGACCTACTTTACTGAAACTGTTGTGACCATCATGTTTTCTTGTCCGTGCTATTTTTTTTCATTATCTTATGGATAATTCAGAAAAATATTGATAACTTTATAGCAAACCTACGGGTGCAGAAAACTCTTATAGGGTTTACATTTAAAGCTGCAGGTTATTGCAAATAAAATAATCTACAGTATGTACGTACTTAGTACAGCAGTATCTAAGTAGCATAACAGACAACAAATACCCAATACCTTTTATAATTGGTTGCGTATTTGAGTCCTAAATAAACGTCTCTATTATATTTGCTTAACAAATATTCATAGACCAATATCCATGTCGCTTAACTCTGATCAGTAATTCATCAGTATAACGGTTCGTCAGCCGCTATCGTGATGCAGGCCTTATCTCGCTGCGTACGATATACATGACAACTGTTTATATTATAACTGAACTGATGTTAAGCGGTCTATAGATAGCTGCTTATTTAAGCGTAGGGTGCATACTCAGTAGAAATACACAGCAAATTTTAGAGCGGAACCCATTGAAACCTAAGGAACTTTTTTACAGCAATAACAACATCTTGCCCAAGATGATGATGAGTCTGCGCGGGTCGTTTGTGAATTGATCACTATGCACTAACTTTGAACTCGTATGTACAGGTCTACCGTAGTAGCTATCTAAAGTCCACCACCATTAGATAGCATTATGTAATGATATGTATCTTAACCAGATGACAAAGCGGGTTGAAAACTATCCGAAATACTGATCAAGAGATAACTTATCTACAGATGCTTTTGACATTCCTAATGGACTATAAGTACAAACCAAGAGAGGGTTTATACGACAAATAAATAAATAATGCCGGACAGTTCACACAGAATTATCTAGCCCCAAGCTAAGCAGAGCTTGTGTTATAGTTACTAGATAACTGTCATGACATACAAAATAATATACGAGTAAGTACATATATGTATAGACAGATATTCTTTTTCCCGAGGCGGGCATCGATCCCGCAACCTCCTGCGTCGCATGTGGACCTTCGCCCACCACGCTACAGAGGTCGTCAATATTCATAGATACGTCTGCAGTCGATAATGTTTTGTTTGTCAGTCCTCTGATTTCAGCATTTAGACTCTCGGCAATTACATACCACAAGACATTCAGCTACATTCCAAAGAGCATTGTAAATTAAGCAGTGCTATAAAGCTCTGCTTTCACGCGACAACATAATACTCGCAAACGCATAGCTGCGCAAACGCAAGCCAATCCAAATTGTAAATAAGCGCTATTTCACCATCACGACTGAATACTGCATAGATATACGTATTTACTTACTTATTCGTAAACAATATAGCTCAAATGAAATGAATGAAAATAACCTTTATTCGCTGACCATAATAAAACATATAAACAAAAAATTATACATATTATTTTCTAGAAACCAGTTTGCTGGTCATTTGTCCTTTGATATACGCCTCCCAGTAGTAGTTTCTTTCACTCATATCAGTCATACATGAGGTAATTACCTCCGTCGTTTGGTAGATCATCCTCCCATCTCTTGATTTGAGGTCCCTGTTTTCAATACCTAGGAATTCAATATCATTCCATAATATCTTTCGTCTACTTTCTTCTATTCGTCACCGTTAGAACATAACTAGCGCAACTTAACACCCAAAGAAATTATGCTGGACAATTCACACAGCATCATCTAACCACAAGCTAAGCAAAGCTTATGTTATGGGTACTGGATATATATATATATATATATACATAACATAAGCTAATACAATACATTACAGATTTTGTGTTTTATACATATAAACATCCAGAAAAGCTGCAACAAACATCTATAGATCCTAAAACATTTATCCGCAGGTAGTAATTGAATCCGCAACCTCCTGCGTCAACGGACCTTCGCCCACCGCGCCACAGAAGTCCTCATAACAAGCGCTTCTTCATGATCACGACTAAACCCTGTTTATATTTACACAGCCATTAGTAAACAATATAACTAACCACACTTAATAACCATTCTATGAGACGTCAAGATCAAATGTCACGAGAATGAAGTTTATGGGTATTTCAAGTTACTGTTTCGAGTTGGCGGAGGATGGAATTCTGTGTGAATATCCGCCTCTCGGGCCCAGCGCTGGAATAACGGTAGTGGCCACTTGCTTGTACCTCTCTGTGTGTTGCAGTCATTGGTGGCAATGTTAGGGTGTAATTCCAGCAGCAAGTAGAGCTAAGTGCTCCTCTATCTACCTATTCTATATCGAATTGTCGATCATTTCAATTTATATACTTTGGGGTTAAATGATACTGTGTGGATTGTCTAGCATTATGCAGTAAATTGCAGTATTCTATATTCCATACTATATTTAATTCTCACTTGAAGTGATTGAGATTAGTCCCGACACAAGCAATCTTTGCGCTAAGTTGCACTCAACCAAATCTTGGTCACCGTGAAAACAGTCCCAAGTTTGTTTGCGATAATTACGGCTAGCTGTCCGCCCCAGCCTAACCCTGCCCACTAATGGGCGCGCCATCGTTCAAACCGCGCCGTTCGACTGACGGCAACATGGGTTCATTAGCGCTATCACTCCAGAGATTCCCTACTTATCTACAGATGCTTTTAGCGCTCACTTCGCTGATTCACTTCTTTTAAACTCGCTTCGCAACTATCTCGACTCGAATAGATTTCGTTATCGATCTCACCGTGAAGTGAGCGCAATTAAAGGAAAAACGACGAGTGGCTTTGTAATAGTGATACGTTGGAACTATTTATCTAGTTGAGTAGCGTGGACTAACAAAGGATTAAGAGGGAGCATGACTCTTGCTAGGGTGTTCAGCTACCTCAGAAGACACGGCAAAGCAAATCGTAAAGCATTCGTAAAGAAGGTTTAAATTTAAATAATTGGTATTGGACATAACTTTATTTCCCCGTATTTGAATTCTTCGGTAGGCTACGGCTCTAGAATGATTATGATGGTTATATATTCAGTAGATGTCAAACCAAGAATGCAGCTTCAGTCAAAATGTGATATCTCGTAGGCACCGTAACGGAGATCTGTTACTTGATAAAAAGCCTATTTGAATTTACAAGTGTTTTGTTACTAATTTTGTCATTCCGTTACTGCTGGGTATAGCGCACTAGTTGGAAGAATTAATTTGGTATTCAAATAATTCTTGAAGTACCAACTTGTATTGCAGCAAATTCTGATTACAAATGTTGGGAAGTAATTGGTCTGATTATAATAGCAAAGTCTACTCCCTTGTTTACAAATATCGCAGCAGAATATAAGTTCTGCGATCGGGCAAGAATTATTTTTGTGATATATCGTTTATCATCTCCCTCGATCTGGACTAGGCGAGTTCCAAGTTCTTGGAAACTCTAAGATAAAGGTACCAATGACCGTTAGTAACTGCACAAATGATATAATGGAATAAAGTCACATTGAATCCATCGGAGTAAGACGCGACACGACGCGTAAAACTGTCCCGATAAGAATCAATTGCAAAGATACGAATCGAATCGTCCCAGAGTTACCTTGGACAGTTTGTCCGGAGAAGACTTTCAGCAAAAACCTTACACACAAAGATATAAAGTAAGAAACCCTCTGGCAAGATTTATCTACACTATCCTGGACAAAGGCCTGTACCAATAAAACCTTAGCTCTAAAGATATAAAGTAGTTATTTAACCGACAAGTTTTGTTACAGTTCATTTAGACTTTAGTGCAATTAACCAGCAATGTTTCTGCATAACAACATTATTGTAAACCCTTACGGCGACTAGTTTATTAATTTAATACGGATTTTAATCACGCGTTTTAATATAAATTCACGGGCCGAGATGGCTATCTTGATTGCTTATATTGATATTGCTTATTGCTGGCTTAGCACGTTCAATACCTATGAACACGGATGTGGCAAGTTTAATCTTTTATAGACATTTATTTTGGCATTTATGTCTCTCAATATTCATTCGATTAAGGATGATTATTTTGATAATTGTATAGTAGGTACAATTAAACTGCTAATTCCCTTAACGATTTATGGTTACATGGATATTCGACATTTCACACACACAAATGTGGTGTTAGAACTAACCGTAGCCTGTTTTTGAACTTGAGTGTACTAAACAAACGAAGATTCGATTGAATATCATCGTAATCCTTACCAACTTCCTCTTCAAAAGTCGTGTCCTAATAAAGAAGCACGATGAGTCCCTCTAGAGGCGGATTATAAAATGGGCTACATTTTATAGATAAGTAGTTACTGGACAAGCCGTTTAAGTGGACGCCGTAAAATCCAAGACGTTCGCTTGTTCCCGACCAATTTATGTAGGTACCTACTTTATGTAAGTACTTTTTTCCCCGGGTGTAGTGTTACGGCTATAAAGTTGAGGTTTTGTTGGGCTAGATCTCCCGGGGATATGTTGATTTACGTTTGTTGCGCGTGACCCCGTCGGAGGCGATCATAGAGTCGATAGACGATTCGACTGCGCGCGCGCCGATATCGCTGCATCGCACTCGTGCCGATGTATCGCGGGAAATATTTCGCGGTCTCTATGTAAAGGTTCGTTCATACATTGTTGCGTTCAACTTTGTGTGTTGACTTTCCTGATATGCTTGCGGGGCGGCAGCAAATCGATTGCGAGTTTTGAACAATTGCATATTCTATCATGTTTTTCATTAAAAATTTTGTCGCTTGTTTGTATTGTTTGAAAAATTCCCACAGGATTACTGGAACTAAGTCACTCAGTGTTATTTTACTATTATTTTTTATGTGAATTAATATTTTAAGCATTTTTATAGGATTCAAGTACCTAGTGTAATCTCCCCTTTACCTTCAAGAGCCAGCCTTCTTTTGCCAACCATTAAAACAAAGATTCACAGATATATTTCCCTTTCACACGATTCATTTCACACTGATAATAAATTCTTTCGAGATTATTAGTTTAAGTTATGGATATCCTTTTCAAATGTTTCCTCTCCCTTTAATGGCTTCAATTATCATCATGATCAATAACTGAAAAATAATGATATTTTTGTTATAGAATTTTACTTAAAAATGTTTGTGATTGATTCATCAGATTCATTCAGCTTTTAAGAATGTTTTGGTTTTTAAATTTTTCTCCTTAAATGACTATGGAACCTCTTTTTAATTTGTTTTTACAAATAAATAACATTTGTGATTAACAAGTGTGAATTGTCCAGTCATCCAATGATCACATAATATAAGCTCTGCTGAATTCCATGAAACCAATCATAGTCTGTCTTCGTAGTTTATGACACTCCAACACCGACACTGGCAGAGATGTGGCGAAAAGCAAGCGGCGCCAAAAATAAAGAAGTTGAAGTTGAAACTCTAACCCAAGCTCTAATAATCAATAATAATCATTTATTTCGTAAATTTCAGAATAACTACATAAGTCTACCGGGAGCTTTGGTAGCTAAAAAGAAGTTCTGTGACATAGATCCCTCTATGACATACACATTACAAGATTATTTGACCTGAGCTTTTCACGACATTTAGTTTTAAATCAAACCAAACATTGATTGTAATAGCACACCAGTCCAGCGTCATAAATACCATTCATAAGTTAATTAAGAAGGCGCAAGTCCATGGCACATTCTGATTTCAATTAGCCTGCAACAATGTATTATTGTATGGAAATATAGAACTGGTTACATGGAATTGGTCCTGCGCAGGAGCCCGACACGCCTTGACCTTTGCAGCTTGGAACAGTTAGCTCTTTCTGGCGTGATCTTGCTATATTGTACATAGATGATTGTTATACTTACATATTTTCGATTTTGATGTGGTTTTTTTAATACATAGAGTGATGAAGGTATATATAACATGCATTGGTATCAGCATTGCACCCGTGCGAAGCCAGAGCGGGTCGTAGTAGTATAGTAATAATCACCAAAAAATCGACTGAAATGAGTATGAAAAGAACAAAAAAGGAATAAGTAAGACAAACTACTAAAGAATTTCATCGAGCCTTATCGAAAATCTGAAGATGATCCACTAATTGAAAACACAAACGTTCGTATAAACACATCAACAAAAGGAAAACTCTCACAAAAATTATCACCTCACAATAAATTGTCCATTCAATTTTCAATATAATGAAATATTTTCACAGTCCCACAGCTCCCCGTTTACCACCATCCAATCGCAATAAAGCACAGTAAAGTTGGACGTCTTCCGGCATTCGTGAAATGGTCTGAAGTGGGCACCGGTTGCGCAACCCGCCACCCAACTAGTCGGGACTCGGTCCGAGCTCGGACAATTGAGCGATTTGTCAACCGTTGCATTAGGCAACCGGTCACCGCGACCCTCCCCAAGCCCGCCGCACGAAGGAACCGTCACGCGTCCATTCCTTCTCGCGTCCCATCGATTCAGATAAAAGTCAGCTTCAATACGTAATGGATACTTCGTCAATCAATGGCGACGAGCGTTTAGCAGCGTGGGTAGAGGCGAAAGCAACAATCGCAAGCTCCTTACGCAAGATATATCTGTACGGCACACAATGGACGAGGAATGCTTGCAGAACAAGCTTTTTGGATATTTATTGGATAGATATTGTGTGGGATGGATTTGCTTTAGCGAGCTGCACGCACGCGCAGTCTAACGCCATTCATGTAACAATAAATCCTATTGGCTGAGTTTATGGTATATCTTATGTCTTGGATTAGTCTTCTCTATGTTTTTCACTTCCGTTCAATTATTTCGTAGGATCATTATGTTTGAAGTAGGTTTGCCGCTTCGATTATATGGATACTATTACTGTTACAAGTTTAAAAGTTTAATAGCGATTCAGCGTAATTCCTGATATTCGAACGTATCTGTTTTATTATTTTGTCAAATGTTTGTACTTACACCTCCCATAAAATTTTACTACCGTTTGTTGGAGGAAATAAATATCTATCTATCTTAGTACCTATAAATAGATATCTATTATCTATCAGAGTCTATTTTATTTTTAATCTAGTCTATGCTTTCACATATCGACCGATCTAGCCGCATGCTGTTTGTGATTAATTACAGTCGGTTTTATCAACTACCTTGTATATTTGCCTCGGCAATTCCATATCGACTCAGAAATCTATGATTACTAATTCTGTCACTTGCGCGGTTCGAGCTGGAAACTGGTCATATCGAAATCATTAACAATGGTATCGAAATAGTGTTCGTACAGAGCGGTTCTAGCAAGACTTTCGAAATGGTAGCTAAGCTTTAGGTTAAATGATTGTCGACATTAGTTTGCTTCGTACGGTTCAATAGTGCTGAAATAAAAATAAAAACATTGCTGGAAATAGCATCATCTATCACAAAGTAAGCATAGTACTTGATATATTACGCGCATAAATAAATCTTTTTTTTTATACTTATACATAGAAAACACCTAGAAAAAATCTGTGATTCGTACTAACGTTTGTCCTGAGGTGGGAATGGTTGTTTTTAACTACTGAAAACTAAGATCAACTCGACTTCTGCGATTACAAGTCAAGGCACCATTGCAACTATTTGTAGCTCCACGGTATGTACATTTTAATATTTTCTAGAATTATGATTCTGAAAACCAGTTTCATAATAATTATTCAAGAAAGCATTCAGGTGTTTAAGAGTCGTGGGACAGCGTCAAATGATCTGCCAGATCCTTAATTTAATATGATTGCAAGATCATAAATTTGTTTGTAGGTTTGTACTTGTACGAGTAATATCAAATTTCATTATGGTTTTATTTGCTTGACCCTTGTGAAGCTATTGCTACCCGACACTGGCCGCGTTTTAACTAGATATACCTACCATAGGCGTAGGCTTATGGTAGGTATATCGAGTCAAGCCAAGTGACTTTCTACTAACAAAAATATTGTTACTATTTTGATGGAATATAGAACATTTTTAGCAGTAGTTTGGTAGCACCTTTACCTTTGTTTTTAAGGTAGTTTTACATTTATATACCTCAATTTGTCTTGGCTTGCAAAATGATCATTTTCAAAGTAGAATTATATAATAACTACTATTTAAATATAATAATTATAAACAAACTAGCGGTCCGCCCCGGCTTCGCACGGGTATTAAACAAAAATTTCAGAAATTATACACACTAACACGATGGCTTTCACAGTTTTCATACGGATCCCTTACTTTTTTTAACAGCATTAGGATTTTTGACATTGACTCGACACTCCGTAACTGACACTGGCCGTAGAGAAAAAGCAAGCACCGTGCGTATATAAACCTCCTTTTCTATTCTGACGCGCCATAATAGAAAAAGAGGTTGAATATACAGCGCACGGTTCAATTATTGAATTTTTTATGCGGATCCCTAACTTTTTTGAAAATATTATATAGCCTATGTTCATCACGGAAAATTCAGGATTCTAATGGTGAAAGAATTTTTCAAATCGGTCCAGTAGTTTCGGAGCCTATTCAATTCAAACAAACAAACAAACAAACATACAAACAAACAAACAAACAAACAAACATACAAACAAACAAACAATCAAATCTTTCCTCTTTATAATATTAGTATAGATAAGGTGTTTTTATCTGTGATAGAATTAAATAACCAAATAAGAACTAGTATTTACAATTGAAACAAAAACAAAACATTGTAGTTTTTCTCTTGTTTTTAACACTGAAATATAACCACTAGGTAGTACATTTATATATATATCACTATGTATCTAATGCATGTGTGTCTTGCCCATCTAAATCGAAATATAGTTGATAGTGTCAGAAATTTTATCGATCGCGTTGACAGTTTGTTTCTGAATCGTCATGCCGAAATAGATTATAAAAGTACATAAAAAACGAGATAAAACGACCACACTAACCTATTACTAATATAGAAACTTGCGTTTTGTTTGGAAGGAACCCTTAAGGTGCGAACTCAATTCAATGGAACATTCTAGATCCAAGGAGAGTTCCAAGGAGCCACGTATCTATCCTCTAATATGCGATCGCTGTTTCTTCCGCAGCCGCTGTCCACGTGAACCGCTGCCTAAGGCAGTTGGCTAAGGCGGGTCGTATCGCTGCCAACTATTTGTACCGTTCAAAGCAGTTAGGGTTACACGCGCTAATCCAATACCAGATAAACGATACGGCCTGCGATGTGGGACGACGCCGCCGCTCGCCGAATGGATGCGTTGCGACAGAACGCATTTGATAGTGTTGGGTTTCTTCGCATTGAGCTTGTTCGTTGCTACATTCCTTTCTCAAAGTCTCGTGTGATCTTGGAAAGGTGAGGTCAATTTACATCTATTTACTTTACAGTTTTAGCGGAGTTTTACTGAGTGTACAGTTTTTATGGGGAGGTTTGAAAAATCCGTACAAAAGACGTCAACGCGCTCGCTCATAAATCTTTGCTTGTATTACTATAAACACGCTTGATTATCCACAATATCTTTTTACGCTGGATAGTATAATAATTCTATTTAAAAAATTACAAATTTAATTTAAATATTATGTAGCGGGTCAACTACGAATCTAGGTTGTGTTGGAAGAACAGGAAGAACAACATTTCATTCCTTAAGTTTTTTTATTATCAATGGTGTTGTTTTTTTAAGAACTTTTATAAATTCTAGAATAAACACTTGCCTACGTAGAACTCGCTGTCGTCATATAACTAAAATTTTGTTAGAATTAATAACCTAAAATTATACGCTCTAAACAAGACCTGAACCAACAACCCATCGCAGTACGGAAATGCTTGACCAAATTGTGAATTTTTCCTTAGTGTAGGCACTAAAAAATAAAAAATCCAAATGATTATTAGCATATAGTACCTAAAAGTTTGTCTACAATACACCCCTGAGTAAGAAGGCGTGTTTCTCCAGAACGTTCTGCTATGCTCCCCTAACGTAGTCGTGGGCGTACGTAGTAGTTTTTACGAGGCCCGGCTTACTTTATTGGGTACACCTGGATTCAAAAGGTACAGGACACAGAAGCCTGGCAAATATTAAAGGAGGGATAAACCCAGTAGTGGGTGACACAAACGGCTTCTATGATGATGATATGGTTGCCTGGATATATCACTTAAAGTATTTTCTTCATTTAATCATATTCACGTACGGTTTAGAAGGAACTTCGAGTTCATTGATATTATTATTATGCAATACAAACTATTCTACGACTTATAATGAGTGCAAAGTCATCTCCTTTGATTTGGTCGGTTGTCATAAGCAATTTTTTAGTTTATACAGAATAGACTGCTAGAATGGCGGATCTTATCCTATTTATTTTTAGCACCATAGTCTAGTATATTAACTAGTACATGTACTTCCAAAGAAAGTTTTCTGCATATCGCCTCTAGAAACTCGACACTAAAAGTGTGAAATTTCTCGACAACGTTAGCACAAGTACAGTTATTTGTTGGCTATAATCTCGCCGGAGATTGAGTGACAGCACAGACTTGGTGAGGCCGTCAGCGACTCCAGACTAGGTCCGGACGCTTCCGTTAGGCATTCAGCCTCACTGACCACTGCCTACCAGGAATCTCCGATACTATCTGCCCACAGCTTGTTATTTGTTAGAAGTGGGAACAACCAAGTTTACATAGACGAGATAAAAATCTCTAACCATGCCTTATTAGGCGACGAAAGGGAACGGCTTATCTAGGGATCTTAAATTATCTCGGTCGCTTTTTTTAATTACAGACGGCAATTATTTCAAACTGGTTATGTCCAGTCGGAAAGCTTTCCGGCAGTGAGACTTTTCATTACTTCAGTAATCAATTTCGTCAAACGGGCAAGTGGGCAAAATCTTAATCCTTCATAATTACCTGGCTTTATGGCAAATAATAACGAGATTCGCTAGTTGAAGTCCCTGATGCCCAGTTCCAAGTTAATATGAAAAATCGAAGACTGCGCGATGATTGTTCTCCAAAATTTTCTGTTTCATAGAAAAATTCATTTGAGTGTTTTTGTACACAGCAAGAATGGCTAGCAAGGTTGAAAATCACAGAGGTACCTATGTTACGGTTTAGAATGGTTTAAAAGCGTTATAAATCGACAAGCGGCCGACACCGAGATAACGCCACAAATCAAGAGGAACTTAATTACTGGACGGGCTTCGGTCTCGTGTCCACTATAAACTGAGATAGTCTGTGCTAGAGCGTGTTGCCAACTTACATTTCAAAAAGTTAGGCCATACTTTTTAGTTTATTTTTGGGTGGTTACAGTGTGTAATTTTTCAGAAAGCGTCCGATAAAATTAGCAGATTTTCCCAATAGAGAGGAATTTAAAAATAATGCTAGTTTTTCCCCTTGATGATGTTGGACAGTAAAATTATAAAATTGTAAAATTATAGGATATTCCAGAAATTCTGTCCTATCTGGGCCTACTCCATCCTCCTTAATATTCCGCATTATCCACAAATACATCTGATCTGATGCCAACATCCTTTATGTAATTTGTAGAATAGAATAAAATATTTTTATTTGCAACTCATACAAAAATAAATTGGTAAATAAATTGAGTTTATACAAACATGAAAGACTTATTTTGGCTTATTTTTGATTAAGTGACTCATTCACTCGGTCAATGCTACACTTTTTTATATTACGAGTAACTATATACTATACCTACATAGTATATAGTCAAGTGTCATGTCCATAGGATCCTCCTTCTTTGACAAATGATAAAAGAGCATCATCTAGCTCCAAACTAAGCAGACTGTTGCTATACTCCTATACTCCTCAGAAATACAGAAAATGAGACCATCTTTCAAGAAGGGGCTGTCTTTTCTTGCATTCTTTTCTTCTTTTGTGAGATCTCAACTAATCATGTAATCTCGATTGGATAAAATATCGTCGATTCGCTTCGCTGTGCGATGGGGATGTGAAACTGCCTTAGTTTACTTAGTAGAGTATTGCGACGTAAATGGTTTATTAGTCGTTAGGTATTGGACTGGGCTTTAATGAGTCATCTATGAACAATCGTAAACTCATAAATAGCCTGCGGGTAAATCAATGTTACTACGACTTTGACCTCTATGCAAGGAAATTTGTACTTTATTTGTATCGACATAAACACAATTTTACGAACAAACTCCTCTAGTGATAGCTCAATTACCAAGCTGACAGATTCTACTACATCATTATTAACCGTATTATCAATATTCCGTTATGTTGAGAGGCCTGGTAAAACAATCTATGATTATTAAATTATTGCCCTCTTATTCATAATGGTCTACGAACTTTAAACACTTACTAAGTAGTTTTATTTCTTACTCTAATTTATGTCAATAGACTGAAAAATAGCAAGGCTTTAAGTTAGCAGACTGTTACGAGTAAGTCTCTAAACTCATTATATTAAACTTTCGCTTGTTTTTGTTTTGTGATTTGTATGTAGCTAAACTTAAACATAGGTAATAACAACAAAACAAATTGTCTATAAACTACAGATAGGTTAATAATTCACTTTTCATGCTACAGTTAAATCTCTCAATTATCTTCACAGAAATGAGCGTGTCAAAGATTGCCGGCATAAACACCTCAATAGCAACTGCCAACGTTTTTGTTGATAACAATTATAATTGGAACAGAAAACGAAGTCGCACGATATCGCCATCATGATCGTAGATAAGAGGCTTTCTAATCGGGGCGAGTAACGTAAGCTTACAAACTTGTTAACCGACCGATGTTACCAGTTGACAAATCTAAATGGTTTTAAGGAAAATTAAACGGTCTTTTTCTACGTGCTATTAGTGGAACTCATTTCAAAATAGTCTATTTAAAATGTACATTGCAAGCAAAATAATCTTATGTCAATAAAAATACTTTTGTCTTTTCAAAAACCTGTTCCACAATTCTCTCAGTTTCTCTCGTCGCTTTTAAAACGTGCATGGTTTAAAAAAATATTATTTCAATAAAAATCATTCCACACCATATTTATAACATAATTTAATTCAATAGTGACATAAGTTTCACATCTACATGCATCTTTATCTGAATTATTATATCAAATCGTATTTTTACATGCTGCGGCAGAATTTATGGTTTCTTTCAATGTTCCCAATACGTGCACGCAAAGGGTATGTCATGGCGCAAAAATAAAACCTCGTGACATGAAAATAAAAGAATTTTGCAACAGGGCCTGCGGTTTTATATTTATATCATCATCATCAAACACGTGATAGGAGAACGTACGCACCCTAATTATAAATTCAACTACAATGTAAAATTGTCTTTCTACTTAGACGCACTTATTAATAAGTCAGAGGAATTAACTGAATGAAAATTTCCTTGTGAATGTAGAATGTAGAGGTGAAACAATGTTAAGTCGGAATTTACGACTCGACTTCATACATATCTTAATTTTATTATTTTTTAACAATCATGGGAAAAGATGCATTTTTTATGATATGTTTAAGTATAGGCAAGACGACCGATTTTAAAATTTACAATTTAAGGCGCATTGCTAAATGTTCAGGTTTATGTGCGTACTGGTACTTTAGCTTGCACATAAATCTCAGACTACTTTGCCTGATGACTTTTGAACATCAACTATTCTGTTGGTTCGTGCAAATTACAAACGGACTGAACGTGATGGGTGAACATACCAGCTGAGTAGTTAACTCAGTCTGGAAATAATTTTGCTGTTCTTTTAGATATTTCCGAAGTTATTATTATTTATAGCACAATTATATATAAGTATGCATAGTTTTGCATACTTGCATAATATAAATTAAATATAAGTATGGCAATCTGGGCATAGTCCTAAAAATTACTTAAGTCGTAGATGCGAAGCTTATCTAAAATATTTGATCCAAAATACGTTTCTTTTCTAGCGACCAATATGATCCTAAGGACATACTTTTCGATGAAAATATGTTGTTCAAAGCTTACAGCCCAGATGGTCCTTATCATTATTATTTTTATGATAGATATAAATTAAAAATGTGATGACACGCGACATTTTATAGATTTCTTTCTATCTGTGACGCTATGAGATGAGAGAGTCATGATTCACACGTGACGTTGCGATGGTAAATTAATTGCAATACGTGACAAAATATTCGAGTATTCGAAATTCCATAGGTTATTTATGCACGTCTCCTCTCTGCTTCAGAAAACGAGTGTTTGTCTTCGATCAAAGATCTAGTGGACTACATATTTCTCAATAGGTGCTTCACCTCCCGTGTTGACTGAAGCACCTATGTTTAGTCAAACAAACTTAAGAAGTCGTCGAAAAAGTGTGGGTTTGCAACAAAATTATAGTAGAAAGAGCAAGGAACAAGACATAATATACCTAGTTCACTGGCCTAAACATGTTGTTGAAAAGTTGTAAAATATTAAAAAGTCGAGTTTTTGTTAATTCAAATTAATTACTTGTCAATAGTATAATCACGCCACTAGTACCCAATAGTATGTGGTGCCGGCATAGAATTTCACCACCCCAACTCTTCCCGTGGGTGTCGTAAGAGGCGACTAAGGGGAACACACCGGGGGGCGGGCAGCAGCGCCCTCTGCAGAACAACTACACCGAACTGCGATCCCCAACCCGCATGCCCAGCGTGGGGATTATGGGCATTAACCCCCAAATAATGATGCCAGCTACGGCGCTCATTAGGGGAGGCCTATGTCCAGCAGTGGACTATTATAGGCTGGTGATGTTGATGTTGTTGTTGAAATTAATTACTTGTCAATAGTATAATGTAAAGTACGTAGAACTTCGGAACTGCAGGTCGTGTAGGGTTCACACGCGCTAGGCTATCACGGAATGCTATTACAACCGACACAGTTCTGTCTGTCTGTCCGATAATAAACTGTGCAGTTACGGGGCCTGTATTGTTCAAATTGCTTTGGGTGAAGCTGTATTTGTGTAAAATATGAATTTGAGTTATGGACTTGTGGTCTAGATCTTTGTGGAATTTTATTTTTATTCGTTTCGCTAGTAGTTTGTTTCTAAGAAATAAGATATTTTTGCTTCAGATGAATCGAGCCAACACTTTTTATGCGTAGCTGTTTTAAGAAATATGGCAAAAGATTATGTATTTGCTTTGGAGAGCTCTACATGATAATGTGAAAGTAAGTAAAAGCTTATCAATTATTTTTATTATTTGTAAAAGTAAAATGTAACAGGTATCAATAAAAAAAAAGGTAACAATGTCATAATGATTCAATTGATTGTGTTAGCCAAAGGCAAAAGCTGCTATTTATTTATTGATATTCTGTTGTCTGAAAAGCCAGTTCTTATTATGTAGTATTTACAGAAAAACTTAATCATAATGTTATTGCAGGAACCAAACTAGCCGTATTCTTTTATATATATATCCAATATAATTGTATCACTTATTTAAGACTCAATCCACACCGGGAAGGTGGCGAACGGCCGCTGCCATCCCGATATGATGGATTGAATTATAAGATACAAATAATAGTAACCAATCAAAGCACCAATCACTATAAAGTTCTGCATCAAAAGGCTATGCAAACTATTTTATCACTTCCTTTTACGGTTTTCATGTATTAAATTCAGATTTAATGTGACTTTCAAGCTTTTATATTAAGATTGGATTAGTCGAAATCCTAAATTTAGTGGCTTTCAACACAAAATCTGTTTCTATTTGTAGAAATCAGGGAGTGGTACATATCCTCATTGGTACAACAATCAGTAGGTAGGATAGATTACTTTAAAACAACGTGATTTTTTTACATAATTAATTTTAATTGACATAATTTCTGCTTTATATTGTCAGAAATCAAATGTTAGAAGTTATTTGCCCGACTTACCTACTTGTTAGACAAACTAAAGAAGTTTAGAAAATTGGCAACTTCTATTTCTGCAAATAAATGCATAAAAAATCCCGAGATAACCAAGGCAAACAGATTCCTAGTATTTATTTAGATCCGAGTGCGATCAACCAAAATTGATGAATCACTAGCGCCCGCGCAGCATCCTTTACCGATAACCGATCCGGACGCCATCTTTGTTTATCCGAGCGGTAGACTACATAAATTTTCTTTATACAAACATATTACATTCTAGGAAACTTATCATATTTTTTAAGATAATTAGCTAAGACATAAAAATAAAATACATCTGCATTTAAATACACTCGTGTATATAATCAACTTACATAATCTCATAAAAATGCCGTACATATAAAACAAGCTAAGTATTTATTTATGTATAACTATCAGATCTTACTATTTATTACGTGTTCACAATAAAATATTTTTACCACCAAAAAAGAATCCAAGCTGAACTGCCCATTATCGTGATATAAGAAGATAATATTTTTGAGTCACGATTTCGACAATATAACAAAACTTAGCTAAAGCCCTGTATATACTCTGGCCGATATGATCGGACTCCCTGCCGACTTATTGATAAGGTTTCCATACTTACCCTGTATTGGAATGTTTATTTTATGTGATTTCTATACCGGTAGGTGAGCTTTTATATTAATTGTGTAGATAATAATATTATCTATATCTATGGCCATATTATGGCCGTAGGTCCGGTAATTTACAACTATTTTCTTAACGAAAGTTGACCGAGACTTTTCTATTTTTTTTTTTGAGATACAAAGGAATGCTTAAAATTCAGATATACATATAAATAATGCTAGCCAGTTGACATATTCGATCTTTGCAAGTTGCAAGTGTTGTGTTTTTGGAAAAATGTAAGCAAGATCAAAGCGGGTTCGACAGATTTGTTAAACGATAACCCGCGAACAGCGGCAAATACTTCCATTGAAATCTGTTAAGTCTAATTAGACAAACAAAGCCCTAAATTAATATTCATAAGGAGGATAAGTATGATAAAGCCTTTCAGGTTTGACATGAACGCAGTTTTAAGCAAACGAAACTAGTCTCCTGACAAGGCAGAACGCTGATAAATAAATTTCAGAAATCCATAAACAATCACATTTCTATGATTTTGTTCTTCCCTTTTAAATATTCCACGCGTATTTACTCTAAATTGAATAACATCATCGCATTCCTATTTTCATTGCCACTTTCGGACTACCACTGTCGGTCACTGTCGGTTGAAGAATTTCCTACATCGGAACAGCGCCATACATCACACGAAAGAATAGCCACCGTAAATTGAAAGGAGCGATTATGATGGGCGAATAGATTCGCCCGGGGTCGAGGCGACATCACGAGTAGGGGTTAAGGAGCAATACTTCTAAGGCTCGAGTTATGGGCCCGGTTGGGCCGACACAATGGCCAATTTCATAGAATTTCCTTTGATGGATACGAGCGGAACAGTTAACGGGCTCTAACAATAGTTTGATGCTGGTAACTGTTCATTTATTTATGGTTATTTTATCACCCTATTACTTAAATTCTTACTGAGCTAATATTCTATCATCGTTATTGATTTTAACCAAAAAGTTTAGGTTGTTATCGTTGTTATCGGGAACTTTCGGAACTAATTGTGAATTTGGATTACATCGGTACGTTATTAGGTACCCGTGAGAAGAGCTTTAGGAAGACGATATTATTATCATAGAAAACTTTAAACGACCAATAAGTTTTTTTGTAAATTTTATGGAAACATATTTCGGGCTTTAAGTAAAGGTTAAGAAGGGTAACGTCAGGGGTTAGGTAAGTCCAGAGGTAATGGGCACGGTTGAAGGACTCGTCATGATCGGACTCACGGAAATTAAAGCAACTATACTAAAATATAAAGCTTGTATATTATTAGACTTCGGATTTTTTGTTTGATTTTTTTTTATTTCCTGAAACTGACCATTGTCTTAAGTAGGCTGGACCTCACCTTATTTCTGAGTAATGGGAGTAAGCAGCTGCTTAAAAGCTTCGCGCTGACAAGAGACTCTTCGGGAGACTTGACTGCTTGTCAATAACTCGGTCTGTTTTATATAAAACCTGCCTTAAATGTGCCCGAAGTATACTAACTTAGAAGCCTATTCCCTTATAACCGAAACCTCGGGTCGATTCGACACAGCCGCCTGCGTCTCGCAGCCCCAGCGATCACAAAGCTTTCTCATTAGGCGTCCCGGTCAAAACCGTGACACTAAATTCATTTCGGTAAAAAAATATTCCACTCGTTTTGTTACATTTCTCGGTCGGGAAAAGAGTACAAAAGATATTCTTAGTTGAAGCGTGACTGCTGTAATTAGACCGCGTTGAACATCGCCAGTTTGTCACTGCTTTGTGTGACCCTATGGATCTTACAAGATAATCTTCTGGTTTGGATATTAGCCTAGTGTGTCGTGCCTTTGTTGGGCAAAGGTTCCCTTCCCGGTTCTCTTCACGATTTTGTACCTCCAATATCTAGGCTGTGTTTCGGAAGGCAGCGGATGCTGTTTTCTTAGTTCACGTGATATGGATTGGATTGTCCCGCATTATTTGTTTATTTAACATTGAAAAGTTTTCGTGCCGATCGCTATTTTGCCCTTATAGATCAGATCACAATAGATTATACTAGTCCAAAACACAGAATATATCCGAAAATTTCCAGCTTGTCAGCTGGAAATTTTGTGTCTTGTCAGCCGAAAACGCACTCTTTGGCTACTAAAACGCAGTTGCATTATTGTTATAATGTTCCCGCGAGAAGCGTGCATTGGAGCTGCCAATCTCACCGCGTCGCATAAAACCGGCCTTAATATGCTGCTTCCAATTTAAAGTCAAAATTATTTTTAAGGCTGTCCCTTCAGACCCGTCGAGGCCCGGATTATAAATCATTGCTGGCATGATGCAGGCACACTGGCACGTTAGTTGGTATCAAAATTATCGCCCGCAAGCAGTGAATTTACAAAGCAGTTTCATGTTTCGTTGTCGATTTATTTATATCACTCTGATTGAAATTACTCTTATTTCCATAAGCATCACATTAGTGAGCAAAATCTACTTTAAAATTATTTTTTTAATTCAATAGAAAAAAAACAAAAGAGTCTCTTTGGAACTTTTTGAACGAACTTCATCAATCAGGTGTATAAAAAGAAGGTCGAAGTTATGTGCACCTGCTGATGTTAAAAATATTCGTTGTTCAATGTTATCGCATGCTGTCTATCAAAATATTCTACTAACATTCCGAACACGAATCAATTTGTCTAATTACAAATTGTTGATAAGCCAACTTAAAATTAAAATGTTGTTATTAATTATGGGTTTGTTTTGGCTGTCACTTTGTCTCCAAAATATAGTGAACAGTGAACAAAAAATGTCACCAAAAAAACATAAATTCATTCATGCGTTAATAATCTACCTACTGATTACGGACCTCCCACGATATTTGACTAATTACTCACTCTCTCAGGCCAATAAAACCAGCACTTTTACTTGTTATCTAGCACACTTCCTCACACACCTACTCCACATATTGGAAACGACTGATACCTCATTTTACAAAATATAACACGTGCTTTCAATACCTACTTAACTACAGTAAGTAATAGGAACGAAGGGAGGCCAAAAGCCAGTATAGAGAAGTAAATAACTGACAGCTCTACGTCTAGTATAAATGTTCAAAATCGAACACTTAAGGCGCTGCCCAACGACAGACATCGTAAAACGACCACTTTTCGTCGCACTGTTAGGCTTACTGCAACCTATTACAAGCCCAAAAAAAAATACAATTTATAGTCAAGTGTATGGAAAAAAGACTTATACAAAAATACCATCTAGGAAAATTCATAAAAACCATCTAGGAACTTGAAAAGAATATCGCAAGAAAGAACACGAAAATACTTTTTTGTCTCGAAATGCTCAATATTTTGAGTGATAACATTTTATAATTTTGTTACTGTAAGAAAGGTAATTTTATCATCTAGAGAAATATGTATGAAGATTTTAATTTACTGGTGTATTTACTTTTAAAATAAATTAAAACCGATAAATATTGTTGACATTGTCGAACAAGAGATTCAACTAAATCAAACGCATCACCATTTTCAACTTTATTTGTCAAGCGCTACGAACTACTAAATAATACTACTAATACCTAAATATTGTCTTTATACAGCGCCTTAACAAGTTTTCCAGAATACATATACCAGTTTACGGGCTTACAGTTCATTTTTCAAAATTGATTTTCATACTACCAGAACGGAAAAAATCATTTAATAGGTATTGCACGAAATAAAATAAACAAAAGTTTGTCATCATACCACAAAAAGCAGTTCATCTCAGTTCCGGCTGCTAATTGTATGGATGGCGGAGACGTAAACTTTTATAGTTTTCGTTAACTATGCAAAATTGGTAAAGCCTCTGCTTACAAAATGCTGTTTTTATTTGTAAAAGGTTCTAGTTATAAATAAATATACTTGTATCTTTTTATCTAGCTTATAACTGCAGATTTTATATACTATGTTTTAACTTCTTTTGCAAAAATAAATTTAATTTACCCCATTATTTTTTGAGTGCCATTTGACTGCCATTGATATAAGAAATAAGCAAAAATGGTAACACTTATTACGTTTTATTTGATTGAAGTAAGGTCAACGATATTCGGGTAACTAAAACAAGAACCTGTTTCAGATCCAAATAGAAGTAAAAAATGTAGAGCTGTCATATCAACTTTTACCAACTTAGGCATCTACACTTATGATAAGAGGAGGAAAACTTATGCCACTAGTTGGATTAAGAAACCGTTATATATATGTAACTTTTACTGTGGTTCTATGCATTCTGTATTTATTTTTATATTGTTCTTAGGTTTGTGTAGCTTTATTATTCTTTACTTGTGATATTCCGAAAAGAGGACCAGAGCCACAGGCAGAAACCTGTATGATATTATATTAATATTAGATTTTTTCAGAGGTACGGAGGAGTGAAATATTCAGCATTTTATTTATAGCGCAATTTTTTTGTATAATCAGAACGGGGGTGTAGCGTGGCGTAATATACCATTCACAGGGTCCGGGGATTCACGGGGAACGGAAAAATCCGTCTTGTTAATACATCTTCATGAAATTTAGTTTTATGTGGACTCTACTTGAAAACCAAACACTTCACTAGACATTGAAAAAACACATTAACTATACAATCGATTCTACGAAATATTTTTTTTTATCATTTGACTATTATAATTTTATTATGTTATCTGTGACCATACTAATACCCGACATAGTTAAGTAAATATAGCAAGAACAAATATCTATCAAGACGTTGTATCATTCACTCGTGGGTGGAAAGTTGAAGGCTCTAGAGGTTACCTATATCATAATGTCAAAGCGAACCTTCGGAACGTATGTCGCACACGGAACCTTCGAAACATGCTATTGAAGGGCCATAAATCAGAACTAGAGCATTTGAAAACCCCACACGGCCTGAGATATCATTTTTCATGTTCGAGACGGCGAGCTTGTAGAAACTAGACAGCTCGAATACGAAGGGACTCTATGTTATGTTTGTTTTCTACTTCAGAGAGGCTTCGTGATATTTTTCTGTAAAGTTACGAATATTATAAATTTTGTAGCAGTGTATGATACAAGATAACGCCAAAAATTCTGGTTTGGGACTAGCTGAATTAATATTATTATATATTATATAATATTATTTTTTTTTTTTAAATGGCCAAGCCTTTATTAACAAATAAATTACAATGATCTAACTAAATTAAAAAAAACCACTAGTATTTACAATTGAGCTAACTGCAGACTGTTGCGAACAAACTACAGGTAGCTCAACTGATCCAAATCAATACCAGTTGGAAGTGTACCCAAGATGCTGGCTGCATTGCCACGTTGTATGGCAATGCTGATGCGCTGTGCCAAATATTGACCAGCTCTCGGGTCACACGTCGCTTCGACCAGACGCTCTGATAATTTTTTGAAGACCCGGAGAGCCTCGGTACCCCACGGACCTAGGGTCTCGACACCAAGGGGAGCAAATTTGTAGGCTCTGTCGAGACCTGCATATTTGCGCCTCTTAAGATCCTCGGCCAAATCTGCCGCCGCACCAGCCCTCACGGATGTCCTTGGAAGATGGGAGGGCGCAAGTGTGTCGACGCAAGTAGCGTCCCACACAATGGGCCTCCCCAACTCCCATGGGACAAGTGTCATACCGTCGGGCCTCTTACCATCGTCACGCAACAGACCATTCGGTTCGAGAATAGCTGGTACGTTAGCGGTGACAAAGGCCCGCCGGATGATGTCGTTAAGGCTGGCATGACGAGACATCCGACCGGCAGCCCTAGAACACGATAATCCGTGGTGACCAAGCTGTTCGACAGCAGTACCGCACTGGCATTGATGAGGCGCGCAACACCTTGCACCCAACCGAAGAGATGATGCAATACGGAAAGTTACGGAATCCAATAAAGTGCCAGTATTATATGAAGGAAGTGCTTGCAACCAATGTCCTGACTCCCATTTAGAAACGGCCAGGAGACGGGCACGATCTGCTGAGCTGGAGCACGTTTGTAACAAACAATTCCGTGTCAGCTCACACAGAGGCCCGTCCCATTGCCGTTGGGATAAAAGAGATTTTGGGAGAGCAGCATCGGGGCAAGCACTTTGCCAAGCCGTTCGAGCTTCGTCTAAAAATGAAATTTTAAATGAAAATCCAGGTAGTGCCAAATCAGGCTTTAAAATTTTTTCAACTAATGAACTAGTGCTGTAGACGGAAGACAAGAACGCTGGTAGGGCTACACTTGAAATTTTGCGAATACCTAAGCCTCCCAATTTGACAGGCAGGGAGGCCTGCGACCATGCCTTGTCATCCAAATCGATATTCAAAACCGATGATAAAGTATTCTTTATTATGTTGTCTAAGCCTTCCAAGAGCTCGCTGTGTTTCCACAGTTGACAACATCTCAAAGAATAAGTAAATTTAGGAACAAAAAGGCAAAATCGAATGATCGTGAAAGCCATATGGCTATTAATTTTGAGAAGTCTGTCCGAGGTTTGGAAGAAATTTTGAATTTTCTCATCTACAAATGGCTGAAAAGACTCATCAAGAATTGGCGAACCAAGGAGCCGAAGTGAACGTTTTTCTACAACTGAAATGTTAGGGGCCAAACTATTGAATTTTTTTATAATACTGTCTTTGTCTACACAAGAGCTGGAAATAAAAAGCTCACATTTCGAAAAATTTAAGTCCAAACCAATTTTTTTAAATTCATCTGTGATGATTTTTAGATCATTGAAAACTGTGTCCACTTCGCCACCTAAGGTTCCGTCATCCAAATACCAAACATTGAGCTTGGATTGGAGACGTTGAATAACTCTGTGGATGGCAAGGCTAAATATGGCCGGACCAAGAGGATCGCCTTGCTGGCATCCAACAGTAGACCAAATGACATTATTCCTATAAATTAATTTTGACGGAGAACCATAACATTGCCAAAGAAAAGGGTAAATTTTGGGAACTTTTTCTTTAATTTCATTTAGCAAGGCGCCCCTGTCTACTGAATTGAAGGCGTTTTTGACATCTACCTTTAGAATAACTGCCCCATAATTTTGGTTCAAAAAAGTACGAAGGGAATGTACTGCGGCCTCACAACCGCCTCGCGAACCAAAGCCTAGCTGAATCGGTCTAAAATACTCGCCTAGATAGTCGGCTTCTTTTCGACAGCAGACTTTAGCAGCAAGGCGGCGGTAGGTGGTGCCCACAGCTATGGGTCTTATACCGCCATCCTTCTTTTTTAATGCGCATAGATTCGCACCGTACAGGAGTTCTGTGATCTCGCTGTTGACTCGACCTGACAACATCAGGTTAATTAGAGATGTCAAATCTTCTAGAAGGACTTCACCTGCATGACCAGAACCACCAGAAAGTAGATCTTTTAGATGCTGTGGAGTCACAGCATCTAGGCCGCCGGCAGAGCCATTCTGAAAAGACATGACAGCTGTAATTACGTCCTGAATAGTCGCGCCCACAGCGTCATCACTCTCTTGCGGTGGATCGGGGAGTTTTATATTAGCCCTTGCAGATGGATGCTTACTCTCAAGAGATATGAGAGTATCATCGTTATTTGGCGCCATCGTGTCATTGGAAAAAAGTATGCGAGAGGCACCTTTGATATCACCATCACTGAGTTTACTCTCTACAAGTCTGTAGATAGTAGACTCAGACAATGATTTAAATGGTTTAGAATTTTGGAGTGTGTCCTGATCAATAATTGAAATAGGCAGCCCTTCGCGTGCAGTGTAACTAATACAATTTTGTTTGATCTTTATCGTAAGGGACGTTTTAGTGGCCAAATCTTTCTTAACATGTAGTACACTGTAAGGGAAAACTAGTAAATGTTCCCAAGCTCGCTTGGTGTTTTTTGATACAGTATTCCTAATGGCCTGTGAAAGAGCGGAAGCGACAGAGATGCGAGCACCACGAGGAATACGTTTCAAAATAGGGGTAGTAGCTTTATACTCACTCAGAACTTTCCAAAAGGGTGTATCAACCGTATAATCTGAATTTTGCGTCAAAACATCTACCGCTCCTGCAACCGGAGCAGACAGCGGGATAAAAGGATCCTTATGGATTCTTGATTGATGAATTTTTAGGCCTCTCTGTCCCTTGAAAAAGCGGGCCTGGGGACATTGTGTGCACTCTAAGAGAGGCTGCACAGACACGATGGGATGGATTTCCGTAATATTCCTAATGGCACTTTCGTTTTGCGTGCATTGTGTCATCACAAATCAATTTTACAAAATGTAAATAAAATTCTTACAAATCTAGATAGACTAAAACTATAGAGAAGACAGAGGTTGGCGCACGCGTGATAGCCCGGCCGGGCTCCACGGGAAACGCCCTCCTTACTGTAAACAGAAAAATAACAAACACTAAGCTTCTGTCAAAACCAAAGTAAACAAACTACAAAGAGAGAAACCACCTTTTTGATTTACGTTGCGCTGAGGTTGTCCCCGACCTGGAAAACAATACCTGAAGCGCCCAAGGTGGTGTACCAACGGCCCCAGGGCTCCAAAGCTCCCCAAAGACCGTAGAAAAATTCTTTATAATATTATTAACTATAGAACTATAAATATAGTTCTATAGTTAATAATATTATATTTCGTGAACTCGCATGCGAAGCAAGAGCTTGTATTTATTAGGTACTGAAATTTAAACAGTTTGGTAAAACTGAATGATTTAAACAGTTTGGTCTATTCTCTATTAATCCAATCCGAAAAGTTCCTTATTTTTGTATAATATTTCAGAATCTAAAACAGGAATTTACCATGAAATTTTTGCAAAAAGTTCAAATTATTGAAAGAGTAGTTTAGAGTAGCTTAGAATGAAAGCTGTACGCCAATATTTAGCGGTAACTAAACAAGAAGCAAATCACATTCAAGTTTGTAAAGTATACCAATTTAAATTGATTAATTAACCAATTTAGTGGGTGCTAACTTAATCATTCTCGACTATAAAATGATTTGGCATCATTCTCAAAAAAACGAGCTCATATCCGGTAAGAAATAATGAGAAATTACGAGTAATAATAGCTAAACTCAATGCCTTGATGGTCCCACACTCGCTTAAAAAATATAACTTTGTTTTTGTAGGATTTCATTGCTTTAAAAGGGCAAATTAAGTAAAATTATTGATTCTGTTATTTGTTAACCAAGTAATTTTAAAATATTTAATATTTTGTTTATCACGCATCAACTTCACTAAATCTTTTTTTGAGCAAAAAACCTGAGTCATTGGTGAAAAGAACAAAATTATTACATAAAATGGAATTTTTAATAAAGTAAGCATAGCAAGCAAAATACTCAAAAGCTCAAAAAAGGAAAGCCTGGTAATAAAAATGAGCACAACTTGCAAATAGCTTTTCACGTCACGTACAAATCGCTACAATCGAGTGAGTCTCGCCGTAGGAAGCTGGCCATACCCATTTCATCTGCGATAGATAATATGTCATTGGAATGAAGCAAAAACTAGTGTTGGAGCGCGACTGCGCCCGCCGCACGGCAAAAACCCGCATTCACCTACAATTACAAACCATTTATGGATTGCTACGTGCCTAACATAATAGTTAAAACCTAACACTTTTCTATTAAGATTTATATCGTCTGCTACTGTTGCGATATCTATCTTTTTCTTGTGATAACTTTAAGAAATTCCTGTTTCTTTGGAAATGTTTTTGTTCACATAACCTTTACTTGTAAGTTTATATTTAGATCTTAATATTTATCTGAGCAGCGTTCCATAATGTTACGAGTACGTCATAATATCATACACAATTCAAACAAAGCGGCCCTTTAAGGAAGACGATTAAACCCCAATGAACGGATAAATCATTAAGCCCTAACAAAGTAACCCACACAAAGTTCCAGGACAACCTAACTGAGAAACGTCAGAGCGTATCAAACGCGCATCTCCGTAACTCGCCATTTTATAGAAAAACGACCGGGGGCGCATAGCTCGGCAATTACAGTCCGAGTACAAGGTATGGTCCGTCTGCCGGAGCCAAGATGGCAGCGAATACCGACCAAGATTGACTGGTGGCTTTACTCCCCAGGCGATCAGGTACCTGCGTCTAGGTCTGGAATGAAGCTCTTGGAAATTAAAATACTTTTTTTTTTCTTAAGCGTTCTGTGATTATCTTAATTGAATGCAATTCAAATGTTGTTCTGGACGTGTCTTTAGAGAAATTGCTTGTATTACACACTCACTGGTAGGAAGTTACGCGTATTACCTGCAACAAAACAAGATTATTATTAAACGGATTTGAATATACACATTAAAACATATAAAGATACCAATGGGTCTGTAATTCTCATAAAATTAAAAAAGCCTCAATACCGCCATTAGACGATAGACATGTGCGCCTTAGACCATCAAGATTACATTTCTATTAATTCAAAAATTCTTTATATTCTTAGATGCAATAAATGAACAAATTAAAGTACCTACGTCAAATACCTAAAGTGATATTTTTGATTGGTTTCTGTCTTTCTTCCGTCGATATGTAGAATAAAGTCACGGCTAAAGTAAAGAAATTATTATGAAAACTTAAGCGCGTTATCGGACGGAGTCACCGTCGAAAAAACGTTAGTTATCGCTCTGGCATTAACCGGCCCCGCCCGCCTAAACAGCAAACCCTGTCATTAAGTTAGCGGCCGTATGGTGGCCGTCAACCCAAAACCACATAAGTCACATTTATCGCTGCATCAAAAAGCAATCAAGAGACAAAAGCAAGAGCGAGTCATTCGCCGGAACTAACCTAAATATACCCGAAACGGACCTAATCGATGCCACACCGAGGTTACAGGTTAAGTTTGTTGCAAACGGGATACTTTCTACTGAACACCGGTGTCAGATCAATATTGTTTGGTCTAGACAAGCCGTCTACTTTTTTTTATGACTGCTGGGCATGCTTTTTACTGGGCGTTTTCACTGCCCTCAAACTAGCCAAACCGAATTATGAGAAAAAATAAGTAATTCTATTGGTGGTAGTTTTCGTTCACACCATCATTAATCGTTATCGTCACTTACCATCAGGGCATTATTCACTATTGCAAATCCAAACGCGTTACACAAGTATGACTAGACAGCGCAACCGCAACGCGATGCGATTCGGGCAAGATTTGAACTGTCAAATAAACGCGCTCTCTCCTTGCAAGATTATGGTACAAACTAGTATGTTGTTGCAATAGTTACTACGGCTCGTTTCTTTTGAGCAGCTTTTGAGGTTATGTACCTCGGTATCTTTAGATAAGATTTTGTTGAACAGAATAATATCCTTTTCGTGCTACTTCACCTAATATAATTTAGTCAGAAATAAAGTTTTTTAATGCTATTCAAGACAAACAATGAAAACTATTCGTTCCGAAACTAAGTAGGTTGTTATAGTCGCGTGCGATTTGGATATAAATACAATTCATTATTTGTCGTTCTAAATTTTCAAAGCCTGTGAAAATAATAATCGAATAACATAACATCGGGCATGGATAGACTTCTGGCATACAAAATGCAATTTTGCGAATCCACATCTAGACGCGTTTAGGAAACACGAATGCGTTTAGAAAACGTTGTGACGTCACACGTTTTGCTAAGAAATTTCCTAAATCATAGAGAATCAAGGCCAGATAACGATCGAACGAAGGTTTATTTAAAAAAAATATCTAAAAAGCAGCATTAAATATATAGAATATAGGTACTCTGCAAAAAGATGAGGCTAATGCTAGTAGAATTTTATGAACAACAATAAAATGCGTTTCATGCAGCTGTCGTGTGTATGTATTACTATACATATCTGCTTATTACGTGTAATTCCGTAGCCAAGTACTTCAGCTGTTATATCGCCCGTAACGAGTATGTTGCAAAAAGGTACAAAACGAGGTGAAATTCACACAAGCAGACATCCATTTAGACGGTGACAAATGACTCATTTGGAGGAAACGTTGACTGCCACAGTAATCAGGGTAACTCTGTCAAATGGCCTATTCTTATAGATGTAGGTACACCATGCAATTGCTAGGTCATGAAATAAATTATGTCTAATACATAGCAAATACCAATCTGTTGCCTACCTCAATACCTAATTATATAAATAATAATAAAACAGCATATCAGCATAGGTAGTTAAATATATAACATAGATTAGCGCAGTCCACACAGCATCATCACCGTGCCACAGAGATATCAATATTTAATGTCAGAAAGAGCTACAATTCACATCGTCACTTGGACGGAAATGGCTTCAGATAGATTGGAAGAAATAAAGAGAGGCATTTACCTAAGAAAGAGGATTTATCAAAGAGTTTTATTTCTTTTAGACCTCACAGAGACTTTGGTTTTGAAACGAGTAGTAGAACGTTATCGACACGTTCCATTCTTATATGGGATAAGCGTTTCGCACGGGTGGTATTTACAAAAATTATAAATTTTAACACTTATATTATTTGTTACATTAACATATGTATTACTGTAATAAAGTAATAACATGATCAGTAACTTCGGATCCCTAACTTTCTTGACAAAATTGAATCACCTTTGTTCATCAGGATTCATGTAGTATACTAATAGTGAAATAATTTTAAAATAGGTCTAAACAAACAATCAACTCTTTCCTTTTTATAATATTTTTGGTATAGATTTGGTACAAGAGGAGTACGCATGGACATATACCAATACATAATAAAAATACAAATCTACGTCACTACGCCTCGATCCCGTAGAGACATTCAGGACACAATTTACAATAACAGTTATAACAATAACTTTCTCATAATAACGCCGCAACTAATTAATTTTTGAATTTGTCTTTACGATTCTACGGTATCATACCTCATGTATTGCGAAACGAAACTTTATTTATCGTATCGATAAAACGGTAAATCTGGTATGAACTGTAATTGAATAATGCTGTTCCTTCGAGAAACAGATAGAATCAGACAAGAAGCTGAATCAGTATGTTATCGTAAAGCAAAATTACTAAGAGTTATTCGCAGAAACTGATTTGGAAGCACTGATAACATAGAGGCCAAGCGTTGGAATCAGAACTCTAGAGAACGTTCCATTTTGCAATGTTATAGTTTCGGAGTACTATTGTATCATTGATATTTAAAAAAAGGTATTTTATTTTTGTCTGTCTGGGCTAAGTAAGTACCAAAAAAACTTAGTTCTAAATATGTAACCAGATCCGTTTTAATACGTATTGATCTTATCCATTAAAAGGTCGCCTGGAAGAGACATATTTTGGCTATAAGGGTATCGATTGAGTCCTACTAAATATAGTTAATACTCAAATCTTGTTTAGTTATTACATTATTGGTTGTGCAAGAAAGCAATATTCTATTGGTTCCCAAGCAATTGTGTACCCAATTTTTTTGTTATTACAGTGCGTGAACCCTCGCACTCAGGGTTATCATTTGAATTGAAATTATATTCCAAAAATTATATAACTGTCTACCCAATTTCATTCAGAAACAAGCACTCAAAGGACACTTTACTGTCTTTAGACTCACACTAAACACTAAAAGGCAAGTATTATGTTGGACTGTAGATATATCCTATCCTAATAAATTCCAAAAGCCTCTAATCAATTAAGAAGCATACAACATTTGAAAATATAAAACGTTACAACTTCTAGTCCGATGCACAAATAAATGGATAGGGTTACATATTATGGGATTCGTTTATGTTATATGTTTGGGGCGCCCCCCGCCGCGCGGCCGGGCATGTTACCTGCCGCTCCGAGGAAACAAACACTTGGATATTGACGAGGCTATAAATTTACAAAATGGCCCTGCGTCCTGATTAAGAAACTAATTTTCGGTGCTCGGATGCTGGTTTTTAAAATATCGATTTGTGGTTTTATTTTGAATCGAATAAAATCATGTTTTTATTCAAATAGGTGCAAACCGTAGCCTGGGAGTCATTTTTGGGGTTCTGTAAAGGTGAACCACAAGTAAAAATTTAATAAAATTAATATTGTGGGGGCAAAGTCCATACCAAGTTGAACATCGATCACCGAAGTCAACCGATGTTGGGAGCGGTCACTACTTGAATAGGTGACCGCTTCATGTTTGCGGTTTGCTTTTTTATCGATCAACCAAAACTGATTTGGTGTTATTCGCACTATAGTGCGGACGGAACTCTTTGTATGCAAGGCGACTCACACTTGCCGCTTTTATTAGAGGTATATATGCAATGCAACCTTTTTATTTTAAAAACATTCGATTTGCATTCCATTTGTAAGTTACCTTTTTTAAGTGTTAAAACAGAGCATAAAAGTTCTAGTTAAGTATCTTTATATACCAGCAAGTTTTTAGTATAGTGAACGAAGTGTGACTCAGTCATTAGACGGCGGCGTGGTGAAATAATCAATGTTTGAATAGAGTCATAACTCAATACTTGTCAAACTATGCTGTGTGAACTTCACACTTGGGCATGAATGAGTTCAAACAAATCATCAGCTTTAAAACATAGTACATGTAGTTATGCAAGAATCACGTACACATCACTGTAGTTTTTTTTTTTGTTTTAATGCTATAATTAACTTGTCAGGTTTAGGTCTTTGATTTCCATTAACTCAAAATACCCCATCTTAATCAATGAACCTGATTTACTTAATTACACTACAGAATTTATTTTCCGTGACCACGACAGCGTGTATGTAAACCGGCTCAAAAGACGGGAAATACGTTAAGTACTCCTAAAAACCCGTGAAGGTATTCAAGTAATATAATTTTTTCTAATCGCAAAATGTTTAACACACATAACTAAAACGCCATTTTCACCGATCCTAGCTACAAAAGGCCACAACATTTGAAAGCTAGCTTGTTATTAATAAAGTTCGTAAAAGGCGCAGCAGTAGGAGGTCCGAGAAAGCGCAGACACCGGAAGCCTCCTCAATACCCGCGATTCTACCACTGCGCTGCTAAACCTCGTGTAACCACCAAGTAACTACCACTTGGGCTGTACATGATCACTCCGATCCAACTAAAGTGTTGCCCTAAGGGGTGTCCGAAGTTAGGTGATTCGATGGTATCGCGGCGACAATGATACTGAACACTTTTTTTGTCATTTTAGCTTTTATCAGATATCAATAACTTTAATTTTTTAGGCTTACAAAATAAGCTTTTAGACAAGTCAAATTTCATACAGTTAATGAACATTAATAAAGAAATAAATTGTTATTGATTTCTCTTCACTTAAATTTTTTGTACACTAGTACAAGAAGTGAAATAGAAACCGCTAGTACATTTATATATAACTAATCCTTTTGGCATCAATCGCTAGAGCGTCGTTAGCTGTGTGGCCACGTCGTTCAAACTCGTGCTTTCAATCTAAAAGGATTAAAGCAAGCAAGGAAAGCTTAGGGAAGATTTCTAAAAAAAAACAATATTAAACCAAGCAGCTTATCCAAAATGTTTTAAGGCTAGGGTAAGGAAATTAATACGAAACCTCAATTTATTTTTGACAATGTGTTTCTAAAACAAAAATTATTCACAGAAAAACTGATCTTTCCCAAAACACTTTCAAGTCTTTTACAGTACATGTTTGAATGACGAGTGAGGCCGTGGACCGGAGTAGCCGTGTATAGTCTTATACCTTACTTCTGATTAGATGGTAATTATCCAGTGATTGCTAGGCAAGGCGTCAGCCCGGCTATTCAGGTTAACTGGTAGACAATGACACACATCGGGAGAAACTCAGTGGGATTCACACGGGGTCTATTGAACGAATCACTGGCTTACACGTGATATTGGAAAATATCGAAATAATGACGGTTTTAGTCTGTAATTGTCAAGTAATTGTAACTGCCTTTATTAGAAATGTCATTTGCAATGTTCGTGGTGTCTTGTACTTGTACATTTAGTTATGTCATTGTTGTCCTCCAAGACAAATATATTTGGCTTGCTGACGTTTCGAACACAATATTTGACATTTCATTTCTTTATTTTACATCACTTATATGTATATTATAAAGATTTTATTTTACTATTTAATAAATCAGTAATTATATACCAAAATTATGTGTTGCCTAATTATAAATTTCCAAAAAAATAAGTATGATAAATATCGTAAAGTCGAAATAGAGAAGCAATATGGCGCGATAGGTAATAATAATAATAAAAAACTAGATAACACTAATACCCTATCAAAATATATACTTAATATAAGCTAAAAGATCCGGGTATCGACGTAGGCCTTGTCAGTTGTGCAGTTTGCTGTGGACAAGTCTCTTGGACACGCTTTATACACGTATGCCTTCACTCTCATAATCCGATGGACCGACAAACCCATAATTCTAATTCTAAGTGGGGGAACTAGGATCTGCACTGACATCTCGCGTAGGAGTGTTTTGTGCATTATCCCCCTGCCTAACCAGGCCCTAACCAGCCCAGCTCCTTGAAGTACCTACCGGAGCAGGACTTTTGGAGATTACCGACAAACCCATACGTGAAAGAGTAATTAGACAAAATTTACTAAATGAACGAGTGAAGCAAATCGAATTCTAATTACAAAGTTTCCAAACTGAAAGAGATTTTGATGTTGAGTTTGACTTATTGCATTTTTATATTCTACAACAATTGAAAGATTTTATTGATTGTTTGAATTAAATAGGCTCCGAAACCACTGGACCAATTTGAACAATTCTTTCACCATTCATATCTTATGATGATCATTGTCTATAGATTATTTTCTAAATGTTAGGGTTCCGTATGAAAACTTAAACAATGTCACCCAACATGTTAAAAAAATTTATTTTTTGAATTTTTTGTTTAATACCAATAGAGGCGAATATTGCGAAACCCGGGCGGTATAGGCAGCAATTTTTTTATTGCATTAGTGTTAACCGAGTCTTTTTTCACTTACATCATGTTTATTTTCGGTCTTGAGCAAAAACAGGAATTGTGAGCTATTTAGCCCAAAAATTATTATTACTATTTAGCAAAGTTTCCACCAAGCCAATCAAATGATAGACTCTGCGGTTTTCGTGTTATTTATTATTAGTAGTTTTTCGTTAACTAAATAATAACTGTTTGTTTCCTAAATAAAAAAATAAACAAAAATGATGCTGCATTGATGATTTAGCGCACTATTAAATTTGCGAAATGATATCCGACGGATACTAATTTTTAATCGTTTTATTGATTCATTTTACGTTGGTTACATGACACTTTGCTGTTTCCCTACATGTAACTAACCTAACTCTAGCTTTATTGAAGTTTTATTTCATGACAACTGCAGGTAAATATCAGCTGGTACTTACAATAAATTAGCCTCTGCCATTAAAGTTAAGAGTACATAATTATAATAAATATTAAAAGACTGAGTTTCCAATATCGGTTGCGCAACGCATCGAAGAATAGTAAGCCAAAGACGAATATCTTCTTTACTATAGTTGGACTATAAAAATCTTTATTGCTTTTCTTCCCACTTGTTCCGAAGTTCGTCAACCTCATATTTTGAATTTAGAATACAACTAAATATGTACATACGATTACCATCCAATTAGTTAATATAAATATTGTCATTTACCGGTTTTACTGGGGGTACTTTTATATATTACTTTAATTAGCTGAACTCAATTTACGAATTAACGTTATGACACTTGTGGAGTTGTAAAGGCTTACAGACACCTTTCGAGTATAAATAATAAAGACAAACATGTCATGTTTTAGATGAACGATTTTTTGTATAGTAGGTTTAGTAAAATTCGACCAGATTTTATTTGCAAAAAAAAGAACAATCAAATTAATAGTGTTCCTAGTTATTAAACTGTTTTCGTTTACAAATCAATAAATAGACTGAAGTTATAACATTTAAAATAGCATTACGTTAAGTGGCGAAAACAGGCTCAAATAAGATAATATTTTTTATATGTAGCTGGTAGGTTCCCTTGGAGCACGATCTCACCTGATGGAAAGTGAAGATGTGTTTGACAGTGTATCATGTCTAAGTGACATCTATTCAGTCTAGTCTTGAAGATACAGGTTTACCAGGTGTACTGTCTACCACAGCAGGTATTATTCGGCGTACGCATGTTTTTGCGCCTAGAAAGCCGAAGGAATCAAATTTTATAATTCGTTGTAATTGTAATTATGAAAAATTATTATATTATATAAAAAGCGTCTTACCCGATATCGCACACATTTACTTGTCAAAACAGACAAATCGCAAAACTTATTTTATAGTACTGATCTTGCATCCTAGAAATGGCGGTTAATAAAGGTTCAGTTAAAATTTAAATACTGTTTGTGTGTGAAATTTAAATTTAGTGAACAGCACTTAAGTCCGTGAACGGCACGTAAGGCCGTGTGGTGCCGGCATAGAATTCCACCACCCCAACTCTTCCCGTGGGTGTCGTAAGAGGCGACTAAGGGAAACACACCGGGGGGCGGGCAGCAGCGCCTTCTGCAGAACAACTACACCGAACTGCGATCCCCAACCCGCATGCCCAGCGTGGGGATTATGGGCAATAACCCCCAAATGATGATGCCATCTATGGCGCTCATTAGGGGAGGCCTATGTCCAGCAGTGGACTATTATAGGCTGGTGATGATGATGATGACTTAAGTTTAAACAATTCTTCGCTTAGAATCATAAGGCAGTGTTTGACACGATGTGCTTTGACAACGTGACAATTATTATTTGGTGTCAATAGCACGTCGTGAGTACTAAGAGAGTGTAGACTCGGACGGAGTTCGGCCCGGGACGACTCTATAGTCTCGAAGTCCCGGGATTTTAAACAAATTGTTTACGTGTCTGTAGGTCGATACTCGATGTTTGTTCAAATCATATTAGTTTTTGTAGATAAAAAGTTTATATCTATTACGTGTCTAAAAGTGTGTATGTCCTATGTAAAAAGTTCAATCAAATCGTTTCTCTTACTATTTCACTTTGAGCGAAATCTTTCTCGGTAGATTTTTACCGAATGCATGATATTGCAAGTTTAAAATAAGAATTTTCATTTACAAATAATATGGGAGTCTTTAATAATGAAAATTTCAATGAAATAAAAAACTTATAACTAGTATTTTCAATTGAGCTAACTGCAGACAAAAAAAAATCATTCAGTAAACAATCTTTCTCTGATTTTTCCGCAATCGGTAGTTAAATTTGGATATGTTGATACATTGCACCAAAGATTTAGTTTTTTTAAGATTTTTGACATCCATCTCGGGACTTTCTGTGCCGGGAATGAAATGTCTAGATTTCCCAAACTCTAGTTCAGACGTGTACTTGCGCATTCGTGACTGCTTATACAGACTTTGACCACTTAGTTTCTTGCCAGCCTTTCTCGGAGCTTCGCATATTCCCGTATCTCTAATCATTGCTATTCAGGTCACTTGTCAAGTTATTACAATTTGCTTGAACTATACTGGCTTTAGTTTACTAGTTTACTCCAATGCGTAAGAAGGAGATTATTCAATCGATATACGTTTAAGTTTTTAATCAAAATCAAAAATCAAAATCAAAGTGCTTTATTTCCTTTAGACCTTGGACACGTCACAAAATACAAGTTAAATAAGAAATAAAAATGGGAAATAAAGTGATCACTTTGATTAATTGTTCACTTCAATCTTTTTTAGGTAAAGTAAAGAAGCGAACAAGAAACCTTTACCTTGTTAGATTGTTAGTTTTAGAGTTGGAGCATAACTCGTCCCAAACTTTTTTGTCGTCTAGATAATCTGATATTTTATAGTAAGCTTTTTTACAAAGTATATTTTTGACAATCCGTTTGAATTTATTTATAGATAATTTTTGCAACTCACTTGGTATTTTGTTGTAGAAGCGTAAGTATACTTTGCCCTTTAAAAGATACATTAATCTTACGTAGCCTAGTAGTGGGCACAGCCAGTTTGTTCTTATTTCTAGTATTTAAATTATGTATATCGCTATTTTTAATGAACTTATTGATATTTTTATGAGTGTACAACAAATTTTCATAAATATATTGACATGTTACTGTCATTATGTTTATTTCTTTGAATTTTTCACGCAAGGATTCTCTGGGACCCATATTATAGATTGCAAGAAAAGCCCTCTTCTTCAGCACAAATATGGTGTTAATATCTGCAGCGTTCCCCCACAGCAGTATGCCATAAGACATAATACTATGGAAGTAGCTGAAATAGACTAGTCTAGAAGTATCAACGTCTGTAAGATGACGAATGAAACTAAAATAAGGTTTCTCTTTTTTAACATTCTTTATTAATAAGGAATATAAAAATTTAATAACAGAACCAAGTTTTAACTAGTATTTACAATGAAACAATTGAGTTAATAACTGCAGACTGTTAGTGAAGGATTATGTTCATTTATAACTAAACAAGGATTCAGTAAAAATAGGTTTTATTACAACAATTAAGATGATTTTAAAAAATAACGTCCAATAACCTTTGCCTCCCAGATTTAGTACACACGGAGCGTTTTAAATGTCCATGACATTTAAAACATCTGTTACACATAAGACGATAACTTCATTAAGCTCAAATTTCGTCATCATTACAGCGTCAGTTTTATAAAATCATAAAACAGAAATAAACATCAATTTAATTACATATGGCGATGTGCTTTTATCAGTCCCAATACGCAAGATATTTTAAGTCGTTAATCACCATATAAGGTGTCAAATAATTTATTTAAATTGGTTAAGATTTGACTTTTCCTACATCCATTGATTCGTCCAGATATCGCCGTTCTAAATGTAGACATGAATATTTTTTTCCTATTTTGAATAATACAGCGACACTGCTGCTCTCGTCATAAATTGACAAGTTTATATCTTTACGAACACTTATAGATTTCTTGTTTGTGGGGTTCCGCAATGAAGGAGGCACGTTGTGTTAGGCTCTATTACTAAGCCTCGCTGCCCACCTCGCCGGCGCCGTACTACAGTGCGCCATCTTTACTTTATTCATACAGCCGCTCCAAACTGTAAGTGTCGTACTTTTGTTTGGCATGAAAAAACAAAAGTGGTTAATTGTAAATGGTTTAGAAGAAACAGTTCAATGAGTCTTAGCCAAACAGTAAATGAGACTCTGAACAATGTTGTAACTAGCCAAAATAAGTTGTTAACCTACCGGTACAGAACCCTTGTTGCGCAAGTCTGTTGCAGACTTAGCCGGTTTTATTCTCCTCCGGTACACGGCCGCAGTAATAGGTATAGATTATGTTTCACTTCGGTATATTTGTGTTGTTTTAATTTTATAGTTGAAATTAGTTTTATCTCAGATCGTTTTCGAATAGCGACCGTCGCAGTGTCACCTACTGGGATCATAAATAAATGTTTTTGTGGTTCGTCGAATACATTTTCAACTGGATACATTGTCGCTAATTGAGTAAAGGTTATTTGAGACGTTTCGGCGATAAATTAGCATGAAAAATGTTCGTGGGAATAATTTAACAAAGGTATATAGTTGTAAAGGGCCTGACTTTGTAACAACTAATTGTATGGGAAATACAGGATCCCATTAAATCACACAATTCAAAACACGCTAGGTGCGCGGGCGCCGGGCCTAATTGAAAATAGCGAGCACTCGCTGCCTAGATCCAGCGAATTAATTAAACCCTAGATTCTCTCTCCCGGCTTACGCGCGAATACCTATACACACCCCCGCCACTTTGTACTTGTCCCTTGCTAGCATAAATTATACATTAACACTCGGTTTTATGGATTAAATTCCAATGTCCCTTCTCACACGCTCACCAGCCCATTTTAAACCATAAACAAGCGTTTTAAAGTCGATTTTGTAACGAAAATTGATAAGTATGAATGTGAAATCAAACAAGGAGCGTAGTTAATAATTTATTGATATAAGACATGCGAAGCCCATAAAGTTACCTTTGGCACACGTCTCGGTCTCTTTTAATTTGTAAGTCGTTAGCATTAGCCGCCGGATTCGAAAAGTACCCCGAGATAGAGATTTGGACTCGCGTCGGGGGCATACCGAACACAGCCGTATTTCACTGCTTCCATACAATATCAAGAAACTTTAATTTATGTCAGCCAATACCGACTGTTAATTGTTTAATACAAATTCTAACACGAACAGGAAATTGTGCTTGGAAATTAATGACTCAATTAAAATAACTTTTAGGCTTATGCATCGGCGCCAGAGATTTTTTCATAACTGATAAGAGTGATGTGCATGCAGCAAGCGTGTAAGTAAACAAATAATTAGAAGGATGGAGCCAGAGCATTATTAAGAGAGCAAACAGCTATAGCAACCGTAACAAGCATCTGTGTGTCGAACAATAGTCATAACTGTTGAACAAACACCAGTTAACTTTAGAGCAGGCGTTTGGCCGAAATAGAGGGGGCGGGCGGCGCGCCAGACCACGTTAGAAAAACTTATAGAAAATGACAAGATAAGGACAAGGACGGAGATAGAGCAGCCATAGAAACGAGAAGGATGGAAGTAAAACTCGTTCTCCAGCATTCCGTCGTATGGTGGATTTCGGAACGGGGGCATAACGATACGATTAGGTTATGCTGTTTTATTTCCGAGGATAGTATAACTAAGTAATTATCTATCGGTTTAAGTGAAAAATGATGGCTTGGAGAGGTAACCGTTCGGTCAGGATGTTATTAAGTTTGATTTACAATGTAGAGCAACGTTGCGAAATTGAATTATTAAATTGAGGGGTTCTTTTTCCAGAAACGAGTTCTTCAATATTGGACGATTTTGTATGGAAAATTCTTGGTGCCACTATCTACCGAAAATTCACAATGTTTTTGGTATGTAGTGGGAGACTACGCTTCCTCTTTAACTCCCGCTCTTCCTACCACAAAAAAAACACCGTCATTTTTATTGTCCACTCTCCCAACTTGCAACAACTTTGTGCATAATTTTGTTCATTTAGTCTTACAACAACAGAGAAATACCAAAACTGTTCATAATAAGTACATAAATTATCTTCATTCGCAGTAAAAAAATATCAAAGGTTCCTTCAAACTACTTGTGAAGCTCTCTCTTGCCGCTTGCGGTCGAGGTTCGTAAAAATACCTTCATATTATAGATTTATTAAACATGGCGTATCTTTTTTATTTTACCCTACGTTTTCAACGCATTGTAGCGATCGTGGTCAAGGAGCTACAGGATTTGCCTCGAGTTACAGCTAAGAATTGAAGGCAGTATCCACGTCTACTCTTAATTTCTCTCATCTCTCGTCTTCAGTACAAACATGTCAATATTACACAAAACCAATTTTATCGTTGGACAAAGGCCTATCCTGATAAACGATCGAGCATGAATTAAGCCCGAACTCCGCCATTTTGAAAGCTTTAAAGATCTCAGCCCCATTACCAGTAGCCCAGTGTTTATTTGCGCATTGTTTTGATAGGCCTGCGCCGGCGCAGCGGACGGTACAACACGCAGCGCGGTGTCCGGTTGCTTGTCCTGTAACATTACCGGCGTGTATCCGACCGGACCGCGACATGTTATGACAACAATCCACGTCGAAACTAAAACGTTTTGAGAAATGTTCTCCGTTTTACCTGAAGGTCGATACACTTTACGAGATCACCATAAACAGAACTAAATAGTAATAGGATGTTTGATAGTTAAAATTACATTGAATGTGTTAAAATATTAGTAACTCATGCTTTGAATGCGTTTTTTTTCCAGGACAAATGATAAGCTATGTGTTTCATGATACAAAACTTCAGCCGTGTGAAATTGCAAGTCTATCCGTTCAGTAGTTTGATGTTGCGACAAACACGCGTCCCAACATAACAAATCTTTGAGAAATACATATTCACGGATTGCTTTACATTTTCTTCTATTTGAGCCTTGTTTTGTGAGGCGCTGAAGAGGGCTGATGTTGAAAGGATTTTAAATTGAAATAATGACAAAACACAAGCTGAACAAAACATGGTTGATCCATACTCGCAATAACGAAAAATCTGTTCTACTTCTACGATATAGAACTCATTGCCCAAGAAATAACATAATAATAACATAACATATAAATGTTAGCGGGTAATTTACATCAAATCATCCGGTCAACACCTGCATTTGATCACAAATGCAGGTGTTGACCGGATGATTAACCTTCTGATATTCATCTCAAATGAATGTCAAAACTGAAATAGAGCCAGAGATAGATTGAATATTCTGGAGCCACAAAATCATAACTTAACCAAATAGACCGCCTTCCAAAACGCGACAGGAAATGGCACCCACTAGGCAGTCCAGACGAGTTCGCAATCATAACCGTGTAACTACGTCTTTAGTACATTAACATAAAAAATACCCATAATAAACTCAATCGATCCCTACAACCCTCGAGCAACAAACACAGTATTTTTTAAAAATTTAAAAACGATACGTTATAAAAATTCCGAACATGGGTGCGACAATCTCCGATCAGAAAAGTGTCGTAATAATATGGCAATAAGCCATAAAATACTTTGGAATAAGTTTTCATCCTCTGATACTCATTATGAATAATTCGTTTGCGAAAAGTTCTTCAAAAAACTGTGTACACAAGAGGAATCCTTAAGTAGGACCTCCGCTTTTTGTGCTCATTAAGCGATTGTATCGCGAAACTGTTCCTAAACGCATTAGCGGTTAGAAATCAAAATTATTAGCATACACGTTGCAACCTCCATTACTCGAGCGAGACGCTGGATAATGTAACACTGCAACATCAACCAATATATCTAATTGTCAACAAAATTGTGACTAAATTATCTTAGTAAAAGTGACGCTTTTAAAAACTCGAATAAGACCTTTTATTACTGAAACAAAATGATAATATTCAAATAAAAGGTACTTGGCACATATAGAAGTCATCTACAGACCATAAACTTGTTATTTAGGAGAAATTTAAAAAAGAACGTACAGTTTATTTTCTCGCAAGTGTCAAAGTTAACGTGCGAAGTGATAAAACAGTTGCGGACGCAGCCGGCAGTAGACAATGCGAGTGTTTTTGTGTGCACATGCGCAGTGCCAGCTCTAGCCTAGATCATTACAATGGCATAAAGTAGCCAGTTATGAGCGAGCGAACCTTGTGAGAACTCCACGTATAACCGGTTTGAACCCGGCTTTACGCTTTTTATAGGAAAACGATCGTAATTTGAGTTATTTCTAAAATCAGCGAAGCTAGGCGTCAGTGTGAACTTAAGCGATACAGGCTGCATTCACGCAGGGGAACATGCCACAGCTACTTGTGTACGAATTTCCAACGTAAAAGACCGATCTCGAATTATCGATACACCGCGAACAACCGATCCATAAAAGTCAGAAAAAGAAAAATGGAATATCGTATAAAATCGTATCGGCAAAGATAAGGGCGGCGACCCATTCGTGGCGTATAGCCCAAGGCAGAGACTCGATATTTCATGAAACGGCCGATTTATATTCCCTGCCGCTCAGCAAAACTTTTATGTTCCACGAACGTAATTACCGGCAAAAAGTGAATACCAGTAGATGCAAAAAAAAATGCAACCGCACTCAGGGGCTAGTGGATGAAAGGTATTACCATTATTGTGAGAACTAAAGTCCAAAATACGACCCTGTTCTTAAACTATACATATAAAACTCAAAGATTAATTAAGTGTATAATTTTTGGTAATTACACTCTTTTATATTATAAATCGTTTTAAATTCTATAAGACTTGACCATATGAAAAGCTTTATTGACGTAAGTATTAACGACACTAAACTTTATTTCCCTATTTGCTTTGTTTATTTCATAAGAAAACAAATACCGGAACCTAAAACACCCCGTTCTTTTTTGATTTTTTCTTAATCGTTTAAGGGTTTCTACAATTATATCCTCATGCCACCCGATCCCGTTCTTTATTTATGTGGTGTTTAAAAAAAATACAAAAATCCTTATTATGAACACAACAATGTATACATATAGGGTAGGTACAATTGTTTTACCGGAGTTCAAAAAACATTACAAAATTTTATTACACGGCTTGACCTATTGCATGTGAATACTTCTAGAAAAACATGAAATGTAAAACATATCTACGGACTCATACGACAACCGCATTTTCTTCTAGCTATTAAACTAATCCCGTATATTCATTAGGCAATTCCAATTTTATGATCCGCCATCACAGTCCACACTACTGGATGTTACTTGGATTTTGAAATTATATATACTTAAGTCGTATTATTTTGATAGCACTCATAAATATAATCCTTCTCAAATTAATAGGGTCCGATTTTCACGCGAATGTTGAAATTTTAAAAAATTCGAGCTTGTTATTCAGATAGGCCAATTTGCGTTCGACCTAAAACCGTTATTGCACATTTGTATAGTACATTAGTTTAGTAGTTAAATTTTCTCTAGCCTCCATTATCTTAAAATTTAGGATCTAACCTACAAATATAAAAGCATAAATTAGAACATCGGACACAATTTTACTAACAAGTCTTGGTATGTAAATTATCTCCACTATAAGGCGTATTAAAATAATAAAAAAACAATAACGCCTTTTACTAGTCCTCTCAGACAGATGGGTATTCCATGACCTTCTGATGATCTCCAAAAAGAAAAAACTTCCAAAAATTTTGTGAACTTAAGTCTCCAGAATGAACAAAACAAAGCATGTTACGCAATAATCATTTTCTAATACACTTGATGATGATTTGATAGACGTTTAGCTCGTTTTGCATTCCCTTTGAACCAACCAGCTCGTCGCATTTAAAGGCTTTAATTTGCACGAGCTAATTAAAAACTGAGACAGCGCTAATTACCCTAGCTAGGACTTACTGTTCTGGTCTCACTATTTCAATTTGCAATCAACTAATCACTTCGCAAGTAACCACCACCTTGGAGAAAGCACATATTAATATATGCTGTAATATAGTACCTCTATATAGTAATATGCTGTGGGTATCACAACTATGGAATAAATTTAAATTGTAGTAATATTTTGTCAGAAAGCTTTAAATAATCAATCGTACAAAGTTCTGTAAACTCTTTTTTAAATTTATATGATATATTTATTATATTAAATTTCAATTTATTCATCGCATTCATAGCCTTGCGGAAGAGTATCGGCCAAGTTTGGAACAACCTATCACGAAGTACAAAGAATCATTTAGTCTGAAGATTGAAATGTACATACACAGACCTCTATAATAGTCTGTGATAAAGTATTCGATCTCGGTATATGTATTTCTTAATCCGAGATATCCGACATTACATGATCTTGGAATCCCGGGATAGTTCCGAGATTTGAGACAAATAATGACAATAATACTTTGTTCGGCAATTCATTATCATGTGATAAATTCAAAAATTGACCCTTCATCAAAATTTGCTGTCCTTTGACAATTATTAGATAAACAATTGTGACACTTCTTATTACATATGTATTTATAATATGGTAAACTAGCTTTTGCCCGAGACTTCGTCCACTTAGAAGTCGAAATTGGTTGGTATTTTAATTGATTTTTAACATTATTAATTTTGTTATACATAAACATATAGATAATATAAAAAATTGTATTCTGTTATATCGCGTGTCCGTTTTTACTATCTCGCGGGAACATGACACCACGATAAAAAGTCCTTTGTCCTTTCTCCCGGTCTAAACAACGTCTGTCCCAAATTTCATCAAAATCGGTTCTGTAGCTTAGGCATGAAAGACAGACAAACAAAGTTACTGTCACATTTATAATATAAGTAAGGATTTCGTGCGACATCCCTGACCGAGCATTTCGCCTTCGGCTTCCTGTTCCTTTATTTTCCACCTCGTACCATTAAAGCAGTTTGTTTTTATTCCGTGTATATGACTCAAGGTTTAATACTTATTACTGTGACAGGTATATGCCCTTATCTGCGCCTGCGCCTGATGGATCGATGTTCAAAAGCTACTCTTGTTGCTCGTGTTCCTTCCTAATCGACTACCTTTTAATGGAGCCGCAAGCAAACCTTTATTTACGCTTATGTTATTGACGTTTATATAGGTATACTGCACTATTTGACTGTATTAATAAACACACTATACTTACTTGGGAATCTTATTTCTTTAGTTTAAGTGTTAAATAAAGTACAAAAGATCTTATAAGACTAAGTACTATGTCCAGTTAATGTTATCTTTTTCTGTTAGACGTCGTTATATTTATTTGGTAATTTAACTCATGTGTAACCATTTTATTGATTGGCAATATAAACATATACTAAAATGAACGAATTAAACATGCGTGGAATACTTATGCTTATAAAAACTATAATACTCGACTTAGATTATTTCCCAAAAAATACAAAACAAATCTGTATCTACGGATCGTTTGCGTTAAAATTCGATATTACGTTATTATTCGACAGACCGATATTCGAAGAATATTTTCTTGTTCAAAGGTACTGGATTAATCTAACAAATAGCCCCGTGGCCTCACAAATGTATACCTGCTGCCGACCACAATAGAATACGTCAGATTAAAAGATGAATGATTCTGAGTGGCGTCCCACAAGGCACTACCTGGGAACCTGCTCCTTTCAAATGATTTAAACACAAATTCGTTTAATTTTGTTATGGAATGGTTAGTTTGCTGCCTTTAGCTGCGGTTATGAAGAGATTAGCCCATTTACTGCCTATGAAGTAAGTTTTTTATAATATCAGGTTTATAAATTCGAATTGCTAGTGAGCGTTTAGGGAGACATTGGGCCACTTTACTACCTTATGCAGTCATAAATTAATTTCTAATGACAAGAAAATTAAGGAAGATTCTAGTAATCTGTTATGCTGACATCCTAGAGCGACCCAATGAGTTTAATGCTATCGTGCACATCCCTTTACCATCTGAATATGAATTCTTTTTTTTTGACATTGTGATGTGTGTTATTTTTTTACCATTATTCTGCTTTCTTTTGTAAGCCGCTTTGTTGAAACTTTTTCCAAGCAAGTTTTTTTTTTTAATTTGCCATATTGCTAAGTCCAATGGTTCAATACCAATCGAAAATTCATCAATGGCGTAGCTAATTACAGAAGCAGGTTTACTTAGGATTGGATTATGCCAGGCAGGGCATTAAACTTGGTGTCGGATATCCGACGTCAGAGGTACAGTTGGCTGCAAAAGTCTTTATGTCTTAACGTATTTTTTTTTTTGTTTTAAATAACTTTTGAACCCATATACGCAAAATATGAGCTTAGGAAAGACTTTACCCAGCAGTATTAGTAAGCTGATATAATGAAATCGAAATTTTTTTATTATTCCCAGTTATTTTTTATTTAGTTATATTTAGTTTAATTTAAATTGTCACCTCTAGTATGTAGAATAAGTGCACCGCACCTATATTGTAAGATAAGATTGTAACGTAAAATTATTACTTTTTTGTTTTCTTTCTGGAAATTTCCTTTAAGTCCGGAGGAGGGCGATGTCATCTGCGACACCGATTTTAAACTTCTGCAGATGGCATCATTTACTATTTTTAAGCCTGAAACCATTTGCTTTATTTTCTATTTATTATTACTTTTATTATTTAGGCTAACCCTAAGGCTAAGGATGTCCAAGCAAAAAAAAAAAGAAAAAAAAATCGACCAATATGCAACACTACAAGGTCTAAACCATTCAAGACGGCCTTAGAGGATGCTTAGCATGGAAGCCTGCGCCACGGGCCGAGAGTACCGCCCGAACAATGCTTTGCTAATAATAAGGCGGGCGGATTTACGAGCATACGTGCCTGAGAGACGAGCAGAGCTATTGTGCATTTATTCTAGACCTCCTATGATTATTTCAACTCGCACTTTTCCACAAATTCCCATTTTAACTTATGATTTTATAGCCACGGGTCATTTTACACCAGGTCTTGTTAGGTGTGGGGACCAAAAAGAAGGTTACAGAGCTTTCAAAATAATTCCATCCGCGAAACTTAAAGCAAATATGCTTCACGCTAGTTATAGGAAATACAGAGTTAAACCAAGCCAGTCCTGAATGGGGTATATTATGCAGGTTTCATCTTAGAGAGAACCGAATACTAAAAATAACAAAACTATTATTTTGTTAAAAGGATTGCTCTATCTTAGAAAAGTAGTACCTAACTAAGCAATGTTAGCAATGTTGAAGCTTTGTTGAAACTAATGTGATAAAAATTATAAGAATTGTTTTGTATTTTTGTGATTGTAACTATAACCGTAAACTTACAGCCCCGAGAGCTTTAGATCTTTATGAAACGAAAACTGTAAATTTTCAAGAATTAAATGTAGTTTTCGAGTGTACTAGATCATTTTAGCTATAGGTATACAAAAATATGATTAATCCCTAGGAATTCCTTCCGCAAGCGTTTCTCTTTTATAATGAGTTTAATTTTGTTTATGAGTTTATTATCAATAGGCTTGGGTGTGGTAGTTTTTTTTTGTGTATTCCAGCTGCCGTATACTGCTTTGAGGGTTCCATATTTTTACACTTTATCCTTCTTCTTGTCCTGTTTATTTGTTTATTTTGCCTGTCATTGGTATGTTTTATCATACATGTAACGTGTTGTTAGACATAGAAAGCATCACCAATTAAAATAATATATACGTTACTATATTGTTATGGATGTAATAGCATTATTGGTTTTTCGGATAGTTTACCGAAACGAATGCGAATGTTCAATCCATCCGATTTCATACTTGATTGGCAAAATAATCAATTTGCATACAAGCTTCCTAATCTTTGGATTGCGGAGCATTGCTTACATAATCCGAAGCAAATAAACAACGATGGCAACACTCTATGCGCCACAATATTTGGTTACAAAAGCTCAGTAGACTAGACCTACGCTGTGACCTAAATTCTGCGTCTGCGCTTGCCCTCCGCCAATCACAGCGCGCCATTCAAATCAAGAACCGGCGCCGCCCGATACTCGTATCTATAAATTCATGCATAGCCATTGCATTCCATAAATAATGGCTAAGCAACCCATTAAATAATATTAGCAAATGCCCTTCTGACTCCTATTTCTCTAACAATAAAATATCAACTACCAATTTTCTAGGGTTACCATAGCGAATTGGTCTGTGATCTCAACATTGCATGTATGTATATGTAAGGCTGTTTGGCGTAATAGGCTTCTCAACGGATTAATATATTTCAAATTACAAATTACCTTGCGTAAAAACAGTTAACATTACTAAAAATTGTCTCAAATTCCAAAAAAATTCAACATATTTTCGGTTAGACTATAAATCTCCTAGTTTTAAAAACTCTTTGCCCAGAATCGGTTTAACCAAAGACTTCGGGGCTCACCGACCAACGAAGTGAAACAAATTCAAATTTGAAACGAAGGTATGACCATCCCTAGAAATAAAGTGACCTTGTATTGGCGCCTTAGTATCTTAATAGTTGGCATCGATAATTGATTTTCTGTCAAATGGACTAACATTATGAGTAAAACACCAAACCGGTTTTATCAATTTCGCAAGTAATGACTAGATTTGTTAAACCTTGAAATATTCAATAGTGACCTATAAGCGGTCCGCCCCGGCTTCGCACGGGTATTAAACAAAAATTTCAGAAATTATACACAAACACGTTGGATTTCACAGTTTTCATACGGATCCCTAACTTTTTTAGCAGATTTTGGCTTTTTGACATTGACTTTATTTTTCACCTCTGTTTTGCGAGTGTGCATAGACCGATAGTACCCTCTTGAAGGAAATTTTTTATAACTTTGAGTTCTGTTAATGTAAAAAGGTTACTTTCCTATTTTTTGAAATTTTTTGTCTTAAAAGTTTAAGGGAGATTTTTTTATACTTATCCCTATAATTTATATGGTTTTCCCTGATGAACATAGACTATAGAATATTTTCAAAAAAGTTAGGGATCCGCATAAAAATTTAATTTTTGTTAATTACCCGTGCGAAGCCGCAGCGAACCTCTAGTTTTGGAGAAAGACGTGCAATGTGCCGTTGATATTCATGTAAACCACGTCAAGGACCTAATTTTACACATAATTTAACTTAACTATAGAAGGACCTTTTTTGCTCGAGCGATGAGCAAACGTTTTAAAAGCTTTCCCAAAGGCAAGCTTCACGATAGCCTGACGTTGCCATCCCATAAATAGCTCTATCTACTTTGCTTTTGTTTCCGAGATAAATCGGTCGTTTGACCAGAACACCGTCGCTAGATTGAAATATTCTAAGTGTTAAGGCACACCCACTTTGTCTACAACCCATCTTATTACCTACCCGTACTCCAGCCAAACACAAGATAAAATTTCGGTAGATAAGACCCCAAATTAAACTTAAAAAAATACTTTCTAGTTCTTGCTTTTGTGACCCATTCGGAAATAATTGTCTATTTGAGCCGTTTCCAACAATGAAAAAAAAAAAACAATAAATAAAGCATTTATTTCAGGCAACATAATAATCGGTTATGGAATATATTATAATGAAAAGTAGTTTTTAATCGACGCCATCGAATTTTAGATTTTGTGTTGTGGAATAATTATAAATATTATTTCTTGAGAAAAACATAGAAAGAGATTAAGTAGACATCACTTAATTTATCTAACATAAATTTAATGCACAAAACGCCTTTGTTTTATCTACTTTAGCACCGATCGTGTAAACAATACCATAGCACCAAGTAAAGTACTTAAAAACAAACCAAAGCGTTTTTTACTGGAAAGCATTAAAAACTCCTTGTCATAAAAATATTTATCCAAGTGCAAGTTTACAAGAGCATAAATTTATAACACCGCATTATTTGAATACTTGTCTTCCAACGGCTTTAATTCCAAGCACGTCTGAGTAAATAAGAATAAATGAGAAATAAGAACAAATGGACATGGAGATGTGTTCATTTACGCAAGCAGGGTAGATAAGAAATAACTACGCAATAACACAATCTTGGCAACAAAAGTAGAAAGCTTAATCCCGTCGCAGCTGACAAAGCAAGCCGGAAACCGATTCTTAGGTCACATAATATATGCGTGTTGCTTAAGCAAAAGTAACTTCGATATTTCAAGCTACGGCTAAGTTATTGGCTGTTATTAATAATGCACCTCTCTTAACTTAATCTGACTTGAAAAGCATTGAGACGCACATCGTGTAGGCAATGTATTGTTGAAACAACAAATAGAAATACTTGGAACGGATTGAGCGTACCAAGTGCTTGTGCGGTGCTTTGTCAATCGAACGAGGAACATATAACAGTGATAGTATCTTATAAACCTTCTACACAATCACATTTGCAGTGGTGGCCCCTTTGGGGTTCAAAATTTTATTTAAGACTAGCGGTCCGCCCCGGCTTCGCTTTACTTAACAAAAATTGAATTTTTCATGCGGTACCCAAAATTTTTAGAAAATACTTTAAAGCCTGTGTTCATCACGGAAAATTTAGGATTCTTATGGTGAAAGAATTTTTCAAATCGGTCCAGTTGTTTCGGAACCTATTAAATTCAAACAAACAAGCATACAAACAATCAAATCTTTCCTCTGTAGTAAAACGCAGTACGAACTTATAATCTTCTTTATTCGTTTCCAGCACAACTTATAACTCGATCTTAGAATCAAATACAAATGCCAGCTTTGCCACGTGGTTCAGACCAAAACGGAGCTAAGTCCACGTCCGTCGCTCACCGCGGCTCAAGGCAAAGTGCCGCTCCGCTCGGTCGGCCGCTGTCACTTTGACACCCGACCGACCGCGCCAAGCTACCGGAAATCTGAACCACGTTTCTACTACATTCTACTAATTAATTTCTTTTATAATTGTGAATAATCATAATCAACTTAAATTAAATACAGAATATTTTTTTAAATAATAACCATAATATTTACAGAACCTAACACTCGGCCTTCCTGACAACGTGTATGCCCCCATACACGTATCAGGTGAAAACCTAACCTAACACTCGCTTATAATAAATGTTAACTCATTAGTTATAACAAAATTAATTACAACTTCTGTAAATTAAAGTAATAATTTACTATACTACTAAACTAAACCAAGCTGATTTTTCGTATGATATATCATGTTGTATACAATGCAATAGCTTTCTTCTATGAACTTCTAAATATATGATGTAACATTAAAATAATAACAAACTTAACAAAATTAACTGAAAATATTTCTAATACATCATCATCGTTAATCTTCAACATTTGAATGAAACACTTATTATTATTTACATACACATGAATTCCAATCTCATCTCTGAATTTCTAAAATAACGTGAACCCATCTATTCTCACGTTTTCTAAACTCAATAAGTCTATACCTGAGATCATATGAACCCATCCATTCTCATATGACCCTCAGGGATATAGACTACTTTGCAAGGCAACATGAACCCATCCATTCTCATGTTTCCTTTGCAAGTCACTTCAGTACGTGAACCTTTCCATTCTCACGTCATGAAATTAACATGTGTATATACATAATATCTCACAAACACTTAATTCATAAATTTCGATATTAAGCTACCTTTAATCATCTTCATTATCATCAGATACAGAGTTTTCATTTTCTGTATTATCATCATTAAGCTCTAGGGCCGCCACATGAACCCATGGACGCATACGATTAGCAGCTACTGTTGTCTTACGAGTATTTTTATTACTGCTTAGCCCTGGAATCGCAGCTAGTTCATAACGATCATTATCTAGCACAGCAACAACACGATAAGGACCAACATATGAAGGTAGAAGCTTTCTACTATTACCATCGTTCGCGTAATTAGTTTTTGTGATTTTAACTAGCTCACCCTCGGAGTATTTATGCGCTGGTCGCTTAGTTTTATCAAAACTTTGTTTTTGTTTCACCTGATTCTCATCGATCTTATCTTTGACTTCGTCACGCAGAGCGCAGAGTTCAATTTGATTTCGCGTAGCCTGCCTAACTTCATTCAACCTTGGATCAACCTCACTGTTAATTTGTGTGCCAAACATAACCTCTGCAGGAGCTCTACCAGTGGTTTTTTGTATGCTATTGTTGAGCCCCCATTGAACGCGACCTACTTTCAAATCCCATTCCTTTTCGTTCCCATTTAAGTTCTGCGCAGTTAGAGCATCAAGAATCGTACGATTGTACCTCTCTACCTGTCCGTTTGACTGGGGACTAGCTACAGCATTAAGGATGTGCTTAATACCTTTATCAGAACAGAACTTTTTGAAAAGCCGCGAAGTAAAACAAGTACCCCTATCGCTAATTATCCGATCTGGCGATCGAAAAATATCAAAAATACTTTCGAGAGCATTTATAGCAGTTATAGATTTGGTATTCCTAACTGGTCTGGCAAACACAAACTTGGTAAAAGCATCTACCACGACTAGTAAGTAGTTATTCCCCTTTTTAGATTTTACGAACGGCCCTAAGTGGTCAATGTGGAGCGTGTGAAACGGGACTTCAATTTTAGTTATAGGGTTCAGTAAACCTTCTGAACTGTTGTTGCCCTTTTTTGAATATGCACATTCTATACACGCGCTCACGTATTTCTTTACGAACTTAGTCATTCGGGGGAACCAATAGGACTTTTTTATACGTTCCAAAGTCTTTTCTACTCCGAGGTGACCAATGTCGTCGTGGTTTAGCCGACACAATTGCCACCTCGCTCCCTTAGGTACAGCCCACCTGATGTCATCTTTATCCCCGTTCAAACATCTATATATACCATTATCCTTAATAATGTAATTGTCCTTAATATACTTTAGACCTTCAGGGTCTAGGTCAGAGTCAAGAATATCACGCACTCTCTTCAGTTCGGAATCTCCTAGCTGAAGCGTGTGCAGCCAATCATCTTGGCTTATAGCCATAACCATAGGATACTGATCTACTTGTCCTAGGTCATTTGATATAGGATTTCTCGACAAAGCATCTACATGTAACATTTTAGTCCCGGGGCGATATTCTATAGAACAATCGAACTCCTGCAGCATCAACCACCATCTGGCTATACGAGGGATCAGGTCTCGTTTGGTAAAAGTTGTGCGTAATGCGCTGCAGTCGGATACGATTTTGAAATTCTGACCAAGCAGGTAGACTCTAAATTTCTTTAAGGAACAAACTACAGCTAAGGTCTCCAACTCATAGGAGTGAAAATTTTTCTCTTCGGGAGAGGTTTGGCGGCTATAAAAAGCTACAGGTTGTAAAGATTCTGAACTTGTCATACGTTGCATTAGAATGCCTCCTATACCAATTCTACTAGCATCGGTATGCAACTCAAACTCTGCAGAAGGATTGTAAATTGCCAAAACTGGCCTCTCTACCAACTTCTCCTTGAGAACCTTAAAAGCATCTTCCTGTTCGCTACCCCATGACCAAACCGCATCTTTCTTTAGTAATTTACTAAGAGGATGAGCTAATTGAGCAAAGTTCTGTATAAACTTGCGAAAATAGCTTGCCAAGCCCAGGAATTGGCGCACGCTGTGCAGATTCACTGGTCGTGGAAAATCCATGACAGACTGTATCTTCTTGATACCTGGCCTAACCCCAGCGGCACAAATTTCATAACCTAAATAATCAATTTTGTCCTTCAAAAACTCGCATTTAGTCAAGTTAAGAGTCAAATTAGCTTGTTCCAATAATTTAAGAATATGTTCTAACTTCCCTAAACAGTCATTTACATTCTTCCCGTATATTAGCAAGTCATCAATGTAGGCAGTAGCCTCAGTAAACCTTGCTGACCCCAATATCCTATTCATCATTCGTTGGAAAACCGCTGGAGCATTCGCTAGACCGAACGGCATGCGGTTAAACTCATATTGGCCGTCCGGGGTAACGAATGACGTCAGCGGCTTTGAGTTCTCTGATATGGGGACCTGGTAATAACCGGATGCTAGATCCAGGGATATGAAACACGCTTGACCAGAAAGTCTAGCAATTTCGTCTTCTATTATCGGCATCGGATATCGCTCCTTAATAGTCATGGAATTGAGCATCCTATAGTCTATGCACAAGCGATGCTTTCCATCTTTCTTACGGACAAGAATTATGGGGCTTGCGTACTCTGATACAGATTCTCTGATAATTTCCGAATCTAACATTTCCTGAACCATATTTCGTACGTCTTGCCTTTCTTTAGTAGAGAGCCGGTAAGGTCTGTATACGACCGGGGTCTTACTATTGACTTCAATTGTCATTTCGCAAACGTTAGTGCAACCTAAGTTTTTAAGGGATGATGCAAAACAATGCCTATATCTCCTTAGTATTTCAAACAACCTATTTTTGTCAGTATCACTGACACTATCACCGACACGAACCTGACCAATATCGATGTCCCTATCGGAATCAAGTGACACTTCAGGCTGTGGACTAACTATCCTGTTAACTACCCTGACTCTAGTTGCGCGTCCCATAATACCCTCTTGGACTACTCCATAGCTTCGCAACGGTATCGCACAAACATTTACAGTACCGTTCTTGACGAGATACAATCCACTAGTCACGAAACACTCTTCGTTTGGCCTACCAATCACCCCACTATCCAGCAAAATGTACCCGTCGAAAGATGGCTCGACTAAAGCCCTAATTGTGGTCTCACCGCTCAGCCTCACAGTATTGTTTAACTTAATGCACACGGTATTATCATTGTTACATGAGTATTCACCTGACTGCGAAAAGGGCATTTCGTCACTAATGTTAAGGAACTTCAGTTCTTTTGTATTTTTAATGACAATAATGTGAGGCTGTTCTGTGTAAGTCTGCCCTACAAGGATGGGTGCATCTAATAACTCATTGTCTACCACACAACAGCGAACTTTGGCATGGACTCCGTCAATACAAATGTCAACATCAACCTTACCCTCTGAACGTACGATTTCGTTGCCAAAACCCTTCATCACTGTTACTACTCCATCGTGTTTCAGACCTAAGTCCGAGACCAATGATTTCTTGAGTAGGGATACCTCACTACCGAAATCTATAAAAGCATCTGCGCTAAAATTGTTAACCGAGACCTTCTTTAGGAATTTAGAATTTGGTTTAGTTGCGGTAATACACATAGTCTTATTGACTTCATCCGTAGTTTTAGCTGTCGATTTTGAAAAGCATTTCTCCGCAGTGTGACCTACCTTATTACATTTGGAGCAAATTATCAGCGTTTTTGTGCATTTGAGGTAGGGGTGGCCCCTTTCTTTGCAATTGAAACATAACAAATTGCTACTATTTTGTTGCTTATTATTAGGGGTCTTGTTAGGTATATTCCCAGATTCGGAACCTGATTTTTGCTTAAAACCATTCTTTTGGTCCAGCGATGGAGCTGCGCTATCTTTGTTACTCATTAAGAACTGCAACAATTGGTCCGGATGGTTGCAACGTAAGGCAAGAGCACTAGATTTTGTGGTTTTGTCACTGATACCGTGAATAATACATTCTGCCGCTCGTTTACCAGTTATGTCGCATTGATTCAAAAGACTAAGCTTTTCGTAAAAGTACACTTCAATGGGTTCATTGTACCTACTCTTTCTTCTTAACATATCCTCCAAAGATTGGCCATAATTCTGTTCATATGGAAATGCACTTAGTAATTTTTCTTGCCATTCAGTCCAGCTGTATAAAATAGAGTCTAAACTCTCGTACCAGATTTTGGCCAATCCTTGGAGTTTCTGCATTGCGAAGTGAACAGTACTCTTGTCATCCCAGCCATAAACGGAAGCGCACTCGTTAACTTTTTTAAGCCATATATCAATACGTTGATTTTTAACAGAGGGGTTAAACTCTGGCAAAATATTTAGAGCATTTGAAGTTCCGCTTGTAGTTTTAGGCTGTGATGTCAAGGCCTTAAAAGTACCTAACAAGTTCATGACATCCTTAACAGAGAATTCAACATCTGACCTATCGGGTTCTACCTCTACAGCTACATTACTGCTGCGGCTTCTCTTGCGCCTACGGTTTGGTGATCGAGAATGGTTTCGCCGTGACAGGTGACGCGATAGGCTTTCATATTCTCGGCGGCTAGCTGATAATCGGCTACGACCTACTCTAACCTCTTTCTCCAATATGCGCAGTCGCTCTCTTTCACGATCAAGCTCCTTCTCCCATTCTTGACCGCTCCGCTCCTGTGACTGCACCTGGCTGCGGTTGCGTAGACGGCTTCGACTGCGAAGAGGGCTTCGGCTGCGAAGACGGCTTCGGCTGCGAAGACGGCTTCGGCTGCGAAGACGGCTTCGGCTGCGTCGACTGCATCGGCTGCGAAGACCACTTCGGCTTCGGGGACGATGACAGCTACTACGCCGACGGCTCTGCCGGTCGCACTGACGGCTCGACCTCGTCTCTCTCCCGCCTTCACCAGCACACGGTGCCAGTGACGGTGTCTGAAGGCGTCGGGAGCCGTCGCTATCGAGAGGCATTATCTGGAACTCAGAGAAACCAGCATTATTACTTTATTCCTATATATAAAATATTTGAGGGTAGATTTAAATATTTGACATTATCTCCTAAACGGTAACAGATACGTCAAAAATAACCAAATTTTAGTCCCCCTATGGTACCCCACTTACAAAATATTCAATTGTTCTGTACCACTTTGGATGACGTCATCACGTGTCGCTACTCCAAAAAGTTTTGAAAATTTATGGTGCGTACATTGCTTCTCGTTAAAACAAATCGTTTTCTATATTTTAAATAATCATTGGTAAACTATATGGCATGATTCATAGCCCTATAAAAAATTTAGGCGTGTACTTACCACTTCTGATTTGTAGTAAAACGCAGTACGAACTTATAATCTTCTTTATTCGTTTCCAGCACAACTTATAACTCGATCTTAGAATCAAATACAAATGCCAGCTTTGCCACGTGGTTCAGACCAACGGAGCTAAGTCCACGTCCGTCGCTCACCGCGGCTCAAGGCAAAGTGCCGCTCCGCTCGGTCGGCCGCTGTCACTTTGACACCCGACCGACCGCGCCAAGCTACCGGAAATCTGAACCACGTTTCTACTACATTCTACTAATTAATTTCTTTTATAATTGTGAATAATCATAATCAACTTAAATTAAATACAGAATATTTTTTTAAATAATAACCATAATATTTACAGAACCTAACACCTCTTTATAATATTAGAATAGATAAGTTCAATCAAAAAGTTTATTCTCACAGAGCACAATCATGTCCATATCACCATACAGAGCAACCAGGAAGTCAGTAAGTCTGCCTATGGCAGGGGGAAACAGATCTCAAATTCAATAATTATTACCTTAGATTACAAATATGTACATGTCCCGATTTAATTTTGTTGCATGCAAAAAAATACTTCTCATTTTACCATGTTTTTCAGCCTAGTCTACAGAAATTTTATGCAACTAAGCAGCAGATTTTTTATCTAACTTAATTTTTGCACCTTAATGTTCCAAGAAGTGAAAATACAAAAATAGACTTAGGATCACGCATCAGGTTGCCTCAGGTTCATCGCAATTGAAAACGCGTATGTTTCTATTATATACATTTATAAAAGCGATCAAACGATCCAAGGAAAACGTACCGTTCTTAAACTTTACTCAAGCAGCCAACAGTAATGACTTCGTATTTTTGGAAGAAATATGGGGATCGCGTGGAATTATAGACCCCATTTGAAATGAATATGGATAGCATAAGTTAGTAGATGCGTGGGCGGTTTCTACTGAGGTTTTTTAAGAGGTGAAAAATGTACAGACATTTCTTCATTTATACATATTGCTTCAAATAGTACCTTTCGCTTCAATTTTGACTGATTTATGAGATAAAAGGGCGTCTAAGTTATTCCAAATCTAGACCGGCATTCATGCAAAATTTCGGCATGATCAGATCAGTAGTTTAGGCGTCAGGAAGTAACAAATGTTCGCATTTTTAAAATCATTGTTTAGAAGCCCATGACCGTCACTTGAAAGTCAGCCTACCTCCCACTAGCCCAACTCACCTCTTCACATTCGATATTATTTATGAATCATTAAGGCATCGGCTATGAAGTCGAAAGTACTCGAGTCAATCCTGACTCGTTAGCCGGCCACGGTCGTGTCTCGAACTAACTTCTAAAGAATCGAAGTATCTCTTGAAAATTAACGCTGTGTCATTGCTCTGTGTATTTACCTAGAACAAGAAAGCTGTAGAGTTAACTATAGATTTAAAAATTCATCAAGATTTAGAGATCATCGATTGTATGTTTGTTTTGTTTCTTACAGTAAAACATGCTTTTCACGGATACACGACGAAATAATTCTTTTTAAGTGAACAGAAAAGTACCAATAATACCTTGACAGTACAATGTATGAGCAGATAATCTACAGTTGCGATAAATATACTAAATATTGATGGTATGTTCATCTCCACCCCATTTCCTGTGCTTATAGAAACACGAACGATTGAGTGGCCATAGGCAGCGTGTGGGACGGGGACTGTAGAAGATTTTCTTTTTTTGTGCGTACGCGTCGGGGCTCCGACACAGCATTGTCCCCTATACACTAAAATAACCAGCATTTTACTGCCTATCCAACGGAATAAAATGACAGACTCGCATACTCGCATTACACCAAGATTTACAACAGTTCTGCATTGCAACCTCTAATTTAATATATTTTTATTCTCTGTAATAAATACGTATGGAATCTATTGAAACTTTTCGCAGCAATTACATTTTATAGATGTCCATCATTCAAATGTGAGAACCATGGACAATAAGACTGTCTGCTACGCCAATCACGTCGAGCGTTTAGATTTATGATATAAACAAAAGAAAATGATTATAGGGACAGCATAGATGTGATGTTTAATCATGGAGGAAATTCGAGTGCATAATATTAAGTAACGTCAGGATTCAGACAATAAACAAGGTAAATGGGCCCATAAAAACCACGTATTCTTCAAGGAGGGAGATAGTGCATATCAGCTCTATTACTCAGACGGACAGTCCACGAATAAAACGCAACCTTATCTCCGCCCTGGCCATTGTCGTAAGACCTAGAGTGTATTTTACACCACCCTCACGAAGCTATTTGAAATCTAATCCATATACGTATGAACTTACTTGTAGCTAGGAATACTGTACTGAATTTATGGAATTTAGATTAACCAGTTAGTTTACAATTTTGGGGTATAATCAAATCACCCACGGAAGGGTGCAATCAGGTGTCTTATATTGCATCAAATTGTTTCAGAATTCAGATTTCAATAACTCTATTTCTTTAGGCTTAAAAAATAAGCACTTAGACATGTAAAATTTCATACAGTTATTGCATTTTAAATAAAGTGATGGTACACCACTGATGTAAGCGGATCAACTATGAACCTTATTTGTCTTGGAAGAACCATGTTTCATGACCATCCCACTATTAGTAAAAAAATTCTATGATTATCTTTGACTAAAAACTAAAGTTACAAATTTATGCTGGAAATACTAGATCGCATAATTTTACTGAAGTAATAATGTGTAATTACAATTCAATAATAGATAAAAGAGAGCTATGTAGGAATTTAAGCTATGCATGTTTGTAAGCCTCGATAAAATCAATTTTGTACATTACTGTCCAATGTCATAATAAATATTCTTATACAGCTTTTAATTTCGAAACGTATTATGAATTAACTACCGTAGCGTGTTGTAACGAAAAGTAAGCCTTAAGTAAGTTTTATTTTAGATGAGATTTGATTGGCAAAGGTTTTGATATGATGTTATTACCTCTATCATGTTACCAGACAGTATTTATTTTTGTGAGTCCAAATTCTTGTTAGAATCGTGTGGCGAGGAGAACTGGTTTGAATTGTATCTGATATAATATGTATACACGCCCCCGGGGTGACCACTGATCTTGTAAACTATTCCCATATCAACCAATTCTTTTAACAACATTATTTAAGTAACACTATGGCTTTCCATTCAAAGTGGTATTTTGGTTCAAGAGAAAGTTCAAATCAAAAAGTTTTGTAAAGCTTTTTGAAGACAGAAGTTCTACTTGGAAAAACTAGAGGTTTTGTTTTTTTAATAGGTTATTTTGTTACCTTAAACAAACGAGATTGGTTTTAATACTGTTTAGAACTTCTATTAGAAATAAACTTGACTGACGTACTGAAAGCTTACCCTAACTTATCTTTGATAGCATATTTAGTCCCTATAACGAGTTTAATGATTGTCACCGTGTACAGTTATGTTAGCCGAGTACCATAAAAAGTGAGGCTTGGCAAGTTTTAAGTATTTTAGCGCGGTTAAAACGCTTATTAGTAAGTACATAGGTATGTCAATAACCCCTCACATCCATCAGTATTCAGGGCTGCAGCAGTGAGAAAGAATTAAGGGCAACATCTTATGATCCGCAGAACAATAGAGAGACGTGGCGCAAAAACCTGCGCGCACGCATGCTCCGACGAACCTGCGGCCGAGGGGTATTAATTAGTTAAGGCTGAGTATAAAGTGAAATTAGCAATGGGAGATTTTAATTTTATCGGGATATCTTTGACATAACTTTTTGAGTGACTTGCTGGAATTATAATATGTCTGTATTATGTAGTTTATAATTTCGCTGTTAGATAATTATCTGCACTTTTGAGACAAAATATATGATTTGTCTTGATTGTAAATAGTAATTTACGTAGGTGATTGCAATAAATTCACGTCTTATGCTTTAACGTGACAAATACATAGATAAAAGCTTGTCCACCGTTCGCGTAACAACTTTTTGTCAAACAATTATTAGTGCGGAGTTCATTGCCCAGAAAATTAGCAGTAATGGCTGTCCTAATTAACGAAAAACTGTCGTTGTTTCGAAGCGCCAGAAAAGGACGCCCGAATTACTCCTGCATTGGCCGCCGCAGCCTGAGAAACTCAAAAAACCGTTTAAAAATGATTCGCCCCGCCCCCGGTCCGCCCAGCGACGCTTGCGCACTTATGATATATTGCCACGAGGACACCCCTCCCCCCTTACTACTCAGCTTCCGTCTGCTAATTTAAACGTACGCATCGACCTCTCAAATCTTTGATGACATTCCTCACCGTCGTTCTATAGCTCTGCCATGCCGTGGGGTTTCACTTAGGTACGTAGCTAGCGACTACGGTCAAAACTTGTGCAGAAAAGATGGGGTTTTTGATCACAGCGTTCCGCCTGGTTGTAAGCGATTTTTGGTCAGAGTCTTTAACAGACTAGCTATAGATCTTTCACCCCGATGTCACAGAGCCATTTCGACACGAAACGGTTTTTTTTACATTGTCTGTAACGAGTATACAACCATCTCATGACACAGAGACCGTTTAGTGGCTCATTATAAAAATATATATGTTCTTGTCTGTACTAACTTTGGGTTTTTAGCAGATTTCTAGCAGAGTTTCAGATAATATTCTATTTTCCCTGTAACCAAATTCATAAAACTGAAATCAGCAGTACCTACTCATAGCCTTTCACTATTTGACATAAAGTCCCCATTAGTGGAATATTAATTAAAAGAGGAATGCGGCAGCAGCAAATCTTATTTGATACCTCTCAGGCAAAGATTTGACCTCAATGCCTCAAAACATAAGAAAATACCGTGTTACAGAAACGTGTCAAGACAAAACTGAAGAAAATATAAAATTATTCTTTTAGTTTTGGCTTAGAACAATATAAACTCAAGTATGGCTGATTTTGCAATTAGGTATGAAATTATAATCTGACAAGGGAATTTGAGCTTCCATGCCATAGATATAAGGGAACCCAGTGAGACTGGATTTGCAGAAAAAAGGCTGAGGCCATAGTAGCAACAGTATTTATAATCTATGCAACAGAGAAACTAATGACGTTTGTTGGTTTTATAAACGACAATTTCATTGGATATTTCTCACTCCTCGTTAAACTTTTTAATAGAATTCGTCTTCTATAAAGTCTACAATATTAAAGCTATAATGAGTTAACGTAAAAATCAATCAAAAGCTAATGAACTAAAAGCTAGCTTTGCCATCTCATAGATAAATAAATAGATAGAACTTTATTAATTTTATCTTGCTCTGCTTAATAACACTAGCTCTTATGTTATGGGTACTAGATAACTGATTTAAATAATAATATACGAGTACATAGAAATATATTTCTTACTACACATAGAAAACGACCAGAACACCGTGAACAAATTCCCCCGAGAAAGGAATCGAACCCGCAACCTCCTACGTCGCAGGCGAAACTTCGGTTGGCTACCCATCGCCTATCAGCTTGTCGTTGTCAGTGTTAGCAAAACGTACGTGCGAAGTAAAACAATATCGTAATTTTGTCCGTTCGTACACTTTAGCCGCCGGTCACGGCTCAAGGACGTGCTATGGACGTATTCAGAATAATTTCATAGTGGATACGCATTCCCACGCCTTATCTATACTAATATTATAAAGAGGAAAGATTTGATTGTTTGTTTGTTTGTATGTTTGTTTGTTTGTTTGTTTGTTTGTTTGTTTGTTTGAATTGAATAGGCTCCGAAACTACTGGACCGAGTTAAAAAAATATTTCACCATTAGAATCCTTAAGTTTCCGTGATGAACATAGGCTATATAATATTTTCAAAAAAGTTAGGGATCCGCATGAAAAATTCAATAATTGAACCGTGGGCTGTATATTCAACCTCTTTTTCTATTATGGCGCGTCAGAATAGAAAAAGAGGTTGTATAGCGCACGGTGCTTGCTTTTTCTCTACGGCCAGTGTCAGTTTTGGAATGTCGAGTCAATGTCAAAAACCCCAATGCTGTTAAAAAAAGTAAAGATCCTTATGAAAACTGTAAAACCCATCGTTTTAGCGTGTATAATTTCTGAAATTTTTGTTTAATACCCGTGCGAAGCCGGGGCGGGCCGCTAGTTCTCTATATAACAGGCATTCTGTATGCGTTTGCATAATATTGAGACATTTAAAAGTTGTAGCTAAATGCAAGGTTGCGTTTTCGAATGATAAATAACGAAGACTAGGTTTTTATCGTGCATCAATGTCAAATATTTGAAAATTAGACGATGCAAGAAACTCTGAAATGAATTAAAGTATATTTTATAGAGTTAATGGATTTCAAAATTAAAGTAGATTTTTATACAGTTAATGGATTTAAAGTTCGAGTTGTTTGCCCAAAATCTTTTTTCAATCTTAAGCCGATATTAATAGTTTTATCAACTATTCTAATAATTCAACGTGACAGGCAACATTCTTGAAAATCAGTTTTCTGTGACAACTTAGATTTTTTAAAATAGTAGACAAGAAATAATTAAACTAGCGGTCCGCCCCGGCTTCGCACGAGTATTTAACAAAAAAATAAAGTTTCATACGGAACCCAATTTTTTTTTTAATATTTTATAGCCTATGTTCATGACAGAAAATTCCGGATTCTAATGGTGAAAGAATTTTTTCAAATTGGTCCAGTAGTTTCGGAGCCGAATTCAATTCAATCAATCAAATCTTTCCTCTTTATAATATTAGTATAGAAATAAATGTTATTGTTTTATTCTATACCTATACCTTGAGTGACAGATAATAAAGTAGCTTTCTTACTGGTACGAATATTTTATTTTTAAATTACTCAAGAAACTAGTTAAAGCTCTATGGGCTCTATAAATCGGCGCTAAATTGAAAGCCAAAGTGTGGATAGCTCATTAAAATTTAATGAATCGGATTATGTTTCTAGTTTTCCCTATTAATGGATTATGACTAGTGAATAGGGTATCTTTCATGTTTTTTTTTTCACTTGAAGAAATGTTCAACAAAGTATCAACGAAGATTTTTAAAAACCCTTTAAATAAAATTTTATAGGATCTCAAACTAACATATTTAAGTAAGTTCTAATTTAGTTTTAAGTATCAGTATGATTTAATATGGGACTAACAAAGGCAGTAGTAAAAATGTCTTCATATACATACATATGTATATGTAATATTAAGATAAGATAATAATTCTTTATTCTCGAAACTTATGACGATGACAAAATAAAACTAAAATATTATTTCATAATATCATAATATTATTGTATTAACTTATATTAATTATTATATCAGTCATCTAGTACCCTTGTAATACCAGACAGCATAAGGGTACTACCTAATGCTGTCTGCATGGTCCAGTATCATTTATATATTTACTCAAAGACCCATAAATAATTAGAATATAAAACCCTTTCCACGCTAAACCTTTCCTAAGATAATTTGCCCATATCAAGCACTGACGTAAGTTGATGCAACTGCAAAAACTAGCAAGTGAGTTAGCGGGGTATAATTAGTTACCGATAAGTAGCTCCTGGGAGGTGGTGTTTTTTCAAGAAGCCGGTATCTCACTATTGGTATGCGGAGAGCATCTTCCTTCTACACAGTCCACTTATTATGCAACTATTGACCTGTAGTTCTGCACCCGTTGTGTGCGGATAAAGTAACAGGTTTGTGTGTCCGTTTTTTTTTGTTTTCTTAATCGTTCCAATAACTTTATTAATTATTTGGATAATAAAAGCTTTATTATAAAAAAATTGTTTTAAACATTTTAAAACAGCTTCGAAAATATGCGTAGTATTCTCTAAAGGTGGTATAGGAATTGAGTACTTGGGCGTGCGTCCAAATTTAAATAACCTTATGAGCTTATGAGATCTTAGATAAAATTTCCTAATATCTATTTGTTTGCACGAAATAAATATGAATAAAAAGAATTCAAGAAAAATACGATTATTTCGGCTCGGTGTGGACGTTCAAGGTTTTACACGATTTCATTTATCAGGTCGCATTTCTAATTAATGAAAAGAACTAAAGGCAATCGATAAAGGTCTAAGTAAAAGGACAAAGGCTACCCAAGCATTTTGTTTATAGTATAGTGCTGTCATTATAAATCAAAGAAAGATATTGATCGTTAGTAAATTTGCAATTTATGACAAAACTGAAGCGCGGGTCAAGATATCCACAAAACTGACGTGATATATTAAACATTAGACTCCATGGGCCTCGCAGATAGTCTATGACAGTCAAATGCAATTTTCACACTATGATCGCATAATACTAGAAATCTAACATCTATTAGTTAGGTATGCGGCACGACAGGACTATTGTTAGCGATAAACTCCGGCATGAAATGATTACTAAGATTCAATTTTAGTTTCAGAAATCAAGTGAGCAAACTCTCTGATGTACAAAATTAAAGCGCTAACGGTTTCGTTGTCAAACTAGGCCAAGATATCAGTACACATAGGATCCCTGTAGTAAAAAAATCGAATGACGTTTGACTAGTTCTTTGGTTTTTCTTATGTGAAAACATGTTAGACAAAAATCACACATAATTTGGTCCAGATCTCGGGAATCTTGCTGTCTATTGTAATGTCTTATGTTTTGTTCTAAGGATTTTAGTTATTATTTTATTTGGTTCCTCTAAGCCAGTTTCTTAATTAGTAACTTAGATTTCTTGTAAATAAACAAGAAAACTAAGATAAACTTGATTTTTATCGCTTTCATATCGCTCCTAGAACGCGAAATCCTATGCCTAACCTATACACAAAATGTAAAAGTCCGTGTCGATCAAAATTCTTATGCAATAAGCAACTTCTGAACTATTTCATAAACCAACCTGTATAAGAGGCCAAGATCTTTTACAAATGTCTCGTAAATAACTATTAATTAACTTTACCCTAATAAGGGTGATTGGACGCGTACATTTGTTACAACATTATCAAGCTAAATGCTTGACTTGAGGCTGTATTCATCTGGTAGGGATCAGAGGCCATGCTCCATGTATAGACTGGGACAAGGGGGACTATCGTGGCAATATCTTAGGTTCCTCTTGATAGGGAGTCATGCAAAGTATTTCTTGTTGCGGACGGTATAAGAAAAGCCGAAACTAAACATTAAAGTCATAAATATGATATATACCATGATTTTTGTTTTTTGAGTTTTTCAATATTTGCGTATACCATGGTCAACTGAAAACACTGCGAAGTTTTTAGTGGACGGAATAACCGCCCTCATCTCTGAATCTGCCCTCATCCTTTGTTTTTTTTACATAAATTATAACTTTACGGTTAATAGTAGAAATCAGATTCACTTGAATTTCATCTGAACTGTAAGCTATCGCCTTTTATTAGTTTAATTGCAATTGAGCTATGCAATAGATTAAAAAAAGCTTAATACTAGTACCGGTTATCAGGTACATACTACATATCTCTCTAGAATGTGGTTGCGACAAGAGACACGATGTATCAACTGGATGGTAAATAAATAATCTTCAAATTATACCATCGATATTGTCCATTTAAATTCCAATCGTAATTAAAAGTTAAACACGAAATAATAGTTCACATCCCTTATGCATGGATCGTTGAAAAAATACTGCGCTCGCGGCTACGTACCGCGCCTTATTCTCATTGTGAGATACATATAATTGAACGACTTGATGAGCGCGTCAGGGCTCAATTTATCGTCTTGTTTTAAATAGGCACTCCCTACATATACATAGGTAGCTTCGCAGGAAATTCCGCCATTCATCAATTGATTGATTCTTCAAGTTTGCATAAAGTTGCTATTATCAATCTCATGTGTGGCTATGTCATTGCTATTTTTAGTCTCATCTTATAGCGCATTGAAGCTTCACTACACTAATCTCTAAGGTTTTTACCGTTTTAAGGTAATATTTTATCGCTCATAGCGATAAGGCCGCCCTTTATAGTTCCTTTACTTTAAGCATGTCCGTTTTTAATGTTTTCTTTCTTTGTGTGGTATATTATAGTATTTTCTATCTATCTTTTTTAAACCATTATCTCGTCGTATCCTACGAATAGGGTCACAGTCGCCAGTGTGACTTTTTATTTTTATTGCATTTTTGGAATCTCCATTATGATTTACATCATACCAGTTCGAAAAAAATTAAAAAATACTGAAAATAAAAAAGTTATTAAGATTTTAAAATTTGGTCACAATTGCATTGATGGATTTAGCCCGACGAAAAAGTTAACAAACAGCTTTGGCACTTTCTTCCACGTGAAAAACGCAAAGATCACGGGTATTTCCCGGCGAATACGGTTACATACTCCAGAGTAACCATGTAGCGCGGGCGAAAAGGCGCGCGGGCGCGGATTACCGCACTGTTTGTCGACTACGAAGTGCATTTTTAATAGTTTGGCTAGGCACATGAATTGTCTTTGGTTATGAAAGCACGGAAAATGCTAAATTTATATGTAATGCGAGTAGGTCCGGGTACATACATAATATGTTCTAATAACCTACTAAAGTAGGTATAATTATATCTTGCTAGTTTCTTGTTAATTTTTCTTCTGTGTGAAGAAAATTTTCATCGTTAAATCGATTAAAGCGTTAAAGCAACAAACAGACAGACAGGGTCTGACCTTCGTATCTACAGTATTAGTATAGATTTTATATGTAACGAATGTACATCTTTCACATTCGCGAATGCGGATGCAAACAATCACTTCATTTGCGAATTACCTATATTATTTTGTTAGGAATACCTATTCCATTGTGAAATCTTAATAATATAAATAAATGAATACTTGTTTCAGGAAGTTTTAAAATACTCCTGAAAATGGACTGGAACGGGTTATACATGTTTGAGATACGTAGTTGGGTTTTGTTTTGAATTCTCTGTAACTTTTAAATATAGAATATCAGTATTTATGAAATTATCATACGCCTTTCAGGGTTTTTTATAAAGGTCTCTCAATAAGAACTGAGAACAGTGACACAATTTGTTTGAACTATAAACCAACAGTTGTTCGAATTCTAAAAATATTTCTGACATTTGGTAAATCGGCAATTTAACCAAACTAAAAGATTTTAGTATAGGTTAAAATTATTTGAATTATTGTATTGGTTTTGTATTTACTAAAGTATTGAATTGATTGTAAGATTTTTACATGCGGTGCTTTAAACCACAACTATTTGACTTTTTGTATAAAAATCACTTGGAAATTAGAAAATGTAAAAGTTGCCAGAGTTCCCGATATTCCATTGACGACTAAACATATTAAACTATTTGCTTGTCCAATCCAATGTGAAAAATAAAATAAAGAGAAACAAGTTTTAAGGATTTTCAAGAGAAGTTAATTATTTCAGGATTTTTCGACTTCTACAAAAAAGGTCATCAGACGACAGAGTACAAAACAGCGAAATACATATGTATTGTCTTTTTAATATTATAACGTGAGCAACCACATAGTTGGCTTCAGACAGGCTCATTGACGAGTTCTCTAATCTGGATACAGTAACGAGATTAACAGGATGAATAAATAAAATGCTGAACAATCGACTAAAACTTGTGTTTTGGTTATCAAATGACTTAACACAATAGACCTTATAGATATAATTTTTTTTTTACTATACATACATAAAAATCAACCAGAACACTCCCTACAAACATCTGCGAATTTTAATTCCATTACTTGTTGTTTTTTTAATAGACATAGCATTTAAATACTAAATAGGTTAGAAAATTAACAGCAAAAAAATTTATCGATGAATACGCCATGCCTTGGCTCTGATATCAATCTATTATGACAATAATCATGTAATGAATGCTCGTATAATGTAATGACAACTAGCTGACTCGCTTGTATTTCATTGGCGTGGACGTGTTTAGGGTAAAACACTTTCACGAAATCAGCTAATTCCCTATTATAAGAAAAAATCGTAATTTCACCAAAATCGGAAAGACACTTATGATATAATTTTTATGTCCGTTAATTAAGTAGGTATTCTTTTTTTTTAAAGTTTCCAGTATATTTTTTTATTTAGTGAATTTGAAGCAGTCTTGTCATACGATATGCTTCAAATATTCTACCTTAGCCCATTTTGAGAGAAGTTTTAATAAATCTTCAAACATTCATTCATTGTTATTATTTCATTAATTAAGTGAATTGAGATTTTATGCAAGACCAATCGGATTGAAACTAAATATCGGGAAGTTTGACTTTTTCTACCTTAATTTAGAGATATGAAAATAGACCTTAAAACATGTTTAACCATTTAATGTATATTCAATACGTAAATAAAATTTGAGGGCATTACCAGCGCACGTTAAATAGTAACAGTCATTTAAATACGTTACCAAAAATTACAAATCCAATATTTCAATAACCGTATTTACAGTTTGCGGAAATATTTTCAAAAATCCTGAAACACATGTTGAATAGTTTTGTATTTTAATTGTTCTTAGCAATTTTCCTCAAAATAAATCACATAATATTGCCTTTTTAATTTACTGTTCTATCATTACAATAATGAAATTTGAAGCCAATAGCACCTTGCATTAGAAAGTTATAGATATTTCAATACAGAATGAAATTATAAATCTCAAACTTTAATTAGGTACCAGTTTCACTAAATTTTTAGGAATATTTTGAAAAATCCTGAAACAAGTTATCTTGTGTCTATCATTATTCTTGTGTGTTTAGTAATTCAATGTAAGTATCTAACCAATCGAACCACCGGTTACAGATTTACAAAAAACACCAAAAACCTCAAAACCCCCTTTTCCTCTTTAGGGGTGGAATAAGAAAAAAAACCCTAATTAGCGGGTATTTGTGTAGTTAAAGGTCCAGCCCACCAAATTTCAGCTTTCTAGCTTCATCGGTTTAGGCTTGGCGTTGTGGCCAGAAAACTCCATTATTTATTATAAAATTACCTTTTTTATATGAGTACCTACCTACCATAATAACAAAAAAAATTGTTCCAATCATTACATTAAATCATGCCTTAAGAAACCCTAGGACGAGTTTTACATAGTTTACGAAAACACATTTTGTTTAGTATGTCAGCAAAATTTGCATAGTTTTACACGAACTCGGTTTTGACTTTCGAATGATTTGTTGCATTTTAGCTGTACCTACCAACCAGCTGTGACAAATCAGCGGCAATAAATGTATAAACATTTTTCCCAAGGCGAGAATCGAACCCACAACCTCCAGCGACGAAGTCCCTTAAAGGCCTTCGCCAGCAGCTGCGCCATACAGGTCGTCGATTAAGTGCTAGACAAACTAAATACATTTAATATCGTCTCTGGGTGTACAGCGCATCCTAAGTACAGCATGAATAAACAATTTCTGAAGCAAATTATCAAAGTACAAAACCAAATAATGAAGGACAATAAACTATGACCTTCGTAAAATGTGTAATTGTCCCGTCGAATAAGTTTACAAAGACGTTTGTTACCCCCCTAGTTGAGGACGTGAAGCGAAATCTGCGTGGAAAACGGTCACAATGGCGCTGAGTATAACGTCGATTTGAAACTTGCACGTGGAACAAGGTGCTAAGGGACAAAAACTAGGGAAAAAGGTTTTTTTTATTTATGAAACCTTTATGATAATTTAGCAGAAAATATGATAAAACGTTTTAGCAAAAAAAATCACACTCGTTCAATAGAAACTTTGCGAAATAATCAGAAAAAACCGTCACCTGTAAAGTTGGTGTTTTGCAACTGTGACCGTATTCGTAGGATACGACGATCTATTCAATTTGTGAATTATGTCAAACTCAATTCCCGATGCCAATCCTTCCATTAGGCTGGAGGAGGTCTATCGCTGAAAAGGCCAATAAATTAAAGTACCCACAATTATAATAGACTAACGACCCAGCAATAAGGCACTAATAAACTTTCCAAGAAACAAGGCACTAAATACGATTCCGTACATCCCGATGTAATAATAGGTTTTACAATTTCATTACAAGCGGAGCGGGGTTGGGGTTATCGCATAGTTACGCCTGTGATTCTTGTCAAGGCCCTCTTAAGTACGCCGTTTCTTGTTTTGAACGGCCTCGGTCGCGCTACATCGCTGCTTCTGGATTCTTTAAGGATAGAGCTGGTTTCGAGGACAGAAAAAGTTTAATTAGTATCATCATTAGCAACTATTTTTAATCCGCTGTTAGATGAGGGAACTCATGTGATCAAGGGTTTTGTCCTTTATCTTATTTATTTTCGTGTTAGAGATCCAAAAGAAAACTGAACTATTTTTATATTTATGAACTGCGCAGATTTTAACCAAGAATCAAACATTTGTATTCGAAAATTTCTGAAATCTGCAGAACTATGTTTTCTTAGCAATTCCAGCAACCAAGTTTATCACATAGATCTTAACTAACTCATCAAATCAGCCCCCTGTATCTGAAGGCAAACGCGTCTATAGACGACTTCCATGCATTTATGATATTAAAAAAATACCTTAAGGCCCTGTATAAAGACAATATTTAGGTATTAGTAGTATTATTTAGTAGTTCGTAGCGCTTGACAAATAAAGTTGAAAATGGTGATGCGTTTGATTTAGTTGAATCTCTTGTTCGACAATGTCAACATTATTTATCGGTTTTAATTTATTTTAAAAGTAAATACACCAGTAAATTAAAATCTTTATACATAATTCTCTAAATGATAAAATTACCTTTCTTACAGTAACAAAATTATAAAATGTTATCACTCAAAATATTGAGCATTTCGAGACGAAAAAGTATTTTCGTGTTCTTTCTTGCGATATGTTTTTCAAGTTCCTAGATGGTTTTTATGAAATATTTTTGTGTAAGTCTTTTTTCCATACACTTGGCTATAAACTGTATTTTTTTTGGGCTTGTAATATGTCGCAGTAAGCCTAACTGTGCGACGAAAAAGTGATCGTTTTACGATGTCTGTCGTTGGTCAGCGCCTTAACGCAAACGATATAAGTATGAATCCATTAAAAGTTTCTTACTAACTTGATAGACAGATTTATAGGCCGCTCCAGGCAAGCTTACCTGTAAAAAAATAACACTTAGCTATTATTTAAGACTCTCATACAATGGAATTATCTTGGGGCAGTGCTATTGTGCTGCCTATCGCACCTTACTTCTCGCTGACACAGTTTCACTGTCATTATCTCGCTAAGGGTTAAATAATCAGAGCTTTTACTTGAAATAATAACTAAAAAAGACAAAAATCATGTATATAGCTCTGTTTTGTGTAGGTTATTTGAGTTTGCGATACCACATTTTCTATCAAGAATATATTGTTATTTACTGAGAAACATTTATGAACAAACTTATTCCCATCCAGTATTCCTAATTGCAAACATAAAATTCCATTTTATTTGTACCGTAGGCATAAACATGCGTTCTCTACATATTTACAAGCACATCGTGAGTGAACCTATAACGCCTGGTCATTTGGATCATAAAACAATAGAACAGTTGCTGCCGGAGATTGCATTGCGCAGTTATGCAAATAGTAAGGAGTCGCGACCTTACCATGAATATTGATACAGCATTGTGGATATTACAGATCCCCAGATAGCTCGGCTGAACTCTCCGCGCTCACGATTTGTTAGCGATCTAAACTGATTCCCCGACAACCGCTTTAGATCTAAACAATAGATGCAATAAAGATAAGTCTGAGTGATTTAAGCTATTGCAAAAAAAATTGATAGGGACGTGGTCACGCCACAATGGCCGGCGGAGGAATGGCTCAAAAACGTATATCTTCGTCAAATGGTAGTAAAATGAGATTCGTTTTATGGCGCACCTTTATAGCCTCCAGCGAGGTACGGCGCTGCGCCTCCGATGTTGGATCACTCCTGGTGAGGTGATGCGACACCGTTTTGATACAACTTTGTATGGTAAACTGTTGGGGGTAATTTGTTACTTGCCGACATCACTTGATAACCTCTCGGTTAGAGCACGTCGAGCACAAGTTAAAAACTTTGCATTCCAAATAGTTAAGTTTACGGCGAATCTAGAGTTATTTTCATAAAATTTTTGTTATGTAAAAGCGTTAAGCTGAAACCTTTATAAAAGAAGTAGATTTGTGGATCCAAATAGGAATATGAACAAGTATTTCCAAGGCGCAGGTTCCATGTGTTCTGGCCGCGCATTCCCTTGTGATTTATAAATTGATCCAGAGCGACAGGTCAATTTCTAGCGTTATTGTTCCATAAACACAATCATACTGAGACGTCTTAACACATAAATTGTTTTGATTTAAGGTTCGTTTGGAACTTGAACTTGTAATTATTTATAGTTTAAATGAAGCTATGTCGTTAATGTCCAAGTGATTTATTTACGAACCTAGGGTTATTAAGGCATGCCTAAACAGAGCACTCCAATCGTGGTATTTAAATTAAAGTTATACGAATCGAGATTCGTATTATTTATTTCTAGTTCGTAAAACGGATTGTGTGACGGAGAACGAGCTAAAGGAATGAGGGATCGTTAGCGTCAGATATAAACATTAGGGAATAACATTATACATATTTATGTAGGTATTGTCTTCATAGTTTATGTGCACCAATGAGTTCTCGCTACTGTATTGTATTAGATAAATCAGTTCCGTTGCAAAACGGTATACTAAAGGTATCTGGAAAGAGCGAGTTTTAGATCTTATGTTAACCATTTTGATTTTATGTTAAGAAATTTAAAAACTAATAATTTTAGGGTAAAAACTAACCAGATTATTCTTTCAACTTATTTATACTATTATTTATCTATACTATTATTATTATTTTATGAGCTAGTGACTTTCTGCTGAACAGATCTTAGATAAATTATCCCGTAAAAGAAGGCATAAGCTAGTTTCTTTACTAATTTACTTTGACAGTTGAGCATGGGTCTTTGCCTTCAATAACTCACGCTCTATATTTCTTTAAATTGTAAATCAGATTATTTATGAAAACCCATGAAATTACTTTATATCCTGTCTGAGGGAAAAAAATTATGTCCCTTGAATGAAACCTTTTCAAAACAATATATAAAAGTGTAGCATTTTGCGGAATTCATAAAGCTACCTGCTACAGGTAGCGAGGCATTTGAGGTAATAAATACAAGATGACGTCATTTCCTTACATTTGTAGAAACTATCACCAATTTTTTCGTGTTTAGAATTTGTTTTCGCATATTTAAGAGAGTATAAACGTGTTTATATTTTGTCACAGGGTTGCAAAGTATGCCATTACGCCATGTGTAGAAATAAGTATAAATGAATGTTTCAAAGTCTGGCAATAATTATCTAGTGATGAATAAGTTAAATATTTAGTCAAAATGTCAATAATGTAAGTAAATTTTACCAAAAACTTATTTTTTACGTGTAGGTATAAGCTATAGACTTCCTTTACAATTCTTTTTACTAAGCTATCTCACTTAAACCTCACATAATTCAAGGCAAGTACCTACCGTCTAAGTTTTTTTCTTTTTAATTATTCCCATCCTCACATTCTTTACAAAAGCGACGAACAAAGAACTTTTAAGCCTTTCACATAACTGAATTAAACTATTGAAGAGGCTTATTAATAGTCTGAGTTATATGCAAAAATTATTATTTAGTATGCATTAAATTTTTAGTATTTTTTACTGTAAAGATTAAGTTGTTACAATAAAGATCGATTGTATTATTATTATTTTTAAATTAGGTAAAAGCTTTTAGAAATGATGGGGTTATTTATGTGCATGGGTGTAGGTATTTAAATCTATCTAATTTATAAATCTGTATGTTCATCAACATTATTTAATGATTTCTATCTTTTGTTTTTTTGACAGAAAATGCACTTAATTTTGATTATATTCAAACCAACAAATAATTTTGCATATAATCTGCATATATCTCATAAAGGCCTGCATAATCTCTTGGTAGAGCGTTCTCACACTTTTGTTAACACACTCGGGGTAATGTGTGCTTATTTAATTAACAACAAAAGACGAGAGTTTGACAAAAGACGTTAAAAAACTCATTGAAGGGTTTTATTAGCGTTCAAATTATTTGTTGAGGAAAACCTCAAACGAAATAACGAACACGATATTTTGCGTGGAATATTTGTTTTAAATAAAACGTACAGTTTATAAAATAAGTTACTGATTTATTTATACATTTATTAGAAACATTAGATAGGGCGCTATAGCGCTATAGCGAGGCCAATATTAATTGTAATATTAATTAACTGTATGAAATTTGACTTGTCTAAGTGCTTATTTTGTAAGCCTAAAGAAATAAAGTTATTGAATCTGAATCTGAATCTGAATATCCAGCAGTGGACTAAAATGGGCTGATGATGATGATGATGAAATATTTAATCTTTGATTAACTACATTAATTTGATAGAGCTTGTGAAATTATTATAACCACTCAGTAGGTCATTTCTCATATTTTTTTTTCCAAAAAAACTGTAGAATGACTTGAAATCCCTAAATTTTACGCTGTATTTAAAATTTGGAAAATGAACCCGAGATAATGCAATACAAAAAAATAGAGATAATGCAATAAAAAAGGATGAGGTGCTCTATTTGTCTGTATGTATGTTTTATACTGTATATTCGTAAATTCTGGACCGATTTCGAAAATTACTTTACTATTGTAATAAAAATGAACCCGAGATAATGCAATACTATGTTTTTCCCAAAAAATTGTATACAATTTTTTGAACTCGGCTAATTATATAATCATGTCACAAATATAACACAGAACTGTGTCTAATCCAAATTTAATTTTAGTCAAAACAGAAAACATTTTTTGTTAAACTAAACTTAGGTTTCTTTATTTATGTTATAGATACACAATAAACATCGAAAGCCAATTGGACAGTAAATTTATTCACCTGTGGTAAAACTATGTCGGTAATTATGGGTTAAGCGCTAACCAAATTAAATATTTTTTACGGCCGGCTTCCTCTAGGGACGTGCCACTTCTGTCCACGATAGAGATTTTATGCTTCGTTAATTCCCTTTTTGTTTTCTTTATGGTTCCAACACTTGTTTACAAAAGGCGAATTTACAATTAGAAGCTTATGAAACCGTTTCTATATGACGTGGTAATTATTCTTCTAAGGCGTTCCTTTGGGTAAGGTACATAGGTTTAGATTTATTTATTTTTGAGAAAATAACGAAATTCTTCTTAGCATGGGTACATGATTCAAATAATTTCAAATCCTATTGTCAATAGTTCTCTACGAACAGTCTATGGTTCACTAATACGAAGAAATCGCTCAATACTCTTCTAGTCCAATACAATAATGCTTTCAGGATTAGCTCGGCCGCCTGCATGAAGCAAAAGGCAGCTTCTCTGCTTAGCACGTTACGTGGGAGTACCAATACCATCCTAGCAGCAAGGTAAACTTATAGTGTTATGTACTTCGTCTATTCATGTAATTAAATATTAACTAAGTAAAGTAACAGAGCATAAAAACGTACTAACACTATAATGGATCTGTGGAATTTGAAATAAAATTTTCAGTCGTAAATAGGAATACCTTCTGCATACCTACTGTCAGACTAGTTTCTTTGTCACCCTGTGCGAGGTCAGACCGGTTTATTTCATCTGAATGTACCTCACGGTAACTGACTAAACTGACACTATGTCGATGTGTACTGAAAAAAAAATTATATGTCGATAGATTAGTTCACCTCTATTCACAAAACGTCGTTTAGCTGCCGTAGCAGGCGCTTGATCATCGACAGGCGGTGTTTGCGCCCCTACAATTACTCGATGAAATGTAGCCAAAGCTGTTTTCTATTGTCTTAAACCTATAGTTTACGATTTCCAAAACAATGCATCAAACTTTGTCTGAATCCTTAAAAGCTCAAAATAGCAGATCTATCAGTAGATTCCATTTTAAAGATGGTATAGTTACAGTTATGTTCTGCTGGATTCGATGAGCTTAAGACAGGGTGTTAAGGCGCTCATTGGGGGAGGCCGGAGCAGTTGACTGATGTGGGCTGATGATGATCATGATGATAGTTACAGAATCTCTAAATAATAAATAATAGATCTTGAGAAAAAAGAAAGAAGTGCGTGTTATGCTTTTTGCACAGACAGATTGATAGAATTATTCTAAATTGGTTTCAACCTTAACTTTTAGTGTAATCTCTCCATCTGTGGTTTATTTTATATTAGAATACCAAAACATGTATTTGGTAGTATTCTGCTATACCATTGGCATAACAAAACGATTAGTTACGCAGAAAGGGCCTTAGTTCTAGAATCCGCTCCCATATACCAATCAAGATGTATGGTACGCTTGTCTTTATTTCTCTGATACTTAAATGAAACGCATTTAGTTTTGAAGCACGGTGGCGGAAAAGAGCACCGTGGAGATATGTCCCCAGATGAGTCCTTTCAAGAAGTCCTAAACCTACAGGCCATCAAAAGACAGGGCTGTGTGAAAATACCAATGTGAATAAAATAACGGTGTTAACGGGGAGTGGGCGTAAGATTCTTAACATTTCACTACTGCCATTTGCATTTTACAACTTTTATCGATGTAGTAAACGAGACCAGCCTGTGTCACTACAAATACAATCTTTATTTGTAGTGTAATAAGTTTTATTATGCCATCCCTTGGTCTGATAATAAGGTTTGAGTACCTACTAATTTTATCTCGATCGAGAAAGCCGCAGAAATAATCTATTCAAATAAAATACATGATTTAATCAAGGGAGTATAAAATTTATGTGGATACTTTGAATCCATGATCAATGCAGCCAGCATCTTGGGGACACTTCCGACTAGTATTGATATGGATCAGTTGTGCTACCTGTATTTTATTTGCAACAGTCTGCAGTTAGCTCAATCGTTTCTATTGTAAATACTAGTTCTAGCTTGTTTATTTGACGATCAATTAAATATTTTACCATTATCAGGCTATTATAGCAAGTCTCATTTATGTATAACCGAATGTTCAGATAGACGTCATCTTTTATGCTGTCCCTCTCAGATTTCATTGAAACTGAGTGGGATAGCACGAGAGGTTACGTCATACTAAATCCCTTTCCATTTGTACGCAGGTTATTAATAGACTCTGCCCCCGGTTTCCCTCCCGTTGTTTATCTGAAAAAGTTTTCAGGTTATTTCAATCCCATGGAAACTGATTTAAGGGATAGATAAGTAACCAATGTTTCATTTCAGATCTAAAACTAGTTGTGTGCAAAATTTCAGCTTGACGCCTGTGTAGTTTTGGCTTGAAGGAGTAAAATATCAATAGATCCAAACTATTGCAATATATGACTCTGCAAATGAACAAAAATTAAAAATATAAAACCAACTTCAATTCAACCTGCGACAACTCTAGGATTATAAAAAATATTATTAAAATAACTTACATTTTATGTAACGAGTCAAGGCGTAAAAGTATTAGTACTTATAGCCCAAGACCTATAATTAGGCGATTTGTAATCGTACTTATACCAACGATGCTGACAGCGACTTCACTGTGGCAGATATACTATGATAGGTAACTTGCTACGTCGGTACTTAGCACTCTTTTAGATAAGTGCCATAAATTTTACCTTAAGAACCCTATGAGCTATAAATTAAGACATTTGAATTTTATCTGTCTGTTTAGTATAGCAGTTTTTTCGATACAATATTTAAACGTGTAGGTAAAGCTCTTACAATTGCGTTTTTAGGGTTTTGCCATCGGTTGCAAAACCCTTATGAAATCGCTTTGGGTCTGTTTTGTGTTTTGAATCCTTAATATCTCAGAAACTACTGCAGCTATTGACTTGAAATTTGAAATAATAATACATTTTGTGCGCCCGCACATATTTATAGAAAAATAAATGAAAATAAATGAAAAATCAAAATGAAGATTTTCCATACAAATTTTGAAATCGAAATTTTAAATGGAACGTACAAAGTCGAAAGTGGTATCAAATGAAAGGTACTCGTTTGTAGATTTCAAAATAGTTTTTGAAATTTCGGTAGATTTCATACTTTTTAAAATATTTTGAAAATGGTCAAAAAAATGACCGTTCCCCCCCCCCTATGTCCGAAGATTGCAGAGTGATCGACGTGATATGTACCAAGTGTTTGTAGGTATTGATCTATATTTTATAGGAAAAATATAGAGAAGTCTGTAAAAATAATACTTTTTGAAATATGGTCAAAAAAGGGCGGGAAAAATTTCTAAAGGGGTGACTACCCCCCCGAGTTGGGTATCAAATGAAAGGTATTGGTTTGTACATTCCAATGCAGTTTTTGAAATTTCGATAGATTTTATACTTTTTGATATATTTTGAAAAAGGTCGAAAAATTGACCGGTACCCCCCCTCTATCTCCGAAGATTGCAGAACGATCGATTTGATATGTAGCAAGTTTTTGTAGGTATTGATCTATATTTTACAGGAAAAATATAGAGAAATCTGTAAAAATAATACTTTTTGAAATATGGTCAAAAAAGGGCGGGAAAAATTTCTAAAGGGGTGACTACCCCACCGAGTTGGGTATCAAATGAAAGGTATCAGTTTGTACATTTTAATGCAGTTTTTGAAATTTCGATAGGTTTTATACTTTTCGAAATATTTTGAAAAAGGTCGAAAATTCGACCGTTCCCCCCCCTCTATCTCCGAAGATAGCAGAGTGATCTATATAAAATGTACTAAGCGTTTGTAGATATAGATCTATATTTTACAGGAAAAATATAGAGAAGTCTGTAAAAACAATACTTTTCAAAATATGGTCAAAAAACGAATTTTCATACAATGGGGGCTATTTCATTGAGAGCAATATCAAATCAAAGGTATGGATTTCGACAATTCAAAACAGGTTTTAAAAATCGTCTAAGTTTCATACTTAGTGAAATACGTAGAAAAAAGTCGAAAAAATAATTGTAGGTACCAACCCACTTACCTACCCACTAATCTCTGTAGTAACTGTAATAGTAGGGTTCCACAGCGCCACGAAACCGTTGTTCTCAAAATTTTAAAGTCCACACCCAATGTATTCCACTGCGCTCGAAGAATATTTAGATAATAAGATTATTGAATTCATGAATTCCACCGTGCTCCAAAAAAATATGAGAAGAGTAATGTATCCTGGATAATCCACACAACATCATTTAGCAACAAGCTAAGCAAGCTTGTGTAATTCGTACTACTACGATATCTGTAATACTTAATAAAGTATATATACTCGTAAGTATCACATTAGATGATTTATTTTTGTGTACGTAGAAAAGGACTAGAACACTCGAACAAATAATCTGCAGATCTTACAAATATTAGTCCCGAGGCGGGAATCCAACCGTAACCTCCTGCGTTGTAAGCCCACCGCGCTAACAGGTCGTCAATATACGTACCTACCTAAACGACAAAAGTTCAAAACCCTCGGCGCGCGAGTTACACTCGCACTTGTCGTACTTGTTTATTCAGGTGGAGAATTCTTTTGCGATACCAGTAAGAGCTACCAACTACTAAGAGCTAACGACTATGTTAAAAACTTTAGAAATTCACTGACCGTGTAGCCTACACTAAAATAAACACAACTCATACACTTTCATTGTGGGTGACTCAAAAATAAAAGAGGCAAATGAATAATAAAATATGTGACAAAGTCTTGGTCAAAACATCCAAAATGGATGAAACGAATATCATAAGCATGCGTTAAGAAACGAACCGTCAAAACTGCGATCCTAATTGTAATTTAGTGGTAAGATGACTCCAATATCAAGATCAGACGGCCATTCGTTTGAGCATCATTGGAGCCTTCTTGAATTTATTTGATTGAATATCACGCGAGCAACTTGAGGCAACTAAATTCCTCTATTTTTATAAAAATTAAGTTTTATTTTGCATGACTAGTTATTATTACTAGTTAGAAACAAATTTACTATCCTGAAACTAATGGCTATTCTAGTCCTGGAACTCTGTATTTAGAAATATTTTTTTGATCAATAATTCACGTAGATATCCGAAAAGTGGGCAGGGTGATTATCAAATGCAAGGCATTATGTATAGTTCTATCTAGAAAGCTTTCAAAATACAAACTTGAAATGGGATGAAAGAGCTTACCAATTAGTTTACGTATGTTACTCATGCGGAACCCGTTCAGTAGTTTCGGAGTTGTTTCCCAAAAATTAACAAAACACAAATTTTCATCGTTTGAAAATTAGTTTGATAACTTCAACGGTTTTTTTAAACCACTACACTGCACATACTGACACGATCGCCGAAACTCCCTCCAATTGAACAATTTCAATCGCTCGTATACAATCCCGGCCCGAGCAAAAAGACCCTGGCATCCTCATACAATAACGCACTAAATCATATCACAACATTTTTTCCCCCATAATGCGACCGAGGAGTGTCCGATGCAGAATTAAAATGCAATAATATTGCAAGCCGTAATGCTGGCCTGTCTCAGATCAGAGAAGATTATCGTAAAGTATTTATTTATCCAGAGTTCCCTCGGGAGGTTAGATAACATCAGAAAATCAATTTTGCAACAAAATCGTGGAGGCGTAATGTTAGTGGCCTTTACTTGCAGGTGTGGCGTGATTTGGAATTTATCGGTTTTACTATACAACTATAGATAAAAGGAAGCGAGCAGATAAAACCATAATCAAGTCTTAGTATGACTTTTGCATTACTATAAGAACTCGATAGTTTTCGAAACTACGCACTCGATAGTTTTCGCTACTACCTACTACTAGTATTATTTTGCCGAATTTATTAGGTACGAATCGAATTTTGTATAGGTTAGTTTCAAGATTTTTTATTGCAAAACATGCTGTATGTATAGAGATCATGAAACTGAACAAAAAACTGTAATTCATGTTTACATATATTGAACAATAAATAAGCAGGTCGATACGACGACGCCTAACTTTACTAAGTATTCGCTTAGAAATAAAATATTATTAATGTGCCCCACCGGGCTTATATTGAAACTGTAACGAACTTATTATAAGTTATGTACCTACAGTAGTTTTACGAAGCGTAGCGCCTCTATATAACCCGATAGTTTTTTTTACTTTCACGACGGAACGGTAGTCGTAAGTCACGTTCGAAAAACGGCATGAAACAAAGACTTCCTTTATAAGACTTCAGAGTTAATAACCATGATAGTTTCAAAAGCATTAGCGTTCTCGAAAACGTTTTCCCTTTGTGTATTTTCAAACTCATACTAAGGTCTCTGAAGCACGGAAAGCTTATCGCTTCTTTGTATCTATAGAAATACTGTTTGGGTGAACAACTCTTAAAATATTGAGAAAAATCGCTGCCAAATGGTCTTATTAAAGCATCGTTTTAAGCTTTCCCTTTGTAACTTTCTACGTAAAATAGAGAAATATTGATTGCGACGCAATCGAGTACAGAACGAAAAAAAACAAAAACATGGACGGACAAACTTTTGCCGTCGAAACTGTGCAAAAACGGGATTTGCTCACAATTTGATTGGTTATTTCTTATTAAAATCAAAGCTAGGAAGGAAATAAGTCTCTGATATTTACGAGTGTAAAATAAACGGTCAAGTTCAAAAACCTTAACAGGAAGAGGCTATACCAGCTATTGTCATTCCAGGTTATATGCCCTACGCCTTCGGAATCCACCTCGCTACGTTTGAAATGTAATGGAATCGTAAATAATGAATTGCCTTCTCAATTGCTTCATTTTATCACCAAAATTATTTATAAGGGACAGCAAAGTTAACTACGATACCATTCAAATTAAAATTCCACGGATTTAGATGAGCCAATCTGAATGAAATTCATATAAAAATACATGAAAGTTTTATAACATGTCACATTTTCACTGATACTTTGTCACGCAAATTGCATGTCTTGGAATTTTTCGGAAATTTTATTTCAATGCATTTCGGCTCAAATAAGTAGGTATGTGCTTATGTAATAAAATAAATAAAAAAAGGAGTTTATTTATCAAAACACTTATATCTGTATGTCACAGAAACTTAAATAACAGTTATTTAGATTTCTGTGGTGTAAGTTATAACTGAGAACTATATCTAGTCTTATAAGTACTTAACTTTACTTCTAAGGATAAATATCTACTAAACAAAGAATATTTTATTAGATTACATAAAACAACAAAGAAAAAAACAGTGTCTCTGATTTTCTATCCCACCTTTAAATAATGTGATCCCTCACATTTTATGTTTTATTGAGTTGCAAAACGTTACAGAAACGATAGCAATAAAGTGTACTGGAACAAGTCTACCAACTGCAATCCCATCACGCCCGTCATCAATACACAAATTATAATAAACTTCATACAAACCTATGAACTACATACACTCGCTCTCATAACGATCTGTATTATAAAACATCGATGTATGGACATTCTGTGTACAGCATAACCGGTTCAGACACACATAAATGCACACATACAAAGTGTCCAATTAAGAGACGCCTGTGACAGCGAGATCATCTTCCCCGCAAGAGCCTTTCAGAGGAATGCACGAGCGGGGAGCGGGAGGTCACGCTCGAATGGTCGATGGGCCCAGCGGTTATAGGAAAGCGGTATGCTCGGCGACTGTCAAGAAACCTATTGTAATGGCAAATGCTTATCCAACGAAACTTCTAGGCTTGGCAAGAATACGTGAAAAATTATGGACATATTTAACGGACACTGGACGTTTTCATAAAATCAATTTACGACTAGATTTAATCGAATCTTCTGAAAATAATGGAGTTTTATGCTAAGCTCCTAATTTATTACAGTTACAGTTAGTCAACATATTGATTCATAAAAATCATGAATCACAATTTTTATGCTTATTTTCATCATATGATATCTCTAAGCTGTTAAGTTTTTATGTTCGACAACTAAAATGATGTTGTCGATAATTTTCCTGCCATTCGGATTATTTGGATTGCTTCATTTAATATTTTTTTGAAACTTTATCGTTCAGCGACCCCTATAAAATTTTATACCACGCGGACGGACGATTGAGGCCAATCTACTTGCACATTTTAAAATTTGCATTTTAAATGAATATCTTCAAAATGCCCTGCATGGAGTTATACCTCCGGTATAATTTTTAGTCGTTTTGATTCATAATATTAAAAGAAGTGTTTGAGATGAAGTTAAATCTCGTATAAAATTTGTGGATTTTAATATAAATAATGTTAGTCAGCATCATCTATACCCAAAGTGTGCAAAGCTGATATTAAATACCATTATTATTATACTAGGTATAATATTATTCAGACCTGGTCAAAAAGAAAACAAAAAATGGCTATTGCATTCTGGTAACTAGTGGTTTGAAAGTATCTTGCAAGTTTTCATATGCATGACAAAATAATTGAACGTTTATCAATACAAAAACGACTGAAAATGTTAATCTGTTCACTCTATTATCAGTAAGAACGGATAGGTACCTAGGTACCGAGATCTAGCCCAGTACAAGTAATTAGACAAGAAGTGGATCAATCGACGATCTCAAGGTGAAATCGAGCCGCTATCTCAGTTTTCTATTTCATTCCAGATATCGAAACCTAGCTTTATCTGTTCAGACGACTTATTTACTTAGGCTAGCTTTTGATAAGTAGATTTTGTAAATACAAAATAGATTATTCATTAAATTTATTCGTGTTTATAGTAAAAAATATTATCAGCTAGAAAAATGAGCCAAAAATCTTTATGTTAATCATAAAACATAAACCATCAGCAATATATAGTCGGCAGCTTAATTATTTTTGAGTAGGAAATAAATAGTTGTTTGATCGGCAGTTATAATAAAGGTGACATTTCCCAATTCTACATGCTACTTGCATCTTTCAGTGTTCAGTACTTAGTGCAGTCGTGCGTAATATGTCAGATTTTAGTGACCTGACGGTAAAATTATTGACTCAAATAAATCAATAATGCTTGATAATCATCATATGTTGCTGTCCGGATTGTATGTAATTATTTAATGTAACATATTGTATATTATATATAGTCCCAAATGAAGCAGAGCTTGTGTTATGTTTGACTGAAAGACTAAATACAAAATATCACGTAGAAAGATATTTTTATTATAATAGAAATAATAACATAGACAACGACCAGAAAACCCAGAACAAATTGCATTGGAACAAAAGCAATGGAAGACTCGCCATCCATCCTAACCTGACATAATTATTATATTTATTGGATTACAGTACAGGCTCCGAACAACAAAAACATTTAAAAACGCGAAAACATAAAACACGAAATGGTCATAAAACATTATTATAAAAAGGAGCCGTTTAAGAGGTTATTGGCGGTGGCTAATAAAAAAGGAGGAACGTAAATCAGCTTCAATACAGCTCTCAATGTTAAGCACAGTAGGTTTTAGTACATTTCTTTAATTTAAAAGGAAGCAAATACCAGACAGCAATACCTATACAGCGTGGGGATTATGGGCAATAACCCCCAAATAATGATGCCATCTATGGCGCTCATTAGGGGAGGCCTATGTCCAGCTGTGGACTATTATAGGCTGGTGATGATGATGATGATGATGAAATTCCAGAAGTCTTTGGCGAAAGTCTAAACAAATTTATAAATATCTAGATGAATTATATCGGCATTGTTACACAATACCCACGAACTGTTTTGTTTATTGTTTAATTTTGCTGTGTCTAATTTCTGTTTTATTATAATATTTTTATCTTTCAGTGATCTGTTTTTCATCATATTCCTTTCTTTATACCTAAAATTTTGAGTTCGAGGAGTTTAGTTATTTCATCGCGCACTTTACATAACTTTATGTCGTGTAATTAGAATAATTACCTTATATTTTTGTGTTCTTTAAATAAATAAAGACTTATCTGTTTTAGAGCATTTAAAGCTAATTTCCAACACCTCTTGCTCTTCCTAACGGTTCTACACAGATCAACAGATATAATAAAAGCTAACTTTAATATTACTTCGGCTTTTCTCTAAAATACCACTTATGATAAAAAGCTGACACTTTGTGAACATTCATAACGGATGTGTCAACTATGAACCGTAATTTTGTAAGAATATCAACTTTGGTGTTCCTCCAACCTTATGTGTTGGAAAAACACCAAAGGGCTCCGTAGTTAACCCGCATATATCTCTAATGATTCATTAAACTAAGATGTGTTTATATTTGTTACCTAAGATCTCTATAATCACTGTACTGGCGGAGATCTCTACCAGCGACCGTCAACGCATACGATATCCAATGGCTGTATTACAGGGGTGTATTCTAACGTCGCGACCACTACAGCCACAGCCCGTAATGACTTCCATGATACCGTTCAATTATAAAAGTGTCGTGCCTTTAGAAAATGCTAAACGCCGTCTAGTTACTCAGAAAGCCCTATCGCCTTAATACGATCTAGAGTGGGCATGTCAATAAACGATCTACTGTAGGCGGGATGCCGGAAAGGAACGTAAATGGCACAATGACTGACATCTCTAACTGTAGACTCCGTGAAAAGCAAGTGAAAAGCTTATAAATCAACACGAAGTCGCATAAACGAAGGAAACATTAGCTTGAGTGTGTCATGTATAAACGACTGGTTGTTAATACTCGTTACTCTGAATTCCTGAATGATAATATTAATAATAAATAATATAGTCGGACAATATACATAGCTTCATCTAGCACCAAGCTAAGCAGAGCTTGTGTTATGGGTACTAGATGACTAATATAATACAATATTATTACATACATAGATATTGTTTTATAATACATAGAAAACGACCAGAACACCCTGAACAAATGAGTGGGGTATGCTCTAGTAATAAAACTTCCTAATAAGCCCCTGCCTTTTTTATATCCAATTAATTCTTTCCATCCAAAGGTTGCCTGGAAGAGATCGCTTTTAAGCGATAAGGCCGGCCATTGTACTTGTCTTGTGTAATGTCTTTTTTATTGTTCTTTTTCTGGAGTACAGCCATGTCATGAGCTCACAAGGGCGTGGTATCAAAAAATCAAGACTAGTCAAACGATTTGTGTATCTAGCCTAGTATCTCGTGCACTAGGAATCCGCCTCGAGCCAAGTGTCGGAGGGTCCGCTATCACGCCCAGAGTGGGCTCTGGTTTGTGGTCGGACGGTCACGACTGACCGTGGATCGTATAATCAAATACAAAAACAGTGCGCAACGAGATACTGGCCAATTCTTATCGGGTTTCAAAGGCAAGTTTTTAGCCAATTGTGTATCTAATAGATTGAACTGAAAATATGAATTTTTAGCTGTTAATTATAAATAGTACAAATAAGTTATATAATGACTAAAACCAATGAGAACTTTAATATAAGATACGATATAGTAGTAGGTTGAACTACTCTATCGTATATTATATCGTATAGGTACTCTATCGTATTATATCAATCTTAAAACTCTGTCAATTGAGACACATTTTGTTTTATTCATCTATAATTTATATTTTATGAAACAGCAACGAGATTGGTGATTTCGAAAGAAAGAAACATCAATAGTGTAGATGAATTTATTAATTTTAAGTAGAATTATTTACTGTTTTGTTTGTTATTGTCTCATAGTTACGATATTATTATTTTAATTTATATTGACATGATTATTATTCTTATTTTATTGATTATGATTGCCTATTTATTTTCCATATTACTTTTCAATACTATTAATATTTGCACACCTGCTTGCGGGTTGAATACATTGACACTCCTGTAGTTATAAGATCTGACATGTACCTACTAAAATTATGTATTGAATGACCGCCGTCTTAGAAATCTCTCGGGTAAAGAAAGCTGTAGTTGTACTAAAACTGTAATCGTAATATTAAAGTTTTAGTACAACTACAGGTATCTATAGATAAAAAAGTTCTTACGCGTACAGCTAATAGCAAAGTGCATAAAGTTAACCATTTCACAGGATAAAGACCTGTTCACACCTAAGAGGTATTTGCTACCTGGAGTATTGTAGTATTTGCTTCAAGTTTGATTCCCTCCTTGGTACAAATGTTTGTACGATCTGCAGGATGCTCTGGTGGTTTTCTATGTATAATAAAAAATGTATTTCTATGTAATAAATATATTGTATTATGTATATCAGTCATCTAGTACCCATAACACAAGCTCTGCTCATAGTCTTTCTGTGTGGATTGTCCAGCAATATTGTTATTTATTCTAGTGCGATCGCCTCCTACCAAGCGTGGTGATTGAGTTAAAACCCCTCTTGTCCAGGACTTAGACGTTCATCTGTGGACGTTTGTTTCGTTACCAAGAGGTAGCGGTAGCGAAATTTCAGTGAGTAAGAACCCACTCAAATTTCGCTACCGTTCTGGGTAAAGAATAACGTAGAAGTGAACAGGCCCTAAGCCGACTTCATTAAGGTAAGAGTCGACGGCGGTTGGCCCTGCATAAATCAGGACGGGCCTAATGCGCTTTTGGTGTTCAGATACCTCACCCGAACTGAGCTTGGATATAGGTTATGAATTTGGCGAAAGAAGAAAGCTTATTTTGGAATCCCTAACATCATTTCATTATTGGACAGGAATCATGTATATTCCCAACGTCCCACGCGAGAACAATTAGAAGCAAGCGTTTTGTTGAAGCACGTAGATGTTGATATGTGGCTACTTATATGTTTAACTTGATCCGTTTGGACCTTAAAACTATATGTTTTATGTGACGGTCAGTTTAATTAAATTGCGTAGTGAGGATAATAATGAATATCTTAGGCCTGTTGATACTCGTATTTTCTAAATGATTATGCTAAGTAAGCCAGTGTGGCACTACACAGTTGAGTAAGATTTGTGTGTAGTTTACGAAATATACAAAAGTTTTATTTCCATATATTTAGCTCCTTGCAGCACTCCTACTGCATAGAGAGGTACTATTTTCCGTGTTATGACAGAGCTCCAAAAGTTTCTTACAATCTCTCATTAATTTGTGTCTTTAATAACTATTTGCCACCATATTATAAACACTAGCAGACTGCCCCGGCTTTGCACGGGTTTTCATTTAAGTTATACATTTTTACAATCATTTTATAAGTTTTTACACACATTGGTTTACATTATTAAAATTCACATACAGATCCTCAACGTTCTTGAAAATATTCTATAGTCTATTCTATGTTTATTAAGGATAATGTAGATTTCTATAGTCTATTCTATGTTCATTAGGGATAATGGAATTTCATAAATCGGTCCCGTAGTTTCGGACCCTATTCAATCCGAATAAGAAGACAAATAATCAAATCTTTCCTCTCTATAATATAAGGATAGTGATATATACTATAGATAATTATTAAAACTTATAAATAGACTACACAGCGCGGGGCGGGCAGCAGCGCCTTCTGCAGAACAACTACACCGAACTGCGATCCCCAACCCGCATGCCCAGCGTGGGGATTATAGGCAATAACCCCCAAATAATGATGCCATCTATGGCGCTCATTAGGGGAGGCCTATGTCCAGCAGTGGACTATTATAGGCTGGTGATGTTGTTGATGATAAATAGACTGCATTAAATTTATAAATTGACTGCAGACAGTTAATTTATAAATTTAATTGAGACTAGTTAACCCCATCCTCTAGCTAGGTAGCACGCAACATAAAACTAAATTAACTAAAAATACCGATGAGATTACGATTCGCGCACAAATTACGTCGGTATGTAAATTGCAATTAAGACTGAAATCATTTAATGCGTTTCGGAGATATGGAGAAGTTTGGAGAAGCATGGGCCGGGGTCCTGATAACGCCGAAATGCACCACCACCCAAACTCGTTATCAAAGCTCCGGCCAGAACGCATTAAGGCTTGGGCACACGGTGGGATGTCAATCCAAACAAAAATGTAAAAAAATAGAAGAAAAATAACCAGAGAGTTTTGTTGCAGCGTTTTGTTCACACTTAAAAAACTAAAATGTTTATACCAGACTGTTGACCGTAATTCAAACATAAATAAAACTTCGATTAACGCAATAATACACTTAATAATAATAATTTATAGGTAATATATTTTATTATGTATATCAGTCGTCTAGTACCCATAACACAGGCTCTGCTTAGCTTGAGGCTACATGATGCTGTGTATTGTCCAGCGTATATATTTATTTTTTAATTCCGAAAGATGCTAATTGTACCACCGGGTAACATTCTCCTCTCATTTAAGTTACAACCATAAGTTACATTGCTTACGAGATCCTTATATTTTCTACAAGAAAGTTTAATTAAGATCTGTCACCTTTTCACGACTGCATGGTTGATCGCATCGAAATTATTCCAATAATGTTTGTAAAACTGTATACAGAAGCTAGTAAATAATTAGTTGGATAGGAATTTCAACCGTGTATAAGAGCTCTAAGGCAACAGGTTAAAACAAACGTTGATTTAACATAAAGTTTCGTCCTAATCGGCCGTCGCTCGACCACCAATAAATTCATTGATAAAAACCGGAACGATAATAATAAGTTCAGCAGTGGCGGTGTTTATCAATTTTGGACAACATTTTTTGATAATTCTCTCTGTGAGTGATTAAGGGTTGGCGATTGTGACGTCATTTACATGAATCAGATGATAAAATATTAAAATAAGACTTGGTATCTAGTTTGAAACTTTTTTAAGTTTATGCTGACAAAATTAATATGTGTAGAACCAGAGGCCCTATTCTAATTCTATGCAATCGCAGATTTCTACCTCGAGTACCTCGAGTGCCATCGAAAATCCATATGTTAAGCTTGGTGATTATGGCAAAGAAGAGGTATTATAAATTACATTAACTGTAGGTATAAACTTTTTATTAATAATTCCTAGTTCAGTTATTCATTCAGATTGTGTGGAAACTGTCTATAAAAAGCAACATTTGCTCTAGTATAAGATATCTATTAGAACACAACATGATTTTTCCCCAAATAAATAAAACCCCCTATAAGCTATCGATGAACGGGCAGCACATTATTTAAAAGACGATAAAATATTATTTGCTTCACAAACATATCACAAAACAAAAAACAAACAGAGTTTTTATAATTATTATTGATACGTCTGTATGTTAGCTCTGTAAGTCAAATTGAATTAAATAAATAAATAATAATAGACAATAAAGTAGAGTACGATAACTTGACAATTAGCTGGCTCGACATTACATTTGTATTGTATTCAATATTATTTGTCTGATAATTTATATTTATAGCGAGAATAATTTCCTCAAACATGATATCAAGTATTTAGTGCTCTACGACGAATTTTCCAAGACCTAAATTATCGGTTTGATAGCGTGTTCATATAAATCCAATAATTAATATTTTTTTACCAAGAATGAATAGTGGTTTTTGCTTGTGATACCTAGAAAAACGATGGGAGTGTTGCGTTTACGAACAAGTTTCTTGGTTATTAATATACCGTTATAAACATAACTTGAATACCTACTGCGTAGCCTAGAAGCTACGTTTTCTATTTTTGTCATGTTTTATAAGGTTTAGGTTGATTAGTTTATTTTATACCACAAAGTTTATAAAACCTCTTTTACTCGGATGGTAGGTATGTCACGTTAATTATTTTAATGATGTACCATTAATCATGTTATTTTAAACTAAATTATAATATTACTTGTAAAATATTTAAAATATTATCTATGAAGTATTTTGTTAGCCTAAAAATAAAAGATATTTAGAAACGTAAGAGGTAAACAGTTGAAATTTTGCCGGGATATGTATAACTATAATAGAAATAAAGTAAATTTTAATAATTAATTCGTCCAACGTCCGTACTGAACTAGTACCAATCATCGAAGTACCTAGCAACGTTGGGCGTCCTGTTGGTTTCTGCTTTTTTAAAGGGAACCTCACTTTTGCAAAATAGTTATGTGCAGTAATATGGAGCCTTCCGTATTCAAACAACTCGCACTTGGCCGGTTTCATTACAATCAAATTACTATATCCTATGTAACACCCATACAAAATAATGTGTGTGTGTGTTTACAAAACAATGGCGCGCATAACTAAATAAAATACAAGTTTATAAGTCGCGTACACAAAGATTAAGAATGAAAATGACAGCTAAGACTCCCTCAAGCTGTTACGCTGATTATTATCAATCAAATATTCGATTTTTTCAATTATTATTTTAGAGGGATAGCAGCTGATCTCAGCATGAGAGAGTTTGTCATTTTCAATCCTCTAAGAATCTTTATTTTACCAATCTTTATTGTTACCAACGTGACGTAAAATAAAAGTTTACAAAGTTTATAATTTATATTTAATCCCGGATATCCTTCGAGTAGGTAGGTATGCAAGTTAGCTTATTCACGTCATATTACTGAGAAGAGGAGGGAATGACACTAAAATCCAGTTTTACGGTAAACGAGCGAATAATAAAACGAAAACCAAATACTAAGTGAGTGTAAATCAACCGTCCACAACGACTGTAGTCATTTTAAATAAAAAGAACTTATTTAGATGTACAATTTTATGGAAATATATTGAGTAGTAAAGGTGACAGTTCTCACTTGGATCTTGGTTTTCCGTTCATTAAGAGAGATATTCCATGCGTATATTTAGATATTCAAATATGTATTCAGGGTGAACAGGCTTTAGTTTTTTTAAATTTTAAGTTTTAGAGTGAAAAAATCTTATGGTTTTAATATAGCCGTTTCATGATAAGAGGTGAAAGCATTTTTTTGTCTTTTTGAACGACGATTAACAAAAGGAGGTTCTTATTCGGCTGTATGTTTTTATGTATACATGATATCTTTCCCAATTGGTGTCCGATTTTGATGATTCTTCTGCCTTTCTATAAAATGATGTCGAGATAGTCCCATCAAATTATTACCGAGGGATAACTCTTTATAATGTTAAACTTAAAAACAGTATACGGGTTTAAGTTAACTAAACTTATCATTATTTACCATTGCTTAGTAGGTACGTACACAAGTAAAGTATATAATATAGGTAAAGTATTAAGTACGATCTGCAGATAATTGTTAAGGGTGTTCTGGTCGTTTTCTATTTATAATTATACATCTATCTATGTAAATATTGTTTTAAGTATATCAGATAACATAAGCTGCTAAGCTTTGTGCTAGACGATGCTGCGTGAATTGTCCAACATTTATTATTACCAATTTATTTTATAATGAAACATAAACGCTTTGTCATAAGATTCAAAATTAGCAGCTCCTCGAAGCTCAACATCCACGCCGAGAACTCTAACGGTGGTGTCAACGTTAAGTCGGGCAGTTTTATGGTCTGTATATGGTGACGGTTCACTCACACCTAATTAGATTTTTCCGAATCTAAAACACATTTCAAAATCTGGGCAATGCCCATAAAATGTTTGATAAGCACCAATGTATAATGGGGCAGGTTCCGTTAGATGCGTCTATAAAAATTCGATCTATTTACATTATTATTAGGCATGTGAGAAAGTTATAAACTTATAATGATATTTTGGCAATGATTCCTCTAACGTGATGTCAAGGAATTTACCGAAAATGTATCACAAGTGATATAAAAATGTGTTAGTAGTTTCTTTTTCACTTCTTCCACAGGTGGCAACATATTATAAGTGAAGAGAAAATCAATAACACCGCTGTTTGTTATAATTTATTGCATGAAATTATATTTTGTAAGCCTAAAGATATAAAGTAATTGAAATCTGAAATGTTTGACTGCGTTTGACCTGTCCCTACATTTGCGTACCTACAAAAAGCTGTGCGCAAATGACTAGGTAGTGTCCGTTAGGACTGAAAATCGGATGAGATGACGTCATCGTGTCAAGAAAGAGAATTGTTAAGACAGAAAAATCAAATGGTAACAAAAAATGTATTAACACTAAAGTTTGAAAAATAAATTACATTAATAAAAATAAAAAATAACAATCAAATGTGTTAAAGCTTCTGCGGTCATCGAAGTCACTAAAAGTATATAATATTAAAACAGAAAAGTTCGTCAAACCAAATAAATAAACTGTTATGTTAGCTACATGCCATGCCCTAGATACTTAGGGCGACTAGAGCCATATGGGGTTTGCACGAGCTTTAGGATTCATGTTTTGATTTATTCTAGTTGTTGCCTGCACAAGGTAAAAATATTTACATTCATGTATCAAAGCAATTTTTTTCCCGAGCTTTACTTTTGAGCAAAAATGCTTTCTGACTTAAAATATTTTATTATTAGCAACCATAACCGTTTTTAGGGTTCCTTGAAAAATTCAAAAGCATGACTAAATTAAAGGAAACGCGAGTTTTTATAAATGTAGGCTAAAAATTTAGGATATATACCCCAACTGATAAGTAAACGTTATTATATAATCATTATTGTTTTTTTTATACGGTGATATTTGAAAGCTAAAGTTTTGGATGCATTAATTAATGAGATATTAATTATTGGTTTTTATGTCTTCTACAGACGTACTAAAATGAAAGTATTTAGATACTAAATGAAATAGTTCAACGCGGCTTTTGCCATGCTAACAATAAATGACCAATTCTCAAGGTTTTAAACACACGGAACCGATGTTGTGTTAGTGCTTGCACTTAGCCGGTTTTATTTGTTACTTTTAAGCGATTTAGGTCCTAACAGACCATTGTCGCTGGCCAGGTTTACATTTATTCGTCAAAAGGTGAGGAGCAGGATCGTAAGCGTAATGCGACGACGTTTTACGACCGTACGACCAGTTCCAAGGAGTTAAGTTACTTTTTTATTTCCCCCAACACATAAAACTACACTTGAATTCAGTTTTGACATTTTTTGGTTCGAAGGTTAAATGTCTCTTAGGAAAATGCCTTCGATACGATTTCATACGCCTGTTTTATGGGGACGTCGGGTACTTGAGTAAAAATGTTATTTTACTTACATTATCCGCGCCGAAATGTTTGTACGATCTGCAGATGTTTGTTGCGGGTATTCTGGTCGTTTTATATTTATTATAAAATATATATATATATCTTTGTATGTAATATATTGTATTAGATATATTTGTCATCTAGTAACCATAACATAGCTCTGCTTAGCTTGGGACTAGATGCTGTTGTGTGAATTGCCCAGCATTATTTTATTTACTTACTATCTTGCAAAAGAATAAATAAGTTTGTACAAGTAGAAACATAAAAACTTGCATAAATTGACATGGTAAATTAATAAAGTAGATAGGATATTTTAAAAAGGACTTGATATTCAGTAAATCGTAAATCAGCCATCTTGAAATAATTATGGGAGTGAGGTGCTTAATTATAATAAAGTGATACGAAGGTAACAAAGTTATGTTTCGCATTATACAATATATATAATCTTCGAAAGGTTTCAGAACGTGTGTTTCTGATATCGTTGGCGAGAAGCGACTTATCGTTATTTAGAGCCTCCGATTAGAGTCCGCGGCCGACATGCGCTAACGAGCAACTTTCAATTTATTTTTATCCAACAGCAACGGTACGGTCCCGATGTTTTGTCTTCTGCCGACGATTGAGCCCGTTAATTGGATTGTCCGTTTTGAAAGGCAACTCTGGTTAGTTCGCTAACAAAACCCCGCGATACATAAGCCCTTCCTTTTTTCTTTCCACCGACATACACTGATTACATCTAAATTAATTGATAAAAGGAACTCACCTTTGTTGTCGTGGTTTTGAGCGGCGTTCCCGAAGACACAGCGCAGATCTCCACCTCGTACCGGTCTACGCCCACCTCGCGATCCAATGGCACGGCCGTCGACAGAATGCCCAGCGAAGAATCGACATCGAACAACCTGTCTACTTGTTTGCCGTCACCTGTCACATTCACTATGTAGTATTCTAAACCCGATTTGTAGTTATTAGTCAAATTTAACACAGCAGTCCCTGCGGGCTCGTTCTCAGCCACGGAAACCGAATCGACGTTCTTCCACACGACCCCCTCTAACTCCGAACCCCCCATTATAACACTCACGTAAGTCTCAGTACTCTTCTGTTCACTCAGCACGGCCTCGTCCGTCGCCTTTATGACAAGGTTCCATCTGGCTTCAGGCACCGCCGGAGGGTATCGCAGAGTCAATGCCCCGTTGCTTCTATGCAAATCGAATAAATCGTTCCCACCGTGTATGAGTTTATATGTGACCAGCCCGTTCGTTCCTGAATCCAGATCACGAGCCAAGACGTTCATTATAAATATTCCGCGGCCGGCGCTCCTGCCCATCCTCTCTGCATTCATTACGGCCGCGTTCATCGAAACGAATATCGGAGCATTGTCGTTGATATCTTCTACGATCACAGTCACTAATTTCTCGGCAGATAATCGCGCAGAGGGCGGCTCGGCTCTGTCGTACGCCACCACAGTTATTCGGAACGTGTCGATGCTCTCTCTATCTATGGGTAATAATGTGTGTATGACCCCGGTGACGTTATTTATTGCAAAGTGTCGCTTGCTGTCGTTGGGTTCTTGGTGTGTGATTGAGTAATAAACTTTGCCATTCATTCCTGAGTCTGGGTCTTCTGCGGTCACCGTCACTATAGGCGTATGCTTCGGAATACCTTCTCTTATTTGGCGCACTATTGCTGTGTTGGTAAATATAGGTGCGTTGTCGTTAGCGTCTATTACGTTAACTGTAAAAGAAATGCTAGAAGACAAACTGGGACTTCCATTATCAGTAGCAGTGATATTCAGATTGTAGGAGGTTATATCTTCATAGTCCAGATGTTTATGCAGAAAAAGTTCCCCAGAATAGCTGTCGATAAAGAAAGTATCTTTTCTGTTGCCGGAGGTAATTGAATACTGCAATTCATGATTTATACCGAGATCCGCATCCGTCGCATGAAACTGTATAATTTTTTTGTTTATAGGTTCAGTTTCTAAAACTGACACGTTCATTTGTGTTTGCGTAAACTCTGGTGCGTTATCATTTTCATCTAAAATAGTCACCGAAATAGAAGTTGTTGCGGAAAGCTGTTGAGTTTGTCCTGAATCGTGAGCCAGAACCTTTAGCTGATAATGATCAGTAGTTTCTCGGTCCAAATGTCGGTTTATAAACAACTGCCCTGTTGCTTCATCTAATGAAAATTTTTCTAGGTCATCGCCACCAATAAGCTTGTAATAAATGTCGCCGTTGAGACCTTCATCTGCGTCTGTCGAATACACTCTCATGATGGAAGCACCAACAGCAGCTCCTTCAGATACCTCTACTTTATATGGCGTTCTTTGAAAGATGGGAGCGTTGTCGTTGACATCAGTTACGTATATCGTTACTCTTACAGAATCTGATAATTTTACTTTTCCATTATCACTAACTGTTACTGTAAGCGTAATGTAATTTTGTCCTGTGCTCTGAGCTAAGCTTTCTCTATCAAATGTTTTAATTGTCCTAATGAAACCGTTTCTAGAGTCAATCCTAAAATCGTTTTGTGCTATAGGTAGAGAAAATGTTAGTTCAGCATTTCTCCCGATATCTCTATCGGTAGCAGTAAGTTTTCCAACAAAAGTATCAGGAGGCTCGTTTTCTTTGATCTTAAATATGAAAGTAGTATTTGTAAATTGCGGACTATTATCATTTTCATCTAAAACGTGTATGACGACTGGAACTTGTGATGATCTTGGTGGATTGCCTTCATCCAATGCTATTATAGTGAGCGAATAATAGTCTCTGTCTTCTCTGTCTAGCGAACTTTTTACGTAAAGATATCCATCAGGAAATATTCCAAATTTTCCATCTGTGTTACCCTCAGCTATGTGATAAGATACTCTGCCATTGGCTCCAAGATCAGCATCTGATGCTGCTATAGCAAAAAATCTTGTATTCACTAAAGTAGATTCCAGTAGCGAGGTCTCATACGACGTGTGGTCAAAGACTGGAGTGTGGTCATTTACATCATCGACGATGGCTGAAATAGAGTGTTTCGTTGCTAGAGCTGGTGTTCCGTTATCTGTAGCTGTAACTTCTATAAACAAAATACTGCCAGGCTCGCTTGCAATTGGCCTGTTTAGATAAATAACACCAGTTGTCTCTGATATTCTGAAGTTATTGTCCGCATTATAACTAAGCGTATAGAATATGGTTCTATTTGATCCTGAGTCACGATCAGTTGCTCTTGCAAAATATACTTCTTGACCCACAGCCATATTTTCTGGTATGTGAATTTCATCTTTGTCTTCTATGAATACTGGATAGTTATCATTCACGTCCAAAACGGAAATATTCACAGTAGTAAAACCAAACGCCACGCCAGTTTTTGCCATAACTTTCAAATGATAGGTCATTTTATCTTCCCGATCTACATTAGAACTGGTCGTTATAACACCCGTTTTTTCATCAATTTTAAAAACATGTTTTGGATCTCCTTCTAAAATGTAGTAAGAAATTGTATCGCTTGAAATTCTTGCACTAATTTTGCCAACAAATCTCCCAATGTTAGATTTATCTAAGCCATCGTCTTCAACAATCTTAAAAGTGTATCCATTGTAACCATCAAATTGGAGTCTTTTGCGTTGAGACACCTTAACTATTTCTACGATTGCATTTTGCGGCGCTTTTCTGTTTCCTTTATCTTTGCAAGACACTAGCAACGAGTACATTGTTTCTGGAGCTTTGTGGAAGTCTTTTAGCAGCAATATGTTACCAGTTGAAGGTTCAATATCAAAATACCCGCCACCACCACTCTCAAGTTTATAAGTTATCCTTGCGTTTTCTCCTTCGTCTAAATCATAAGCTTTGAGTTGAAGAATATTAGTGCCTGGTAGTGCATCTTCGCTTATGGTTTCGATGTAGCGTTGAGGATAAAATACCGGGTCATTATCATTCACATCAATAACTTTAAGGTATATTGTTGCAGAAGACGATTGCGAAGGAAATCCCTGATCTTTAGCAATAACTGGAAGTTCATAGAATGGGATCTTTTCTCTATCCAACTCAATCACTGCGCTAAGCTGACCAGTAATTGGATCCAATGTGAAGGTGTTAGGATATTTCCTTTCTATGCTTGATGACAAATAATATGATACCGAACCATTTGTGCCTTGATCGTAGTCTGCTGCAATCAGTATAAGAATTTCTTTTATTGGTTTTATATTTTCTGCGATTGATGTGTTTATTAGTGTTTGAGGAAAACTTGGTGCTTCATCGTTTTCATCTAGTATAGTTATTTTCAATCTAGTGTACGCCCATTTTGGATTAGGTCCACCATCCCTAGCAGAGACATTCAGCTCAACTGTTCCTTGTATTTCACGATCCAGTTCTGATTTTGTCGTTACAAGGCCTGTCAAGTGATCAATCAAAAACCATTGTTGTTGATTACCATCGTAGAAATCATAGTAGATTTCTGCATTCACACCTGTGTCCTCATCAGTGGCTGTGATGCTCGCTACATACGTCCCAGAAGGTGCAAGTTCAGTCAGTATCGCTAGATATTCGGATTTTTCAAATACTGGTTCATGATCGTTCACATCGTTGACGTGAATAACTAAAAATGAAGTGGCTGTCCGGCGAGGAGAGCCCATATCCGTAGCAACCACGGTCAAATTATATTTACTGATTTCTTCTCTGTCCAAAACTCCATTGACATACACAATATAAACGCTGGAAGAGTTTTCCAAGCGAAAATGATTAAGTTCATTACCTGAGACTATTTCGACACTTGTTATTCCATTCAGACCAGCATCTAGGTCGGTCACAGTTATAGCTGCAACAAGCGAACCGTTTTTAGCGTTTTCATCGACGGTTGCAAAGTTGGCCGTAGGAGGAACATACGTGAATGTAATCACAGGGTCATGATCATTGGCATCAATCAAGTTCACTGTCACATACGTCCGTGCGTCTTGTCGAGGAACGCCGTGATCTTTAGCGATGATAGTAAGGACACATGTCATGTTACAGGTCGTATTACTGCAATACTTCGGACAATTCAGTTTTTTCAAAGTTGTTATAACACCTGATTCAGGATCTACCGCGAATTGTTTTTCTGTGTCGGTAACCTCGTAAGTAATTTTACAGTTATCTCCTAAATCACTATCCGTAGCGGTCACTTTAAGCACTATGGTGCCAGGAGGTACACTTTCGTTCAGTGACACGGAAAAATCACTTTGATCGAATATCGGTGGGTTATCGTTTACATCTAGGATTGTAACATTGACTTGAAGATATCCAAATTTGGGAGGATTTCCCCCATCACGTGCGGAAATGTTCAGTATATAAAAATCTGTGGTCTCTCTGTCTAATTTTCCGGTTGTTTCTAAGTGCAAATAAGAGGTTTGTCCACTTGGATTTCCGGTAACATTTAACCTAAATTTCCCCTCACTATCACCGTCCACTATGCGATAGTCATTAGTAATGCCGTTTTCTCCTAAATCCTTATCAGTGGCCGCATCAAGAAGTAACTTAGTGCCAGCTGCCGCGCTCTCAGAAAAAGCGACAGCTATGCTCGGTTCAGGGAATTCAGGATAGTTATCGTTAACGTCGGTCACCCGAAGCCGCACTTCAATAGGATACGTCGGCTGACTGGAAAGCACAACAAACGCATAGCGATCGACCTGCTCCCTGTCTAGAATAACATTAGTTCTAATAACACCTGTCACTGGGTCGAGAACGAACTCTTTCGGGGGCTCATTGAATCGGTACGTGAAGCCGGGCTTAGTGGGGATCCTTCCGACGACGGTCCCGATGGGCTGACCCTCGGGCACGCGAAGGTCGACGCCGGTGTCGACGGCGCGCGACTGCATCAGCTCGGCGGCGCGGGCCGGCGGCCGCCAGGCGAGCAGCGCCAGCGTCGCCAGCGCCACGTGCCATCGCCCCATCCTCGTCATGACACCGACAAAAACATTGCAGGCTCCGTTCCTCCTCAGCGAAAGCCACTCGCACCGGGAGCAGTCGCTGTGTCCCGTTCGCGCAGACTAGCGCGCTCGCTCGCCTCAGGTATGCAGCATGGCCGCGGCGACCTGCGCGCGCACGAATATCTCACGGAGAGTGCGACCCGCCTTGCGCCTACGCCGTCGCATTCAATGGTAAACACACGTGACACTGCACTAACTACCGTCTTATCGATCCGTCCGTCACTGCACACTTCAGTTTGTGTCTAATCACGGTCACTTTTGGTCACAAATCACGAATACCGAGCTTTTTTTCAGTGATGTTTTGTTCGTTGTGCTACGTGCGAGAGAAGCAAGCGGCATGCGGGCTGCGTCGTGGCCGGCGCGGCACTGACAGGCGGAGGCTCGCCCGCCGCCCCGCGCGCCTGCCCTGCCCCCGCCCGCCTCTCGGGCTCCCACTGTGACTGCGTGATGATGATGCCGAGATAATGGCGGCCGAAGGACTCCACTATTTATTGTTCGATACGAGTCACTCTTCATTCCGGGAAAAGATCGCGGGAGCACAGGTAGATGTTACATTTTTGGTGTTTCTTTTTAATTTATGGTTCGGAAGGAATGTTTTTATTTAATTTTTATAATAAGAGGTTTAGGTGTCAACCGCTTTGGAATATAATGAAAATAATTATTTTTGTACAATTTGAAATTAACTTTGAATTTAAAATTTGCATATTAAAAATCGGTAGACCTACTAACAATGTACTAACTATATTATTGTAACTGTGTTGGTTAATAAATTAATAAAAAATAGGCGAAGTGCGCGTTGATATCTAATGTATGGGCGTGCGGTGCGCGTAAGCTGTAGAACTTTTCGTAGCAATTGCTACGATACACCCACAATGTTAGAGATATTGTTGCAAAAACATAAAAAGCTGCAATATTGTAATTACCTAGGTACCTATAATGTTTTCAATTTGAAAAATTGTAATTTGGAACTATTTTGATTTACATAGTTGAGGTTGAGGGTCTTGATTTAAAAATATCTTTAAAATAATTTTAACATAATATGAAATCTTATTTTCTATTTTGTAATAAAAATCGTTTATTTTACTTCTGCGGGGCAATGGAGCCAGTGTCTTAGACACACTTCTGATCGGTAGGTATTGGCATGGCATCAGTTGAGATTCCTCCAAATTGTTTGAACAGTCTGCTAGCTCAAATATTAAAATTTTAATTACTAGTTTTAAAATACATATATATTTTTTTTCTAATTTGTTTATCAGTCAGCTGTATTTTTTTTACAACTTCTTTTACTTTAAATCTTACAAAACTATGTATATTCTACTACTAAATATTACAAATAACTTTTTAATATATTGTCAATTACTACTTACAGATATTATTTTCATATTTCATCAAAATTCAATGGAAGAACTTCCAAAATGATATTCATTATTACATTAGTTTTACATATTGATTGAAGGCCAAAAGGTACACGTTGATCCTCCTACTACGGATTATCGTAATAATTTATATTCTCTTTGCAAATAGTTAACCAAACCATAAAATCAAATCAGCTGTGACGAAACGGCTCGTAGTGCCATCTACCGGAGAGCTTTGAAACATTCACTAACGTAGCTTTCGTATGCTGGAACAACGAGCTTTCCAAAACAAGGCTTTCATAGTCGTTCTTTAGTTCACTACTAGATGGCGTTGGTTGTTTTGATGTAAAACTTTCAGCATTTTTATCAATGAAAACGAGGAAGCTTTTCCGCAATTTCGAATTTATACACTAGCCTAAATCGAAGTGGAATTTATGTTATCAAAATACGACTTAAGAACTGTAATTCGAAATGTCGTAAACATATCACAAGCTAAAACTGCGCAGTTTGTCCGCCTAATGCGCGGAAAAGCCGACTTTGCGTGGGCGTAACTACTGCACCGTACTGTACCTATACCCCTACGCAAAATCCACGCGCAATCAAAATGGTTTAGTACTTTTTCAAACTTAGACTGCAGTCTCGCGATGTGACTGAATGTAATGATGTTTCATGGTAAAGTAATTACTGTTTGCGGGTTTTGATTTTTCTGGGAATGACCGCTGATAGCCATGGATAAGTTATTCTAAGTCAACAAATTGTTGTTCTATGGAAATGTTTTATGAGTTTTTTATGCCCCATTGAATATAAACCATTATTTTCGCATTCATGACATTTTTAGACTTAGATATTTTTATTTTTGTGAATATTATTCGTTTTGTACGGTTTGCTAGTCTACACACTCGAAGACTGGAGTCATAGAACCGCTACTTTGCTCAAAAATGTAGTTTAAAACTAAACCCGACTACGTAAAAGTCTGGGATTATCGTTCTCGGTGAACTAATAGTCCCCTGTCTTATCATTTTCTTTTGATTCTTAGGTAATCGGAGGTCTTTGTTCCTACTAGTACCTTAGGTACATATATGTGAGGTGGATGACAACTAGCGGGGTAGGTATAGAAAATCATACGATACCTGTTTTGTTATAATCGGACTAGTAATTTCATCGCTACGTGGGATTAAAGCAATAGGAACATACATTCAGGACCGACCTCATAAAATTGGTAGTCTGTTAAAAAACGATCATTTTCGAATGTCGAACAATTCAGTTTGAATGGGTTCCATCCCAAACAGATACCGCGCGATTTTACCCTCCCACGTAAAGAGTCCTATACCCCACTGGATAGGTCACAAATTATAGCGTGGGTGTGCGTCGTGCAGTGAATAAACATTGATCGGTTTCGCGGAGCGGGGGTTGATGGCTGCTTGTGAGGTTGGGGTTATGAGTTCAGTTCCAGTCGCAGGACAATTGCATTAAATACTAAATGATAAATTAATTTACCATATTACTGTTTACTGGGTGGTAATTTATTTATTTATTTATTGAAAAAACAGTAGTTAGCTTACAGCCTAAAACCAAAGCACTAACTACGCTAAATACACATTATAAGTAAAATTAATTTAAACAAGTACGACAAGTGCGAGTGTAACTCGCGCGCCGAGGGTTTTGAACTTTTGTCGTTTAGGTAGGTACGTATATTGACGACCTGTTAGCGCGGTGGGCTTACAACGCAGGAGGTTGCGGTTTGATTCCCGCCTCGGGACTAATATTTGTAAGATCTGCAGATTATTTGTTCCAGTGTTCTAGTCCTTTTCTACGTACACAAAAATAAATCATCTAATGTGATACTTATTTATACTTTATTAAGTATAACAGTACGAATTACACAAGCTTGCTTAGCTTGTCGCTAAATGATGTTGTGTGGATTATCCAGGATACATTACTCTTCTCATATTTTTTTGGAGCACGGTGGAATTCATGAATTCAATAATCTTATTATCTAAATATTCTTCGAGCGCAGTGGAATACATTGGGTATGGACTTTAAAATTTTGAGAACAACGGTTTCGTGGCGCTGTGGAACCCTACTATTACAGTTACTACAGAGATTAGTGGGTAGGTAAGTGGGTTGGTACCTACAATTATTTTTTCGACTTTTTTCTACGTATTTCACTAAGTATATAACTTAGACGATTTTTAAAACCTGTTTTGAATTGTCGAAATCCATACCTTTGATTTGATATTGCTCTCAATGAAATAGCCCCCATTGTATGAAAATTCGTTTTTTGACCATATTTCGAAAAGTTTTGTTTTTACAGACTTCTCTATATTTTTCCTGTAAAATATAGACCTATATCTACAAACGCTTAGTACATTTTATATAGATCACTCTGCTATCTTCGGAGATAGAGGGGGGGGAACGGTCAAATTTTCGACCTTTTTCAAAATATTTCGAAAAGTATAAAACCTATCGAAATTTCAAAAACTGTATTAAAATTTACAAACTGATACCTTTCATTTGATACCCAATTCGGTGGGGTAGTCACCCCTTTAGAAATTTTTCCCGCCCTTTTTTGACCATATTTCAAAAAGTATTATTTTTACAGATTTTTCTATATTTTTCCTGTAAAATATAGATCAATACCTACAAAAACTTGGTACATATCAAATCGATCGTTCTGCAATCTTCGGAGATAGAGGGGGGGTACCGGTCAATTTTTCGACCTTTTTCAAAATATATCAAAAAGTATAAAATCTATCGAAATTTCAAAAACTGCATTGGAATGTACAAACCAATACCTTTCATTTGATACCCAACTCGGGGGGGTAGTCACCCTTTTAGAAATTTTTCCCGCCCTTTTTTGACCATATTTCAAAAAGTATTATTTTTACAGACTGCTCTATATTTTTACTATAAAATATAGATCAATACCTACAAACACTTGGTACATATCACGTCGATCGCTCTGCAATCTTCGGAGATAGGGGGGGGGGAACGGTAATTTTTTTGACCATTTTCAAAATATTTTAAAAAGTATGAAATCTACCGAAATTTCAAAAACTATTTTGAAATCTACAAACGAGTACCTTTCATTTGATACCACTTTCGACTTTGTACGTTCCATTTAAAATTTCGATTTCAAAATTTGTATGGAAAATCTTCATTTTGATTTTTCATTTATTTTTCTTTAAATATGTGCGGGCGCACAAAATGTATTATTATTTAAAATTTCAAGTCAATAGCTGCAGTAATTTCTGAGATATTAAGGATTCAAAACACAAAACAGACCCAAAGCGATTTCATAAGGGTTTTGCAACCGATGGCAAAACCCTAAAAACACAAAAATTCTCTTAAAATTATACATAATAAAAAAACTAAACAGTAAGCAACATGTAAAAAAAATCACGGAGAAACAAATATAAGATTAGCAAAAATTAAACATTCAAAAAACATATTTCATTTAAAAGTAAGATATGATCTAAGGCATAAATAGATATGACTTAGACTATCGTTAAATATGTCGACATGTTGGAACTCCAAACCATTGAGTAGTATGAGAGCTCTAGGTGTGGGTGCGTTGTTGGCGTGTCTCGTGCGTGCCGGCGGCTGCGCAAATAGTGTGTGTAATGTAATGTGTAAATTGATCTCAAATTAATCTATTTAGTAATATTTTAGTGTCTGCAATTGTAGACTTTGCTCACTTATATCTGCCAGTGCACCTGTGTTTGCGTACAAACTTAGGTACGCTCAATAATATTTGCCACACAGTATAACCTCCGTGGAGCCTGGCGGGTCCATGACCATATGAAATATCGACTACAAATTCAGTGAATTGTTTTATTTGTTCACTTCGAAGTTTAGAAAGTCTTTGATTAGATAGATTTTGATCGTAACAGCTATGTTTATTCAAAATAGCTTTTATTTAGCTATCGAATAAAGTCTAAACTCGCAAAAGACACAAATTAGGTACTGATACTAAAATCAAATAACCAAATTAGAACAAGTCTTTACAATTGCAACAGTTGAGGTAACTGCAGATATCAATGATAGTCCGAAGTGTCTAAGACGCTGGCTGCATTGCCTAGCTGTATGGCAATTCCGATGCGTTGTGCCAGATACTGACGTCGTACGTCGCGTCGATTCGACCAGACGCTCAGATAATTTTTTAAAACCTGGTTATTTTCGGTACTCATCGATCCTGCCAAATCTGCCGCCGCACCAGCACTCACGGATCTCACGGCAAGTGTGTCGACGCATGTAGCGTCCCACACAATAAGCCCCCAAACTCCCATGGGACAAGTGTTATAGTGTCGGGCTTACCATCGCCAGACCAACAGACCATTCTGTCCGACAATAACTGGTACGTTAGCGGCATCGAGTACTTATACTCGATGGTTAGCGGTGACAAAGGTCCGCCGGATGATGTCATTAAGGCTGGCATGGCGAGTCATCCGGCAGCCCTAATACACGATAATCCGTGATGACCATACTGTTCGACAGCAGACCGTACTAGCATTGATGAGGCGCGCGATCTTGCCGAAGACATGTCTGATACGGAGAGTTACGGGATCCGATCCGATGATGATATAATTATGATGGATCTCGTCTTGAGATTTAAATCCGATTCGATACATTACCTATTTTCATACATTGATTGTATCTATTGACTCAAGATTGACATTAAGATTGTTCAATTATTTTTATTTCAGGCTATATTATATTTAAATAAGATTTGATTTGCTATGTTCTACTAGGTAGGTAGTTGTTACTTATTCTTCTACCTGAATCTCGGACATTTTGGTGCAGGAAGTCCAGAATTCTTCTTGTAAAATTAATAAAAGAAACTGATTACTACCTAAGAAGTCAAAACAAATTATTTAACATCTTGTTACCAACTGGATATTTCAAAAGCTTTATATTAAATAACCTTTTATGCCGCCTCTTCAAAAGGCACACCCACATCTTATAAATATTCGGATCCGAGTAACTACCCGCAAAGAATGTTTATTATTGAAGATAATTTATTACTAGCTTTTGCTCCCCGCTTCTATAGATTTAAGTAAATAAATAAAGCGGAGCAATTCCCACAGCATCATCTAACCCCAAGATAAGCAGAGCTTTCTGTAACTATTAACTATTTATTATTAGTAACTATTATTTCTTAAACTACTTACTATTGGAATTCGGTGATGCCCGCAGTAGTTTCTAATAAAACTCTGTCGCAGGCACCATCGCCGCCCCCTTTCATCATAATAATAATCATTTATTTATTTGTCTCGTTATTTTTTATATCTAACTAGTGGTCCGTCCGCCCCAGCTTCGGACGAATATTTATCAAAAAATTCTATTTTCATGAGGAACCCTATTTATTTTTTTCAATTCTATAGCCTATGTTCATCACGGAAACTTTATTATTCCAATGGTGAAAGAATTTTTCAAATCGGTCCAGTAGTTTCGGAGCCTATTCAATTCAAACAAACAAACAATCGAATCTTTCCTCTTTATAAAATTATTATAATATTAGTATATGTAGAAAAGGAACACTGTGTTTAAGATCCTTAGTATCTAGTTATATCACGTTTGCTTCTTATCATAATACATGCCTTCTAATTATAACCTGTTTTGTACGAGAACTGTCCTGTGATATGTCATAGTTGTCTCATTGTTACGCCGTTGCGTTGGTATAAAGCGGGGTACTGAAAAATATTACGGACAGTAAAACCATTCGTGGCGTGAATAATACCTACGCATCCCCGTGTGCGAGTTACTCAGTGAGAATAATATATGTTACAGCTTGTGCTAAAATCTGGAGCGCCTTCTTTCCCCGAACTGACTCATTTTACGCCCCATAACGCCGACCCAAAACAACCAACCTCTATTCCTATTCCTTGATGCGTCATACTTTTCTTTCTTAAAATCACTTAAAAACCAAATATACAAGTTAAAAGAGCTGCGCTCTTTGTCTTTGTTCTTGGTGCAAAAACGAACATTTCGTATAAAGCTACTGAATATTTTCACAAAGCCCTCAAGGTACAGACCCGTTAAAAATAGCCTTGGTAAGGCACTACGCCGCTACACTTGTTGCATGATGACGTCAGCCGACTTTAGCGGGAGGGTGCGCAGGGGGGTGCACCCCAGAGGGCCGCTACTGACGTAAGTAGGTAGGTACGCTTCATGAATGGATTTAGGCTTAAATGGTCTGTCTTTTGGTTTTATAGGTTTAGGTTAGGTTAGTCTAAAAATAACGCAGAGATCTGCACGCTATTGAAATGGGATAGCATTTCGATTGAGAACATTCGCGGCAATACTTACTTTACAAGATTCCATCCAATTTCCAGAAATGTAAACATATTTTCACACTACGCTCGTCAAACGGACTTAATAAGTCGTATTTCGATTATTTCTCAACTGAAAGCATGTTTACCAAATACAAACAAATCAAATGATATCTCATATCTCTTAGTTCGAGTCTCTTATCAGTGTTAAACACATCATTTTGAGGTTTCATATTTAAACTCATTACTATACTAACAAATCGAATGAGATCTCTTCGTTCCAGTCTCCTTAGTAAACACTTCCATACAAAATTTGAGGTTCCAAATTCAAACTCATTAGGTTCAATAAATCAAGCAATAAATATTGAATTTGAAACTTCAAAATGTCAGTTTTTTCTACCAAGAAGATCCGTAAAATGAGATCTTCATCCAAATTCGAACTAACACCTGTTCCCTGTTCTGAAGGCGTAACCAAAAATTCTGCGAAGCACATCACCAAACTGTAGTAGAAATTACTCGTAAAAAGAACGAAGAGTAGATTATTTATTTATTTTATTTATTTATAAAATACAGCAGTTAGCTTAAAGTCTAACACCAAAACACTAACTTGTAGTTAGTGTTTTGGACTTAAAAAAGACAGAATATATAAAAACAAAATACAATATCTATTAACAAGAACAAATTGAAAACACGAGTAGCTACAAATAGGTAGGCAAGAACAGATAATTTATTTAAAAGTAAGGTATTATCTTAAATTGAAGTAGGTAAGGCTTAAACTATCATTAAATATGTCCACATGTTGGAACTTTTGCAAGAAATAGTTGAGTAGTGCGAGTGCTCTGAGCGTAGGAGCGTTACTGGCGTGTCGCGTACGCGCTGCTTGTAGAGCAAAGAGCCGATGGAACCTGCGTCCCGTTCTTATATAGTTATTTGGGACGTAAAGGGTAACTGTATTCAGTATCACAGGATTATCCACTCTGTTGCGAAGAACTAGACAGTAGTGCATAGCTAAATGCAGTTTGCGTCTCAACTCTAGTGTATCCAGACCAACCATACCGGTAACAAAAAGAGAGGGAAAAAGATACGGATAATACCCATAAATTCGTTTATACAGATACCTGGCAAACTTACGCTGCAGTCTCTCTATCATTATGGTATACTTGGCCTCCCGTGGATCCCAACTAATAGCACTAAACTCCAACTTGCTTCTGACAAATGCATTATAAAGCATGATCGCTACCCGTACCGTACATCCTTAAAATGCGAAGCAGTTCTCATTATGAATCCCAGAGTTCTATTAGTGGTTTTGCACATCCCGATGATATGCTGACGAAAGTTAAGGCGCGTATACTCCATCAAGCCCAAATCACGTATGGTATTATACTACACTTGCACCAAGCTGTCTTCGTCTTGTGCGTCATCGTATCCCTTTCGTACTCAGGACGATTCAATGACGTAAAGAAACTTTAAGCGCTATCCACACATTTCCGGGTCACTTCCGGGTCAGGGCTATCCGTGTTCCGAGTTGTGTGAACAAGTTCATACAATTCCTTGACGCCTGACACGGAGCTGTGTGAACAAGTTCATACAATTTGTACGTAACCGATTTTTTCCCCGTCCCTGACGGAACACGGCCGGGACGAGTTCCCGGAAATGTGTGGATAGCCCTTTAAGCAATCGGTGTCCACTATTCGACGTCCCGTTCGGACTTATAAAACTCGTTCCCAATCGACACTGGATTTAAAATTTTACAATAATAATTCATGTGGAATCGTGGCTTATCCAAATAAACCCTTATTAAAAACATATTAAGAGACCTCCTTATGTATTCTTTTGAAAGAATGTACATACTCAATGTTAACTTCCAAAATCAAAATTTAAACCAATGATAGGTTTTCAAAACTTTATACTGTGTGCTAGTGCTAGTCGTCGTAGACCAGAGTGCTGGTGAGTATATGACGCAGCGCATCAGCCTCTATATTGATATGGATTAGCCCAGTTCCTTATTAGTTATTTGCAATATTCAGCAGTATGCTGAAATTTTTGCATAATGAATACTAGTTCTTATTTATTTCTACGTTGAGCTGTATTTTTCGTTGGTAATAAAACTTTATCCTTATTTGCCAAGTTGGCATTTAACTGTAAAATTAACAAAATTAATTATAAAACCAAAAACAAAAAGAGTTTTCTACAAATTATTAACGATTCAAATAGTTTGATTACCTAAATAATAAAGCAAAATCTTGGGGAATTTCGAAGGCAGTGGGCGTTCGGTTGAACGAGGCCCCGACTATGAATGACGATATAACAAAACTATAAAAAACAAGCAGGCGCAATACCATCCCTACTTGGTGGATATACCCTCCACTCGCTTTTTTGATTTTCCTCCACCTTCATCATTCGCAAAAAAAGGAGTGGAAGTCGCTACCTGCTTCTGTTTTTCCGACTAACTACAACCTGGGTCTCTTCAAACTAGAGTATTCACTCTACAACCTACAACCTGGGTCTCTTCAAACTAGAGTATTCACTCTAGTTTGAAGAGACCCAGGTTGTAGGTGTCTTTTAGACCTCCGTAATCCACAGTAGGCCATAACTTCATTTACCATCAGGTGAGATAGTGGTCGAACAAAGGTCTAATAGTTATAAAAAACAAGTACGACAAGTGCGAGTGTAACTCGCGCGCCGAGGGTTTTGAACTTGTGTCGTTTAGGTAGGTAAGTACGTATATGACGACCTGTTGGCGCGGTGGGCTTACAACGCAGGAGGTTGCGGTTTGATTTCTGCCTCGGGACTAATATTTGTAGGATATTCAGATTATTTGTTCGGGTGTTCTTGTCCTTTTCTGTACACAAAAATAAATCATCTAATGTGATACTTATTCTTTATTAAGTATAAAAGCTATCGTAGTAATACTAATAACACAAGCTCTGCTTAGCTTGTGGGTAAATGATACTGTGTGGATTATCTAGGATACATATCTCTTCTCAAAAATTTTGAGAACAACGGTTTTGGTGCGCTGTGGAACTACTATAACAGTTACTACAGAGATTAGTGGGTAGGTAAGTGGGTTGGTACCTACAATTTTTTTTCGACTTTTTTCAACCTATTTCACTAAGTATGAAACTGAGACGATTTTCAAAACCTGTTTTGAATTGTCGAAATCCATACCTTTGATTTGATATTACTCTTAATGAAATAGCCCCCATTGTATGAAAATTAGTTTTTTGACCATTTTTCAAAAAGTATTATATTTACAGACTTCTCTATATTTTTCCAGTAAAATATAGATCTATATCTACAAACGCTTAGTACATTTTACATCAATCACTCTGCAATCTTCGGAGATAAGGGGGGGGAATGGTCAATTTTTCGACCTTTTTCAAAATATTTCGAAAAGTATAAAACTTATCGAAATTTCAAAAACTGTTTTGGAATGTGCAAATTGATACCTTTCATTTGATACCCCACTTGGGGGGTAGTCTCCCCTTTAGAAAATTATCCCCCCCCCTTTTTGACCATATTTCAAAAAGTATTACTTCTATAGACTTCTCTATATTTTTCCTGTAAAATATAGATTCATATCTACAAACACTTGGTACATATCACATCGATCGCTCTGCAATCTTCGGAGATAGAGGGGGGGTACCGGTCAATTTTTCGACACTTTTTCAAAATATATCAAAAAGTGTAAAATCTATCGAAATTTCAAAAACTGTATTGGAATGTACAAACCAATACCTTTCATTTGATACCCAACTCGGTGGGGTAATCACCCCTTCAGAAAATTTTCCCGTCCTTTTTTGACCATATTTCAAAAAGTATTATTTTTACAGATAGGGGGGGGGATGGTCATTTTTTTGACCTTTTTCAAAATATTTTAAAAAGTATAAAATCTACCAAATTTTCAAAAACTATTTTGAAATCTACAAACGAGTACCTTTCATTTGATACCAATTTTGACTTTGTACGGCCCATTTAAAATTTTGATTTCAAAATTTGTATGGAAAATCTTCATTTTGATTTTTCATTTATTTTTATTTATTTTTCTATAAATATGTGCGGGCGCACAAAATGTATTATTATTTCAAATTTCAAGTCAATAGCTGCAGTAGTTTCTGAGATATTAAGGATTCAAAACACAAAACAGACCCAAAGCGATTTCATAAGGGTTTTGCAACCGATGGCAAAACCCTAAAAACACCGTTAACTATATATGTATGAATCAAATGATATAACTCTGTACTACACGTACGATACCATAGACAATGATAATGTTTTATCTTAAAGTGCATCGTGAAATTAAGTATGAAAACATCTATACCTACTAATATTATAAAGAGGAAAGATTTGATTGTTTGTTTGTTTGTTTGTTTGTTTGAATTGAATAGGCTCCGAAACTACTGGACCAATTTGAAAAATTCCTTCATCATTAGAATCCAAAATTTTCCGTGATGAACATAGGCTATATAATATTTTCAAAAAAGTTAGAGATCCGCATGAAAAATTCCATAATTGAACCGTGCGCTGTATATTCAACCTCTTTTTCTATTATGGCGCACGGTGCTTGCTTTTTCTCTACGGCCAGGGTCAATTCTGTTAAAAAAAGTAAGGGATCTCTAGTTAACTATAAAAACCAATCAAAAAAAGTCAGAGGATATCCATCAAAAATATCAGAGATGTTTTTGGTTGGTTGGTTTTGATAGTAATTAATTACAAGACAAAGAATCTGCCAGCCATAAGATAAAGAAAGATCCATGCTGACCATCACTCACGGCAGGATCGCGGCGGTTCCATCGGGAATTCCCGGGATTCTCGTCTCCATCGTGGCCACTGTTTGGTTTTAATCGGTCACCAAAACGTCTCTTCGACGTAAAACAAAAATATTTCCAAGCTGATTTTTATAATTTTATTATTATTACTAGCTACACGGGTATTTATCAAACATTTATTTTTCATGCTGAAGCCTAATTGTTTTGAAAATATTCTACAGCCTATGTAGCCTCACGTAAAATGTAAGGTTCTAATGGTGAAAGAATTTTGCAAATCCGTTAAGTACATAGTTTCGTAGCCTCAATTCAAACAAACAAATCAAATCTTTCCTCTTTATAATATTACAGTATAGAATAGTATAGATTATATCTATTATTTCTATATGGATTAGTTCTGCTACCCCTAGATTGTGTGAAACAGTCAGCAATTAGTTCACCTTTCACTTATAATTATAAATTCTAGTTCTAATAATTTTTTATTATTTAATTGTATTAATGCAATTACCATTAATAAAGTGCTAATTCAATAAAGAAGTTCCAAAGTCAAGGCGTTGAATCTGGTAGAAGCTCCTAGAAGGTGTGGGCGGTTAATTTGAACAAGGCGTATACATATCCGGCGTGGGCTCTTTGTACAGATAACTTCCCTTGCCACAGACTGAAGAAGGGGCAATTTTATATTCCGTTAATTTAAAATGAAAGCTGCAAAAAGTTTGGGCGTCTCGACTTTATCCAATTTGCCAACAGGTATGATAGAATTACCTAACCCGTTGTACATAAAGTAAATATACGAAAATTTCCTACTTCAATACCTAGTAGTTGCTGGATATCATTTGTATTTAGAATAACAATTCACTGTTTTGGGGTAGTACCTCAAAACACTGCTCCAACTTTACTGCGAAGTGTGCATAAATAATTAATTACAAAAATATATTTTTTAAGGGTTTCTTATACACTCATAATGTATATTGGCTATAAGCAACTTTAATTAGCGCAAATTTATAACATAAAGTAAACAAAATTAGCGGAAGTTGACTTGTGCAAGCGACAGCGAACCTGCAAACCCTCGCGCCGCACTAGTTCACTTCTACAAGTTTTAATTACCTACTTGCTGGACTTCCTACTAGTCCCGTCTATGCAAATTGAAAAATCACCATTACTAAAATCAGTTCTCACTTTGAATCCTGCAAGAAATTGCGGAATTTACTAGCATTGGATAAAAATAAATCACACAAAATGCCTTAACACATAATCCGCCTGGTTGTTAAACAATGCTTATGTTTTTCCGTATCTGCGTTACGTTAAGTCTTACCTCCAGCCTGTGATAATGTTACATCTGCGTCAGTACAAATATACTAAACAATAAGATCCGATCAGTTTCACCCTCCGTTCTATAAATAGAAGATACGAATATCGATCGCGCCTCGTATTTTTGTCTTCTAAGGCTTTTGTACACTCGCGAGTAAAGTCTCAAGTTAGAGTGGGGATACTTGAGCTGATTGTGTAATAACCTGCCGATAATTACCTCGCACGGTTGAATCCTCCTCCAAACGAGGGCTTGGTCATTATCACCACGGATGGCAATCGGATTGGAGATCCTGGTAGTGGTATTATAAATACACAGAAGGAAGATATTTCCCTTCCTCTGGTACCAGGGAAGTTTTCTTTGGCAACCTGTTACAAGTTCCGCGGGCGGAGATAGAGAGGCCGGTTATACGCCGCGATCGTCATGGCTATTGCGATTGTCTATAAGTACCCGCATGTTTATAATTTAGGAATTTTAGCATCATCATTGATAATGCTGCTGCAGACGACGGTATGCCTTCCAGGTCTAGAATAAAGATTTTAAATATTAAAGTGATTTTATTAATACTATTCAACATAAAGTAACTCTTTGATAATACGGAAAATAAGAATCAAATTAATAAATAATGCTGAACAATCCACACAATATCTATTCCCAAGGAAAGCAGATACAAATAAGTATTAACAATTGAAACCATTATCTTTTTAGCTCCTTTCTGTATTGTGACATCAATCAACCTTTAGATCACGTTCTAGTCAATTGACAACGTTGTCAATTCAGATTAAGTCTTTATGGGAATAAAGAGGAAGAGCAACATCCGTGTTTTGTAGTGTGTAGGCTAGGCTTAAGTTGCGCAACGTTAATAGCTCTTATGATGAAATAAGAAAGAGCATATTGAGGCAATAGCTGGGCCTATGACTTGTCTTTATTAGAGTCTGGCTTACCAAGTAACTTATACTTCTAGGCTACATAAAATGATACGATTATTCTGTAAAATATTACCAGTTTTATGAAACTTATAGACGCTCTAGTAAACCCTTTGTATTGCATTTTAAGATTGATAATCTGTTTAAATGGACTGAAATTTCAACTTTTATTTACACTTCAATTTCCTAATATTGTGCCTGTTGAATAATGTTTAGGTTTTAGGCCCTTCATCGAGTTCTATTCTTCACAGCCAGTCTGTCGGTTTAGTTAATCGGGGTGGAAGGAAATTCTTTTACGTGTCTATCAGTTAAATCGGTAAACATGCGTGGGGTACTTTCAAGTACCCCTGGGAGTAATAAGTATCGTAATTTTCTTTATTAGGTAAGGAAGAATGTCGGATTAACTGTCATTGACTGACAATAACTATTTTTTGAACGTATCTGCTTGACCCAAAAAATCTATTCCGTCTTGCATCGGATTTGTTTTTGTACGGAGTTTACGTCACGTGGTTAAAAGAAAAAAAAATTAATTAAATCAATCCGGCGAATGGGACCGCGGTCCCAATACCTAGCGGTCCCAATCGACGGAAACCTCGTTTAAACGATGTTATCAATGTAGACGTGTATCAAGTTCTAGAATGATCCGATCACCATTTTGATCGCTTAAAGCACGTTGTTTTCTTTGTTTATTTGCCACGTGTGTCAATGCACTTTGTGCAGGTAGGTAGGGCTTACAAACTAGGTCACCCAGAATGAGCTTGTCCTCGGTCTAGTGCTGCCACAGGCCTAAGCTATTAGAACCAAGGAATTTGTATCTATAACGGTACTAGAAAGCTTGCTTGATATTTAATGTTCGATTTTCAACCTCATTACAAATGAAATACGTTCTTTTCTAATTCAATTTAGGTAATAAGTAAAACGGTCTTAAGAGAGACTCACTTTTGAGTGGCTTGACCCTTTCGCTCGGTTGCTGGCATATAATTTGGTATGCCTGTAACGATAGCTGTACGATATATTCAATAAATACTAATATAATAATAAATTGCCAACACGGAGAAATAATCCTTCCCACAGATGAAAAATTTATTAGAAATAATATTTATTATCTAAGTCACTGGTTCCAGAACTAATTTAGGCTGAGTTCCTTTAATTAGCAAATGAAATAGAACGAACTGACGGTGGTGACTATAGTCATCATGCACCGTTGGGGCTATTTTTCTGGTTTCTGTCACCATGGACATTTGAGTGAGTGATTGGCACCGGTTTCAAATTATTATGATTTTTTTTATTCATAAATGATTTTAGGGAAACAACATTGTTTATCTTTGCGATTGGCGGTGTTTCCAAAATATTGTGTTTTTTGTATACTAATGATTTTACGATTCTTATTTCCATAGTTTGTAGTATAAACTTAGATCTTATCTACATACGCTAAGTTTAACGTTTGATGAGTGTATTGGTTATAAACAATCCCTTGAATAATAAAGTTTTATTTATTTATTTATTCGTTGTTCCTCGAAGATTTCTAGTTTAAATTTTAAATACAGGATTTAGCGTTCACTCGTTTACTCCTTGTTTATAGAGAATAGCTTGATAGTATTAAATTAAAAACATTCTCAAATTGTGAAACTTAGTCTCATCACTAGAGGCTCAGGTGTCATTGTGCGCAATCTAGGCCAGGTCGAGAATTCAGGACGATCTAGTTAGGCATCTGGAAAGCGCATAGCTTCCGAATTTGCATAAATAAGGTGGAATATTGTTTTGCTATTCCTCGCTATATCTACTAGGGCTACTTGGTGAGCTATATAACGGTTTGGGTGGAATGTTTTTTTCTTTATACTCAAAAGACTAGACTGACGTCACGACCGTCAGCTGGTGAACAACTGGTCCCGTTGTATTATTTTATTTACAAACAGTAAAAAGTTATTTGACAAGTTTCAAGTTAACAAATCAATAGTTTATAGTGTTCTCCATGGACAGTACTGTTATCAACTGTGTTTAGTGCCTGACAAGGATTTTTGAAATCAATCTCTATATTGCACTAACTAAGTGAACCTACTCTACCCTCATTTTTCTGGACGGATTAAAACAAAAAGTGATTAATAGTTATTTGATACTTCTTGGTGGACTGTGCAATTTAGTACGTGAGTACCACTGGCTTAGAAGAAGTGTACGGCGCCTTACTCAGAAATAACTCGAAAGTAATCAAATTCTTTACCACAACCCTTAACTAAATACTGCCAGCGCCATCTAGTGGTGAGTAGCAGTACTACGAGCTTTACCGGACGTGCTTAGATAAATTAATTGATCGGATAACGGATTCTCACCTCGTCCATCAGTGCGAACACCATGAGCTCCACGAGCTCCAAATTAAATTGTGTTACCTGCGGGAAATTTACGTCACGCACAACAGATGGCGCTGTGTGTCCGAAATGCGACTCGGTAACTCACCGAACTTGTGCTGGTTTTAAACAGGGAACTAAAGTCCCCTCTACCTGGCGTTGCGCTGCATGCATAGCTAATGCCCCAAAGGGGAGGGATCCCTCCACACCTGTCCGGAGTATCCAGGATGCCTCTACAGGCCATACTAGTGCTGAGCCTGTGACTTTGGGTAACAAAATCATTTCGCCTGAAGTGGACAATATGCCGACAGGTGTTGCTCAGGATAACCAGCAGGCTGCACCACTTAAAAAACAGCACGTTACTACATCTGCCTCAACTCCATCAGCACCTACTTTGGATATAAGTAAGATGCACAGTGAGCTCTCGGAGTGGATGCTAGAGATGCGTGAATTTCGCCAGGAGATGTCCGATTTCAGGACTTCATTACGTGGTCTATCCACTCGTATGGACTCTATCGAGAGCAGGCTGAGCACCATTGAGCAGGGGCACCAGGAGCCCTGTGCTGAGCTTGTTAGCCTCCGGACTCACGTGGCGACCTTACAGCAGGAGCTGAATGAACGAGATCAGGATGCTCTACTGTCCGATCTCGAAATTGGACAATTACCTGAGGAAAAGGGGGAGAACGTGATTCATACTGTGACCGTACTTGCAGCAAAGCTTGGCGTGGTTATTGAAGAGCGTGATATTGTCTTCGCCGAGCGTGTAGGGGCTGCACAAGGAGCGGGACCTGGAGCTGAGCCGCCACGCCCCCGTAGAATCGTGGTGCGGTTGGCGCGGCGGGGCCTGCGCGATAGCGTTCTGCATGGCGCGCGCGTTCGTCGCACACTGACTGCTGGTGACGCTGGGCTGGCTGGAGCCACTGGGCCGCGAATTTTTGTGAACGAGCGGCTTTCGCGTTATAATCGCCACCTCTTCTATCGGGCACGTGAAGAATGCAAGAAGGCTCAATGGCGATTTGTATGGACCAAGCGCGGCCGAGTTCATATCAGACAAGCGGATGGTAAACAGGCATACCCGATCCGATCAGAAGCTGACCTTCTTCGGGTTTTTGGTTCCACCATGGTTTGATTGTGTCTCGTCTGAACTAGTGTGTAATTTACTTAATATTATCTTAGTTTTGTTATGGTCAATAGGTCACAAGTTTTTAAAGAAACTGTGTATGTTATTTATCTTGTTTTTGTTTCAAATATGCGTCAAAATTAATATTAGCTTGAGAATAGTATCTGTGTGTGCAGATAATGTTTTTTATTTGTTTTATATTTTCGTGTTATTATGGCCTTGTAGTAAAAACTATTTTAGAAAACGTAATTACCAGCTCGTATGCTTTTTATTTAAATATGTCTCAAATGTACTTTCTTTGAAATTTTTATTTTTGTGTGCAGAAAATTATCGGAAATTGGAAAATGGTCTTTCCTCATGCTGCAGCATGCTAAACCTAGTTCATACTGGTCGTCCCTTAATTTTGTTTTATTTTATTTTATCTACATTATTTTTCTACACAACAATGAAATTACCAATAAAATATTTATTATACATTATTTTACTGTACATAATTTTCTTATATGTGAACATTGAGTTAATGATTTTAAAATTTCAGTGTCCCTATTATAAAATTTGTTTGTACAAAATACTTAATTTCATAATGATCTTATTTTTATGTAGTCAATCAAGGGCTGAGTCTAGGCATAAATGCCACATAATTGAATGCCTTAATTTTTCTGCTATATTATGTTATGTGCCTCTTAATTCAGATTTATGGTTTCGACTAGTTATTGTTAGAGTAATGAAAAATGATTTTAAAATCTCCTAAGTTAAATTTGAAAGTTGGTTTTTTTAATCCAGGATCTTTAAATACCGGCCATGACGAATTTATAATAGCCATGGACCATACGGACCCTGACCTACTTGCAATCAATGAATCTTGGCTGAGACCAGGTCAAGAAGATTGTGCACCAAAGCTGCCAGGGTATCGCTTATATTTGTCTCCAAGACCCGATCATATAAGACATGGTCGTGGTGGCGGGGTAGCGTTTTATGTTAGGAAAGGCTTAAGGATAAAGTTGGTCCCTTATCCGGTTGCGCCGATGGTAGAGCAGATGTGGTTAACATTAAATATCTGTGGTAAAATAATTATTATTGGTACTGCATACAGACCTCCGTGGTTGCCAGTAGATGCTTTTCTTGATGCTATTGGCGATTCTATTGCATCGTTCTTAAATTGTGACAATATAATTCTTTTGGGAGATTTTAATATTAATTTATTAGATAAAAGTGATAATAAAACAAAGTTACTTGAACAATTTCTTAGTTATCTGAATTTAAGTCAATGTATTAGTCAACCGACACATTTCACGTCCCATAGTCAAACTCTAATCGACTTGGTCTGCTCTGATTCTAGAGTTACTAATGTGTTAGTCAAGTACAACCCTGACCTTGGGGCCCATGCCATGCTTTTAGTTGAATTTAAAATAAAAAAAGATAGACCTAGCCCTCGTTTTATCACCTATAGGCCACTAAAAGATATTTTAACGAATATCTTTACAGATGACCTTAACTCTGTGGACTGGGCTCACTTTCAGCTTCCTTTGGATTTAAACACTTTAGTTTCTGAATTCACTTGCATCATTAAGGCATTGTTTGACATACACGCGCCACTTAAAACAAGAAAGTTTAAGGGACCTCCACATCCGTGGATTACTGATACGGTCAAAGAAATGATAAAAATTAGAAATGATTATCATAATAGGTATAAATCTCAGAATTGTCAAATCCTAAAGCAATGTTATAAGGATATGAAACACATTGTTCTCGCGGCAATCAAAAGTGAGAAGACAGCTTTTTTTACCAATCAGATTAATAGTAATGTTAAAGATTCCAAAAGGCTATGGAAAAACTTAAAAAATAATATTCTACCCAATAAAAAAGATGCCGCAGAGCTTCCACCACAATTTTGTGATCCTGATATTATTAATAGTCACTTTATGAATGTCCCTGGAGATGGTTCTGTCAGTATTTCTCAGCTTACCTACTTTGAATACCATAATTTTAGTCAGGTATCAGAAACTTTTACCTTAAGCCCTGTCAATGAAGAGACTGTTCTAAAAATAATTCAAAACCTCAAATCAAATGCTCAGGGTATTGACGGTATAAGTCTCGATATGATTCTCATGACTCTCCCACAGTCATTGCAAGCCATAACTGCGATCATTAATGGTTCCCTAACACGTGGCGTTTTTCCTGAGTGTTGGAAGGTGGCGGTAGTCAAACCGATACCTAAAAAAGGTATTCCAGAAACCGTCTCTGACCTAAGACCAATAAGTCTACTGCCTTGCCTGTCTAAAGTTTTAGAGAAAGTGGTTAGCTTGCAGCTTATTAATTATCTTGAAGACCACAATATCTTGCCTCAGTACCAGTCAGGTTTTCGCAGAGGTCACAGTACTGCAACTGCCCTGTTGGATGTGGTTGACAATTTATTGTCTGCTCAAGATCGGGGCATGTGCAGCTTGCTTGTTTTACTGGACTTTTCGCGAGCTTTCGACTCGATCAACATATCTTTACTTTTATCAAAGCTCGTTTACTATGGTTTTGACTCTACCACGGTCAAATGGTTTGATAGCTATCTCAGTAGTCGACAACAATGTGTAGAGTTGAAGGAGGCGGATGGAGGAACTGTTAGGTCATCCCTACAGCTGGTCTCTCGAGGAGTTCCACAGGGATCTATCCTTGGACCTATCCTGTTCATCCTATATAGTGCCGACATTGTTACGAAGATTTCACATTGTCAATACCATCTGTATGCTGATGACTTGCAGTTGTACCTCTCGTTTCCTCCATCTGAGTACTTGAGTGCTGTGAATGAAATCAACGCTGACTTAAATAACATTTCTAAATGGTCTCTGTCTAACTCACTTGTTTTGAACCCTAAAAAATCTTTATTTCTTCTAACAGGGTCAAGATTCAATCTGCTCAAACTAGATAAAGATAACATAAAAATTACTGTGGGTGGTGAGATAATTGAAAATGTTGCTGAGGCTAAAAGCTTGGGCCTGATTATTGACGCCCAGCTTAGGTTTGAAAATCAAGTGGCTGAGAGTGCACGTAACTGCTTTTATAGGTTAAAAACTTTATATAAAATTCGTCCACATCTGAGTGAAGCAGTACGTATAACTTTGTGCGAATCACTTATTTTGTCAAAGCTCAACTACTGCGATGTAGTGTTCGGGCCCTGTCTACTCAGTCGCACTGAGAAGTTGGTCCAGCGAGTTCAGAACGCGTGCGCAAGATTCTGTTTCCATATACCTCCTCGATCACATGTCACACCGTACCTGAATTCGTCAGACTTGCTGAAGATGAAAGCACGCCGTGACTTGCACTTGGCGACTCTTTTATTTGGGATTATTAAATTTAAATCACCCCCTTACCTCTACAAAAAACTAGAATGGGCGTCTGAGACTAACTCTAGATATCCGCGTAGAGCCCACTCTAGTCTAATTTTACTTACACAAAAACACAGAACTGCGGCTTTCCGAGGTTCATTCCGCTTTGCAGCGTCTCGCTGTTGGAATGATTTGCCACCCCCACTGCGCGAAACCCAATCTTTATTTGCGTTCAAATCTAAGTTTAAAAAAATGCTCATTTCAACTCAAAAAAGTTCCTAGGAAACCCTATATAGATATAGCTCCTGTAACTAAACGCTAAATTGATAATTATACATACTTTCTTCATGCATGCTACACTTCTTTTCTCTCTATATATACTCAGATTCAGATTAAATAACTTTATTTCTTTAGGCTTACAAAATAAGCACTTAGACAAGTCAAATTTCATAAAGATAATTATTATAAAAAAGAAATAATTCGTTATTGATTTCTCTTATATATCAACGACCATGTTTGTTTTTAATTCTACTGTTATTATTGATTTGTTGTGTGACGTCACCCAGAGGTTCTGTCTGAAAACCAGCGTCGTTAGCGTCCTCGGATGGTGACGACATTAAGCTGAGACTGGACCTATTTAGCCGCGCACTAGAGAAAGACCAATTTCCAACATCTGACTCTACACGTAGTGTTTTTTGATTGTTTATGTTGTGTTTTAGTAGTTATCTATGTTTAGTTTTAGCTTTCTAGTAGTTTTTCAGTGTAGATTTTTTTTTGTTTTTATTGTAAGTACTTTCTCTTATTTTTTGTGTGTGCTAATAAATTTATATTCTATTCTATTCTATTCTATTCTAAAAGTAAAGTAAAAGTATGTTTATTGTAATTACATGCAAAGAGATGGTTAGTACATGAAATTTGTTATAATGTAATTGACCCTTCAAGGGCTTCCAATTTTATGTGTAATTACATACTCTTACAATTATAATTAAGTAAGAGAATAGATAATTGGGATATATGCGTAAAATTACTCTTAAAAAATATAAAAGTAAATTATAAGTCAGCAATCTTATAATAACTCTTTCTATTTCTTATAAAATCTAGCTTCTAATTTCGGTCCGAACCTTTCTAATAGCGCAAGTATAAAGTGTGACAAACATGCAAACTTTCGCAATAATTATAATTATATATTAATAAACTTCAAATATAAACACATTTCAGTATTAGGTTACACAGATCTATTCATATGATGCATGCCGCAAAAGCAAATTCAGCTTTTGCGCCTCTCCTTTTGTTTTTAATTTTAGTATTATTTTAAACCGAAAGTCTAACTGTAAATTATTATAAAAAGACAATAAACATTTTCCAATTCTATTTTATTCTATATTTACTATGGTGTTTAATTATTTGACCCCGATATAAGTCACCTCAAGGTCCCGACTAACTATTCGAAATATAGTAGCATCCTTGTAATTTCCTACTACGAGTATTATTTAGGTTCCTTTAATCGCTTTTTATTACGTCATTGTCGTTGACATTGTCTGGAAAGAGATTGCTCTCAGCCATAAGGCCGACTATTGTGTAAACATGTTGACAGTTATTTTCCAGTTTTTTGTATATTTTTTCTGGTCTGGTGTGTAATAAAGTATATTGTATTTTACATCTATGGACTGAGGTGAAGGGGGTCTATTATAACGCCAGGACTGGCTGTAATCTTTATTGCAAAAACATTTAAAAACTCTTAAAATAGACAGGTATGGGTTAGTACTATATAGTTATTCTGCGGTAATGGCAAAGTCTACCTTAACCCTATCAGGCAATCTTAGTAATTTCTTATGTAAGCTTTTTAATAGGAAATCACTCTTTTTGTTCGAGGGTTGTATTCATACTCAGGGTAGTTACTCCATCCATAGGGTTTAATCCTTTCAAGTCAACGCGTGATGCGTCCTAATGTATATTAACGTAAATATTCCTTTACAAATATGCCATGTATGGCCTTTAAACAGCTGTGATCATTTCCGACTAAAATCATAATGGTGCTGTGGCTTAAATATCAGTGAATGTTCAGTGATCTCGGTCTAATATCCGGGTTCCACTTAGAAAGCCAAAAACCGCGTCCGCTCTCAATTAAATCGCACCCTAAAGGTACTTGTCTAGCTACTTCATTTTGTAGACGGCATACGATTATTTCATTGACGTCAATGCTTGATAGCATCGATTAGATGTACATACTACGCCGCTGAAACGGAGTAAATATTGCGCTGTATTCTAGCTCAACATTATGAACCTCCTGTAAATTTCCACTCTTGGAAAATACTGAAGTTAAAGGACTTTGAAATATTCTTAAAATAAACTTAAACATTTGTAAGGTAAAGTTATGCCTTCACATTCACCCTTTATAGTCAAAGCTTGTGTAACTAGGTATCTGATTATAAATAATGCTAAAATAATAAGAAAAAGATGTTCTTAATTTGTAGTTTAAAAATATAATACTTTTGTTCATACTAAGATTAATTAAAATTACCAACACCATCCTCGATAGAAACTAAATAAAAATATACACTTATAAAATACCTTATAGCTACAAAATGTATGATAGCTACAGCTAGCTATGACAACGCTGATCTTCCGTCATAACCAATTGCAAGTACATTTGCAAATAGTTTGTACCTTACCTAGACTCGGTTGTTAAATAGATAAATAATGTCCAAACATCGTGTGACCCTAGAACAGCTGAGCATCGACTTAACCTATTGTTAGTTTTACAAGCATTTCTTGGGCCATAGATATACGGCAGCTGCAACTACATAGTGTACAACTGCTCGAGTGGTTCCATGTATCTCTATAGTAATATTTTAAAGAGGAAAGATTTGATTGTTTGAATTGGATTGGGCTCCGAAACTACTGGACCGATATGAAAAATTCTTTCACCCTTAGAATTTTCAATTATTATCCCATATTAATGAAGATAGTCAATAGAATGTTTTCAAAAAATTAGGGATCGGCATGAATAATTAATGTTTTGTTAAATACCCTTGCAAAGCCGGGGCAGACCGCTAGTGTAAATGTAAAACAGTAATTCACTTTGCAGTCGCAGATTGAAGCAGTAGACCAGACCACGCATCTTAGGCTTAATTTATGTTTATTTATTTATATATTGTTTTAACAAAATCAACAGCACACATTAATGTAAACAGTTTTAACCTTAATTATCTACTAAATAAAAGATTTACATTTTATAAAACAACATGTTCCTAGTTGAGAACTGAAGCTGTGTTTCGTGGTACATTTTTGTGTTCATTTTATTGTTTATAGCAAAGCTTTCGACCACCGTCTTACTTAAGATAATGAATATCTAGCCTAAGTTAGAGCTAATTTTCACAGATGGAGCTCATTCACTGGCTCTGAAATTGTACCGGGAAAATATAAGCATATTTTGTTTTGAAATTTGGTTTTTGAACACGTGACAGCGTTTTAGAAAATGAGAACTGAATCTTGAAAGTAAGAAATTAAACAAAAGCATTGTAAGAAAATTTTGTACTCATGCAAAACTCTTGGAAATTAATTTAAAGTTTTTCTTTGTATGGCTTTTTCCATTTTTTCGTAACCAGGCACTGGTTCTGTTGCATGACTTCATTTTCAGAGAAACTAATTTTATGAAGCCTTAAAAGTAGAATTCATTTTATGAAATATGCATAGAGAAAGCATTCTTGGAAATCTCATTTGACACCTACGTAGCGCTCTTCTAGGATGGAAAGGATCTTTAACGTTACATAGTAAGAAGCTGTGGGTGGGTTCGTAAATATGTATAATCAATAAATAAAGTCGTTTCATTTGAAAATTTTATTTAAACTAAATAGATGGCTACATACATAGTTTGTTAGCTTTGTTTACGAGAGTAGTTCGTAGCGGTGTCTACGAAATTAGTTCGTGACAAGTCTACGAAAGTGATTCGTAGCGATGTCTACGACAGTAGTTCGTAGCTATGTCTACGAAAATAACTACGGATATTTCCCTCGCTATTAAGTTAACAACTCAAGAAATAAAATATTTCATCTGCAGGTATTGTAGAATATGAACTCTACGAGAAAATTAAACAGCGTTAAATAAAAATAGATGTAACTTTATACTTGAACGTCATAACCATTCAATTTGATGTCTCATAAAAACTAAATCCAAATGGATAATCTTCACCTGATATTACTTTAAAACCTTCAAGAAATAACAAAAATTCCGCAATGTATGGTTATAGTTTGTGCAACTTCTGTTTAATTTTAGAGATATCGACTCACCGCAGTCTGGGGGGCGCCGAGCGGTCGTCAACCCCTTGTTTGTCCACTTCCGTGCCGAAACTGATGCACCTACTGCAGCTGCAAATCCCCCCACCCCTTCCCATTTACCCCTTTACCTTCCCGCACTTACACCATAACCCCCTCTCTGCAGGCTTTGTGTCAAAGTGCACTTCCGAAAATGTTTTAGGAAAGTGCAGAATCGTCGTTTGTTAAAGCTTTGTCTTCATGTCTTCGGAAAACAATGTAGAAATGTAAGAACAAGTTATTAAAATACTGGAAGTTTAGGCACTCGTTATTGGCTATGATGTCAAATAAACAAGGGAAATTCGATCCAACATTTTTGACACAAAGCAAGTACCGCTGTAGCGCCTTTGATGAGCCAATGCCATCGTAGCCGTCCACTTACCGTCGGTGTTTTTTGGTGCACAAAAAAAATACAATCAAAAGCAATTTCGTAGAGAGAATTCGAGATAAAAATCTGATAGGTGTTTTTCGAAATATACCGCTCATATTATTATTGCAAACACGCCCACATTTTTATGACTATGAAATTCCCATGAACTGGATACTGTAAGAAAATTGGCAAATCAGAAATATTCAAGTCAAATAATAATTACAACCGCGAACGTAACGTCATCGCCGCACCTTTGAAAGCAATCTAGAAAACTATTTAAAAAACTTGGATTGTCATATTGCTTAAGAACAATCAAATAAAATCTTGGACGAGGCCTAAGGTGCTCTATATTCTACTTCATTGGCACTTTCAGTAGAGTGTGTTGCCAAGTAGGCTGATTAACATACAAAATAGTCTAGCGTGATATTTGCTACGCTGTAAATTCAGTTATTTGTATGGCCTTTGAAACAAAAGATAAAAACACGACTATTCTGATGAATAAAATGATAGTTTGTTCTACATGCTACCTAGAATTTAAGTTTGGTTTCAATACCTGTACATTCATTTGTATAAAAAAAAGAATGTGCTATTTTATTCAAGAGAATCTAATGATATTGGGAAAGAAAGTATCAGAAACAAAATATTAAAAAAATTCAATAACAAAACAATAATTCAAATGATTGAGATATAAAACAAAAACAACTTTCGTTACGGTAACTTGATTTATCAATATCTGCAAAGCCAATTACAACTAGATAAGTAGGTAAATCATCAATAAAATTATAAGTCCGTTTTGCGCAATATTGCTAATTCAAACCCAACCCTTCATTTAAAATTCACAGAGCGCGTAGGCGTTTCAATACATGATATAGTGAAAAGCGCGCGCCACAACGTCGGACGCGAAACTATAGCATTGTTGAATTGCACACTCCTCCACAATGACGTAACTCGTATATGAATGAATACAGCTTTAGGTAAACTAACGTGGCTAAAGAACACAAAGGTTTGGATATTCTTTTACGTGAATCAAGACAAACTTAACCTTGTTGCTATGGATCTCAAGAAAAATAACAATCTTGTAGGATTAACTTTGTTTAAGCTTTGATCATTCATTATTAAATGAGGCATTTCCTGACAAAACTACAAAACCCTATTTCCCTACGAATTTAGAGAGGACCCCTCACAAGAGGGCATAGATCTTTCGCGGAGGAATAAATGTTGTCTATATGGTATGGCAGTAGCAGTAGGCCGGCCATATTTCGCGAAGAACCGATAACCGCCGATAGACCGCGACTCGGTAAACGTAGTGTAGGACGCCCTCCTGCCAGGTGCTGCTGCCAGGATGACGATCTGCGAAAGACTGCTGGCAGATGCTGGATGCGACAAGCTGAAGACCGGGCGTTATGGCGCTCTTTAGGGAAGGCCTTTGTCCAGCGGTGGACTGGTGTGGGCTGATGATGATGATGGGATGTCAACGTCTTATGCCATTAAAATTTATGAACTCAAATTCATGAAGCCATCTTCTCAAGATTTTTTTAACACGCCTCTCTTGAAATGATTAGCGTAGGAAAAACAGTATACAAGCAATATCAGTCCAACAATACAAACAACAAAAACATCAAACAACAATATCAGTCAGAAACAAACTCGCCATGGTTATACCATCGTCTTGTAAACGCAAACTATAGTGAGAACAAAACTACGAGTATATAGCTCTATTATCAAATGAAAGTGGCCCCTGTAACGTAATTATTGTCATCGTCAGCCTGTATCAGTCCAATGCTGGACATAGGCCACCCCTAATGAGCGCTATAGATGGCTTTATTTATCAATTTTTAACTTCAATTAAATCAATGACGAAATTATCTTCTCGTGACTTTTTTTTTCTTGCCTAGACAAAGGCAGGTTCTGCTAACGATGGTAATTTTAGTGTAAAAAGATTATATTTTTTCTAAATAAGAAATAAACCACCATAATAGATTATAAAAAAGTGAAAATACATACTAGTTGTCATTGTCTTTTTCTGTTAAATACTATACCTAACAGAAAAAAACCATTATAGTATGTTAAAAAAAGATTATAGTATGTCACGATTTGTTTCGTCTGGTAATGAAAGAAATTATCTTTCCTATTATATGATCTGTTTTAGAACAAATTATGTATAAAAAATAAAATATTTATGTCATAATAATATTCTATGAAGTCTGACAGTCATCCATAACACAAGCTCTGCCTAACTTGGGGCAAGATGATGCTGTGTGGATTACGCACCATTACTTATTATTTATTTTATACCTTTCATTAACTTGTACGAATTCTTCGGAAACAGAAAAACAAAAGCCAAACTGTATTTTATTTTGGGAAGAACAGAGTCTTAAAATATGATGACCTACAAGTTCTATTTATACTTACGTCTTTTGTAAGCCGAAGTATGGAGTACGCAGACCTCATTTGAGCTAATTTTAGGCTGAAGCCATAGAAACTTATTATTGGAAAGCTAAAATGAAAGTTATATTTAGATTGAAGTGGAGCTTACAAACGAATACCCTAGTTTTCGTGCTTTAGGAATATTTTCTTATAATTTTATTTCTTAGTAGGTAAACTAAACAACTCAAATCGGAAATGATAATGGACAGCAGATAATTTCAAAATAATGACAAGCGATTCTAAGGCCTAGTAATAAAATACTCGTAGGCATTATTTCTGGCATACGTTTGGTCTAAATATAAATTCAGAGAATCAATGTCACTTATTATACCCGAACATACGTCAACGATTCAGGCAACACCCTCCCCCCTCCGTGGAACATTATCACCCCCCCAGTATCCTCATAACTGTAAACGCGAGGACCTAGTGTTTGCCTTCTTCCCAAAAAACGGTTAACTCATGAGACCGACTAGATTTATTGTCAGAGATTTATAAGTCAATTCAACATTTTGCTAGTAAAAATATTAGCAAAACGAGTAAGATGAATATTGTAGCGACGCGATCAATAGCTGTATACCGCGGGCGTGCGGCGGAGAGGCGGCGGGGCGGCGGGGTGTGGGGTAGTTTCATTGAGAACGTGTGGGCGCGCGCGTGGGCGGCCGGGTATAAAGCCGCCCGCCCTCCCCTCCCGCGCACAGTCGTGCTACAACAGTGACGGGACTTGTACCGAATACAGTGATTATCCAACATGCATCCTGCAACTTCAAGGTAGGTGTTTTTTTGTCAATTATTGTCTCCTTGTTAGAATCATTTAAATAAAGAATATTTTTTTTTTTTTTGTAGTTTTTTAATTAAAATTTAAATTTTATGGCGTAATTTTGAACGAAAAACCCTTTACAATTGTATTAACCGGTGCAATCATTTTTTTAGGCTGTTGACACTCTTACTTGGCTATTTAGTAGCGCAAGCTAAGACATACCCGATGCAAGGATGGCAAATGTACCCACAGAGCCCTAGAGAATACAACGACGATGAATATTACTATGCACCCAAAATCCAGTACTACTATGATGCACCTGCCATGAGTCTGTCAGACCCTCACGGGTTACCGTACCCCTATTATTACGACCCGTACGGCAACGTCGTGCCCAACGAGATTCCCAAAGACCACGAGGAGAGGATGGCGGCGCTGCCCATCGGCCAGGAAACGTGGTTCGAGAGCGACGCCGCGCCCAACTGGCGGACCAATGACATCGATGACGTCAATGCGGCGTTCCTCGACAACTTGATCCTCACGCAGATGGCCCAGGATGCGGCGCGGCGGCGCGAGAACGCGCGCGCGGCCTTCGCACCCCCCGAGTACGAGGACATCCAGCGCGACGGAGAGGATGAGGACGAGCGCGAGCTGAAGGCACTCGCCGGGAAGCCTCTCTACCACGAGCCCAAGACCGTCCCCAAGTTCGAGGATATAGACGAGGACTATCCGGCCGACGACGGCTTCATCAACTGGAACGGCAACAAGCGGAGCCCCACCACCGCAGCGCCGACAACGCGAGCACCGGCCGGTCAGGACGAGGTGATGGTACCCCGGCCCGCACCCACGCACCACCAGAAAAAGGAACAGAACAACTTCTATCAGAAAATTACGCAACTCCTTGCTGACAAATCTGCTACAACACAAGTAAGTTTCACGATAGAAAATTCCATGTTTATTAAAGTATGAAATATTATCTCGTGTCGTTCGGGGCCGTGGAAACCCCGAGGTCTAAAAATAGCCCTGGTACTCCGGGCCGCCCGCCCCCACCCGCGGGCCGCCCGGGGCCGGGTCAATCGGGAAGGGCGCTGCCACCTACACAGCCTTCCCACTCACCTCTCTTAATCTACCGCTCACAAAGATATGAATAACCTTCGAGCCGTTTATTTCATTTACTAATACTCTTTGCTCCAACTTTCTTTCGCTAGAGTGATTAAAATTTGCGAAAATTTTGATACATCAACAATTCCTTTTGAACTCACTTTTTAACATGGGCCTCCCCCTACAGTGATTTTCGCTCATTCTAATATTTAATTGTCCTTGTCATCAGAAATCACCGAAGGAGCGAAGAATCGAGAAGCGTTTCGTGGCCGGCGACTCCGACCTCGTGCTGGAACTCCGAGGCCTAAAGCACCGCATCGCGACCTAAACAGCAAGCTTCTGAACTTTCGCCAATAAAATGAGACTGAGTATTATGTAGACTTTGTAGGAACGGGACTTTTCAGGACATCGAGGAAAATATTGGGTACTTACGATTTGTTGTCCACTAGCGAAACATCATAACTTGGAGCCGTAAAGCCCTGTATCAGTTTCAATGCTATTTTTATAATTCGATGAAACTTTCTTGGATGTACTTAGTTGGATAGTGATCGCAATCGTACAAATCGCGGCTATAATAATCCCTTGAGAAAACGTACCTATATTATCGTGTATAAGTTCATCATTTAGGTAGAGATATTAGATATTAAAGAAGATTCCCTTCGTCGTGCAGCTACGAAATCGCACAAAAAGTGCAATGTAAATATGTAAAGGTGTCTAAAATTTAAGTATTTATAATGTAGATAGAAATCGAAATCATTAACATCAAATTTACTACCAGCGCTATTTCGAATTTCAATTCATATTGGAAAACTTCAAGATCTAGTTTCGTTTGGCCTATAGTAGACCGATGAACTATTTTCCGGTGCTACCTTTTTAAACGACTGCGCAAGAAGGAGTTATGTTTTATGAGGTTACGGTTTACGCGGACAATACGAAAACTTTTTGCAAAGCAAAGACAGGTGTTAAATTTTTTAATGTCTAAGGTAGGAGGCTCTAAAGGCCGAGACTCCACTAAGCGAAGAACAGATGTATTTAAACAAGCAATAGAACCTCTGCTCAGCATCAGTGGAGACCAAAGAGCGGAAATTGTATCATATTTTATGCGCAAAATCAAAGAAAGATTGACTCGAAGATGATGCTCTCATGCTTAGACGATCTCCGCTTTGGTGGAGTCTGGGCCTCTGGGTGGGAGATGATAGTAATCTGGGCCTAAGGGTGACAGATAGTAAGTGATATTTTTAGCTTTACAGCTTCTATGTATCGATTTTAAAGTGACCGGTCTAAGACCAACTCTAATAGGTACCTATTTTGAAATTGATACTTCGTACGACCTCATTTGTAGTTATCTAACATTTTGTAACCTTCCTAAAATTCCATCGTTTCGTCGCCATCTTTTGTACTCAATTTGGCTGCATTAAATATAACTTTTGATAATTATATATCTTTCTAAAACACATATCTACTACAATTATAATGTCAAATTAATTTCGGTCAACTAGGTTTTTAGTTTCTATTTATTGCAATGTATATCAATTATTAGATCAATGAAAGTATTATTATATTAGTCAAAGTAAAAAATATGGATGTTACATACTTGTAGGATGGATGGTAAAACTTATATTACAAAGTTCCTTATTTAGAAATTTCTGTGAATGAAAGTAGTGGTTTTGAAGCAAGCCTAATAGTTAGGTATCTACAATTGCTCATTTTGTATCAAAAAAAATAAAAAAAAAACAACTCTTTGTGATTGCATGGCTATTTGTCTAGGAATGTATATTTTCTACAGACCATAGAGTACCGTACTTGATGCCTAATCATAGTAACTATTAAGATAATAGCTCTTAGTAAATTTGTCGAAATTATACGAACATAATAAAGTATTTCTTGAAAATAAATCTATTTGTTTTGTTTAATCCTTACAAAAGAAAAACTACCTATAGATAACTACTTATGCTGAACATCACACACCGACATCTTTTTATACGATGACTATTTACTGCTAAAACCGAACTGCCGAAAATATCATTTAATTTGGATTGCCTAACTATGAAGCCAAAAATGAACCTACATTTAGAATCAACTTATAATTGATTACGACTTTTCCATAATTAAAAAGATTTTTTGGCAGTGGGAACACACTGAAAGTAACTAGTCTAAACCAGTTTAACCAAACTCTTTCACTTTAAACTCTAATGACTCTTTAAATATTACCTCGATAGTAAGCTTCTGGGCGCTATGGCGCTCATTATAGGAGGCCTATGTCTAGCAGTGGACTAACATGGGTTGATGATGATAAATCTTTTGATGAAAGTAATATAAATTATTATCCTGCACAACTCGCACAGCATCATCTAGCATGTAAGCAGAGCTTGTGTTAGTATGGGGTCTGTACTAGATAAGTTTACTTTTTATATGTGGCATTAAACGCGGCACCAGTTTTAGAATCTAAATAAACTTTCGAAAAATAATATGATTAGCTTTATAAAAGACAAAATATTAAGGGGCAACTTGAACCGATGTCTTCCGGCAATAATTGGATAAAAAAATATGGAATGTCTCAAAGACAAATCTTACAATTTTAGAGTCGGATAAAAAGTATAAATGGGATCAGTTCCCCGATTCAAAATATTCATTAGGTCAAATGATCACGCGGGAGAAGTTCGAGCAGCCTCAGTTAATTAAAGAGCCATCCAAACTGGTAGCAATTTAATATGCAAGTATCAATTACATACAGATATATACGAACAGTTTGGATAATCCATGGATTATGGATTTCGTTATCATGTTATCGGGACATTTTTACCGATAATCGAATTGACCGCTGACCCGGGCTGACCCAGGTGACCCAGATATGAGCGCAGTGTAGGTATAGTATAATGACCCAGTTACTGCAGCGACCTACGATAACTAGCACAGGCCGCGCTGGCGGATGCTATTCTATAACCAGATTCATAATCATAAGATATAGGTACACTTCAACAGGAAATAATTTGTTTACAAAAGTCACAATAAGATGCAAGAGAATATTCTTAAACTCAGCTTTTTACTGGCATCTAAGACTTATCAACTAATCTAACAAAAATAAATAAATATAGCTGCATTACTCACACAGCAACAATTCCGTTTGACTAATTTGATAGGTTTGAGTCGTGGTATTCAAAATCAAAATCAAAGTGCTTTATTTCCTTTAGACCTTACAGGACTCTTGGAAAGGTTACAAAATACAAATTACATTGGTAATACTGGGAAATAAAGTGATCACTTTGATTCATTGTTCACTTCAATCTTTTTAAGGTAAAGTAAAGATGCGATCAGGAAACCTTAACCTTATTAGATCTTTAGTTTTCGAGTTGGAGCAAAGCTCGTCCTAAACTTTTCTGTCGTCTTGATAATCTGATATTTAATAGTTAGCCTTTTTACAAAGAACATGTTTGACAATCCGATTGAATTTATTTATAGATAACTTTTGAAACTCACTTGGAGTTTTGTTGTAGAAGCGTATACTTTTTCCCTTTAAAATATGTGTAGCCTAGTAGTGGGCACAGCAATTTTATTCTTATTTCTAGTATTTAAGTTATGTATTACGCTATATTTATGATAGTCTATAAGTGTGCATCAAATTTTCATAAATATATATCATGTTTATTTCTTTCAATTTTTTATGCAAGGATTCTCTGGGACCCATAATTATAGACTGCACGAAAAAATAACAATTTCCATAGCCAGGCCGCCCTCCGTTTCCATCATTAGGTATACGAGTATCATCCATGTCTCCATTCACTGTTCTCTGTTCACTAACAGGTAGCTACATCACTAGTGATTGAAACAGGCACCTGTTATGTGTACAAGGTGAGCGTCACAGACATACAGTATACTAGCGGTCCGCCCCGGCTTCCCACGGGTAGGTATTTAACAAATTTAATGCGGATCCCTAACTTTTTTGAATATATTAATATTCTATACCTAGCCTATTTTCCTCAGGGAAAATTTAGGATTCTAATGGTGAAAGAATTTTTCGAATCGGTCCAGTAGTTTCGGAGCCTATTCAATTCAAACAAACAAACAATCAAATCTTTCCTCTTTATAATATTATTTAGTATGGATTATGCACGGATTATGTCAGTTTATGTCTGTACCTTCCTTGTGCGATGATTCGAGCCGTAGCACCGTAGCATAGTGCTACGCCGTAGCACAGAAGCTCTTCATTCTACGTTTGTAGGTAAGTACTAACAGCTTGTGAACCTGGCAAGCTATTTTGGTATACGATTGTTCCTGGTTTGTACCCGTTTGTAAAAATTTTATCCACACAGAATATCCTAGCGTCCATAAGCTCTAAGCTCATGCTGAGTAGGGACCGATTCTACCAGTTTTAATAAAAAAAAAAAAAGTGGCAGAATCGGAATTTATACCGTTGAGTTTTTTTTTCAGGGCCACTAAGGAGGGAGGACTCCGTGAGAGTTATCGAAAAGTCATGCAGGGAGTTACGTACTCGATTTCAAAAAAAATAAGTTTTGTAAATACGATAATATATTTTTTCGTTGCATTTTAGCAACTGCTGGGTTATTCAAAATATTGGCTAAGTTTTTTTCATCCGCTACGAGTAGGTACATAAGATAAGATACCTACTCATATTTTTCAGAAAAATACAAGTACTTACATAGCACTGTAATTATGTTTCTGCAAAATGTGCTACAGCATGATAGATATAATTATTAGTACTATTTTAACGGGTATTTATTATGTTTATTATCTATTTATCCCGACGTTTCAACAGGTTTACATATTGTGGTGGTCACGAGATGACTGAGTCATACCGTTAAATATTTTTAAACTTATGCCATCTGAACACATATGTAGTACTAACAGTTACGTGTTCAGAAAATATTTAACATGATAGATATTGACTTTGAAGGCTTTATTCATAGTCATAATTGTCTAGGTAAGTGCTTATTTTGTAAGCCTAAAGAAATAAAGTTATTAAATAATATACCTAATTTATAGGCACCTAGGTGTTACATTACCTACAATAGAATGATGAAGTTAAATTTTACGATCTAGGAAAAATCACTAAATGATTCATTATAAAAAAGATTAGGTACTCTACTTTTGACGACCTCTGTAGAGCGGTGGACAAAGGTCCGCTTGTGACGCAGGAGGTTGTGGGTTCGATTCCCGCCTCGGGACAAATATTTGTACAATCTGTAAATATTTCTTCAGGGTGATCTGGTCGTATTCTATGTACTTATAATAAAAAATATTTATCTATCTAATCGTATATTATTATGTATATCAGTAATACCAAAACATTACCCATAACACAAGCTCTGTTTAGCTTGGGGCTAGATAATGTTGTGTGTATTGTCCAGCATTATTTATTTATTATTATTTATACGTTATCTACCTAGTTCTAGGTGTAGAGTAGACAAAGGAAGTTTTAAAATCTAGCACCGTTGAGCAATAAACGTAAAATTTTACGATCTATTTAACCGTACCTGAAGCCTCCATTTATTAAACATTCGAGAATCTTCTGTCCATTGAAATCCAGTGCAGAGTACCTTTGACCTTTCGAAGCTTCAGAGCTAAGCCGCCCACGCGCGATGTATCCACGAGTAACCTTCCCGTAAGGTAACTATATACTTACCGACTACTATTATAGTTATATGAGTATTACCTATATATTTAAATATTTTTTATGTGCTTACTGCATAAAAACCTTTGTAAGCTATTTTGATTGTTGCAGGTTTGATTCCTTTCCCGTACACCACGTCAATTCCCAATAAGACAACCGTCCCATCCTGTTTTGAATCAATGTTAATTACAATTTTAATGCGTACAATACAACACAAAAATGCTTTATTGTACACCAGAAATAGAATATAGCGAAAGACATTACATAAGACAAGTAAAATGGGCGGCCTTATCGCCTATCGATTTCTTCCAGGCAACTTTTGGATGGAAAGTATTAGGTACTTTTAAAATTTATTAAAAAAAGCTTTAAATAAAATATATAATTATATCAATACTTAAAAAGAAATAATAAATATATTTAAGTAATACATTTACCGTTTTGCGTACCTACATTTCAAATCGGATATAGAATCCACTACCTAAAATTTAAATAACCTATGCGTAAAAGGTTTTATTTTCCTGTCAGCCTTAAAAAGGGTTGCCAGCATAAAAAAATTAAAAATTAAATTACTACATTACATAATAATGTAGGTATGTATAGCATGAAACAGATTTCTTTATCTTTATTGTTTTTTCTCACACAAAACCTTAGAAGAAGTTAGAAATATTTTTAATGTGCCTTATTTGTGTAGAATAGTAATGTCGAGTTATTCGACTATACGCCAAAGTGAATGGCGATTAATCGGTACTCGACTATTCGCTTTAACAACTATTTGTGGCAACTCTAATCAATTGTCATCTTGACTTTGACACCTAATGACATGCTGTTGAGTTGAGAAAGGAATGAATGAGGTCAACAACCTCTTTTGTAAACGTATAAAACTTTACAAACACGGTCAAACAAATATTGCAAACTTATTACTACTCAGTATTTTGATTAATTTTCGGTGAATACTTCTCAATTCTAAGTGAATATTGTGAAGCTAAACTAATATCCCCAACGCTACGCTCAAAATGTGTGAAATTGCAGATTCTCTAACTGTTTTCGCTCACTCCCGTTAGTCGGTATCCACGTCAGAATTTTCTAAGTTTATTCTCACGATACGATACAATGCGTCGTTCCAAAGGATACCAAGATTTAGATGAGAATGCGGGCCATCGACCGCAGGCCCTACCGATGCCTCCGCCGCAGGAAATCGAAATGGCATCGGTGTCTGTTGTCCCTGATGGTATGTACACTTACTTCAGATTAATTCTCACTGAACATGTAGTTATAATGTTCATAGAACGTCGGCACCACTTTACAGCCAATACCAGAACAAATCACAATAGAAATATTAGTCATTGTGTAGTATTACAGCATCCAAGTTTTAGAAATGACTTACTTTTCATCCTGCAAAAGAGCAGTGTTCCTTTTAGATGCCTTAATAACTCCAAATATTTTATACGACTTGTCTTTGTTCAAACTTAATCTGCGTACAGCTAGTTTATTTTTACCCATGCAACATTTAAAATGAGACAAAGTGTTTTAGAGTTGTTGTTCTGCTTCCAGACACATTCACGGTGAGTCAGGCAGTCAATTCTCTCGGTTTTGGGTGGTTCCAAGTGAAGCTGTCGCTGTGTACAGGACTCTGCTGGATGGCGGACTCCATGGAAATGACTATACTCAGTATATTGTCACCTGCTTTGCATTGTGAATGGAACATAAGCAAGTGAGTGCCTTATATGAAATCGTATAAATGTCAAAAGTTGGAGAAAGTTTTAATTAATGGATGTCTGTTTACAGACAAATACATAAATTAATAGCTACAAATACATTTTCTATTTCTAAACACACAGTTTCTTTGAACAAGTGCAATTTACTTAGGGACTCTAATGTTTGCTTGTTCGCATCATAAGAATAGGCCCTACAACTCTATGGATGTCTCAATAGATGACTATGAATGCTACCATAGCAAAGGTCTGTGTATCACCAATCTGCCAGCCAAGCATGGTGACTATGGCTAACCCCACTTGTTTAGAGTGCTGCTATCCCATTAATTGATATGTACTGATGAGGTTAATGTCATGCAAGTGACAGTTAATGGTAAAATTTTAATTCAATTCAAATCATTTATTTCCATTTTATACCATGAATTGCCAGTAAACCTACATATGTATGTACTATATTAATAAATTACAAATAATTAGAATCCGTAATAAATGTGGTTCATTACTTACAGGTACCAGCAGGCATTAACAACAACTGTGGTGTTCCTTGGAATGATGCTCAGCTCCACTTTTTGGGGGAACATCAGTGACAGATATGGGAGGAAAACTGTAAGAATATAATGTATTTTAACTTTGTGGGATTGTTGTATCGGAGCGAGATCCAAATTATTTTCTGTTTAGTTTTTTTCTGCATTCTCTAATCAATAAAAATAATGAAATTTCCAGTTCCAATTCCGCTAGTTGTTAACCATTTTGTATGAAGCAATAATAAAACCAACTTCCATTCTGTTGTATTTTGAACATTTGCGGAAAAAAATGCTAAAAATTTCTTTAATTCCCAAATGGTCCAAAAAATTACTAGTGAATCGAAGTTAATTTTCACAACGGTCATAAAAAGTTGCTTACGGCTCGCGATAAATTAATTTTTCGCTGGTTTTTATTATATTTATTTCTAGAACACAAAGAAACTAAAAAAAAATCTATTGGATCTCGCAGATACTTGAATTAATCAACCTTAAGAAAGCTTTCGATCACTTTTATAAAAATAAGCTTCACATTCTCGCAGTGGCCTTGTAAGCGATTTTTCAGGATAAAAGCCCGGCAAGATATAGAGCTACATACATCTATGACAAATTTCGGCCAGAGCCATTAATAGTTTTAGCTTAAAGAGGTATCAAACATCCCAGCTCCCAAGCCATCCAGTTTTGCTTTTAATAATATTACATGGAGGCACCAGGGGGCCTTTGCCCAGCAGTGGGACACACCAGGCTTAATTACTAACTAATATTATGATGTTGTATGTATGCCACTAATAATAATGTGTATTTGTTTATCCATGAACCCATTCCAGACTGAACTCTGGTAAGTGTTCAACTCCAACATTTCTTTATTATTAAGTATCTCTTTTATTTCTGATTCATAATCCATACAACATGCACAGATTTCAATAACTGAAGAACTATGTCTTAGATTATAAGAGCTGTCAGCGCCTTGTATGCATAGTATTCTTTTTATTTACCTACTTCTTTTCTACTTAAAATGGATGTTCAGTAGTTAAACTCGTACTTACTATGAATAGTATAATTGCTTGGTAAGAATATGCTGTTCTTAGGTAGAAAATCAACATGTTTTCATTTTAGTATGATTTAATCATTGGTTTTATGAAAGCCGCATGGAAATACTTTAGGTAGTTTTCGAGTTTTACGGGTTCAGAGAGCGCGGCTGGGGATTTGGTTTTATAATAATTATATAACAATTTTTTTTACATCTTAAATAATTGACTTCATATTTCGGCCAATTACATAAAAATGTTTATGAATTATCACTTCACTTCTAACCGTAGAGAAAACCGTAGTAAAATACGTTCAGTGCTTTCTTTTATTTTCTTGCACTTGCAAACACTCTGATGCGATTAACGACTTATTTAATGATAAATAGTTATTCATTGAATTAAAACCATATTAACATTTATTTACGCTGCATGCTTCTAGCATATAGATAAGTCATATTTTATCCTATAATATAAGAAATACTTGATTTATTTCGGTATTTTGTCTACTAGCGGAAGAATAAAATAAAGATCAAAGGGAGGCACTGATGAGTGATGACCGAACTTAATTTAAGTAGATTCAATTTAGGAACATTCATTAAAATTTTAGTGGAACCAAATCCATTAGCGGCATTTTCATTGTTTAAAATTTTAATGCATCAGTGACTCCCTTTAAACATATCTTAACTGATTGATTACTCTAATTTTGTTGTTTGTTAGTAATAAGTTTAGGTTACGTTAGGACTAACATACTTTGAAAGTAAAGTCCTTAAAAATAAATAAGATTAAAAAAAATATACCCATAATCAAACTTTGTTATTTCTATTCCAGGCCCTCAGTATGTGCGGCGTGCTACTTTTCTACTACGGCCTGCTGAGTTCAATCGCCCCAAACTTCATCTGGTTGTTGTTTTTGAGAGGTTTGGTCGGCTTTGCTATTGGATGCGTGCCTCAGTCGTAAGTACCTACCTTTAACTCAAATAATAATAATAGTTCATTTATTTCAGGCAAAATTAGATAAATAATAATAATAATTACATGAAATACTTGCTCACTTAACTTATGAGTTATTAACAAATGAAATAGCCTTAAAATAAGCGACAGTTGGCGGTCTTATCGCTCTAGAGCGATCTAATTATCAAATACCTTCGTATATGCACTGGTGAAAATACCATCTTCGACCAAGGGGTTTTGCCTTTCGCCACACACACACTTACCAGCTAAGGACAGGGCGCTCATTAGGGGAGGTCCTATATCCAGCTGTGGACTATCATGGGCTGATGATGATGATACTTGCCCGGAGGATTCGTAATCGCAGTGGGGATGTTCAATTCTTAGAAGAAAGCTTTCTCGTGTGTATGGGATGACATTCTACAACAATACTCCAAGTGAGTTGCAAAAGTTATGTATCAATTCAAAAAGACTGACAAAAATATTTTTTGAAAAAGGCTTACTATAAAATTCTGATTATCTAGACGATAAAAAGGTTTGGAACGAGTTTTCACATTCAAACAGATAATTTGGAGGTTAGAATCTAGATGATGTTATTGCTTGCAATACTGACTCACGTGGCCCTTTGACTTTCCCTAACACTTATTAATCATTGTACGTGATTTATTTCAGTGTGACGCTGTATGCTGAGTTTCTGCCGACGAAGCAAAGAGCCAAATGTGTTGTGCTCCTTGACGTGAGTATGGGTATTTACTATTTCCAAAAAGATTTCTGAAGAAGATTATGAGAGTGAGAGAATAGATAGTGCCTTTGTATGCACACACTTGTGCACTATAAAAATGTCCTGCAACATGACTAGTCTCCGTTGAGACTGGCTGCCATAGCCAAAATCGGGCTAAAAAACAGTCAGGATAGTGTAGTAGTTTAACATAATGGAAGCTAGTATAATAAATAAATGTTGCTGGACAATCCACACAGCATCATCTAGCCGCAAGTTTGTATTATGTGCTAGATGACTGATTTACTTAATACAATATATTAAATTTTTATTAAATGTACAAAGAAAACGACCACAACACCTGTAACAAGTATCTGATCGTACAAACGTTTGTCTAAAGGCAGGAATCGAACCCTCCCCCAACCTCCTGCGTCTCCTGACAACCGTTATATTAGTTCCAGAGACGGTCGCCCCGCTCATGTTGTTAAATTGTAACTATACGTGAAAAATCTTTAATCGGCTCTCTGATGTTATCACTGCAATTGATTAAGTTTGTTTAAGCCGTTGTAGCCGGTTTCTATGTATAATAAAAAATATCTAACGATGTAATAATATTGTATTAAGTATATCAATTATCTAGTACCTATAACACAAGCTCTGCTTAGCTTGGTGCTAAATGATGCTGTTTGTGGTTATATTCAACCTCTTTTTCTATTAAAATTATATTGCCATTCTTTGCAAATATGACCCGTGTTTATAGGATACAACGATAAGAACGTAACACAGTTTGGATTGTCCGGCATTATTTATTTATTTATTCCCGATATCTCCGCTCGCCCCTCGCTACCGCACTACTGATTAATTGTTCACTTACGTTTGTATGGGTATCACCGGTCCAAGGTAGTCCCTTAAGGTAGTCTCGTGTACACGTTCCAGTGTTTCTGGGCGCTGGGCGCGTGCCTGGAGGTGGCGCTGGCGCTGGTGGTGATGCCGACGCTGGGGTTCCACTGGCTGCTCGCGCTCTCCACTATACCGCTGCTGATATTCGCCTTGATATGCCCTGTAAGTGCTATGGTCTACGCCACAGTTAAGTTGACAACACTGTCGACAGGCTGTCTAGGATATTCCTACGACGCTATGTCCTAAATCGCTGTCGCAATACGACAGAACTTTTGTTGTCCGACCGAACAACAACTGCGACAAAATCTTTGAATGTAGAAGTCAAAGAGAATAATACCAATACGTTCTAAGAGACGGCAGCTTCGTCTATGAGGTTGAGCTAATCTTGAATATATCAATACATATATGTACATGCAAACGAATCACTACATGGTATAAAACAAAGTCGCTTTCTCTGTCCCTATATCCATATGTATGCTTAAATCTTTAAAACTACGCAACGGATTTTGATGCGGTTTTTTTAAATAGATAGAGTGATTCAAGAGGAATGTTTCGTATCAGCATTGAACCCGTGCGAAGACGGAGCGGGTCGCTAGTAATATAATAATAATAATTTTATTTCAGGCAACAAAGAAAATGTACAAAAAGAAACTTGTACCCATAATAATAAATACTTTAGAGACTAACATAGATAAAAATATTTATGGTCTACACGCCACAGTTAACTTGACAATACTCGGCAGGCTGTCTAGAATATTCCTATAAGACGTGTAGGTAAAAAATGAGACTGAAAATTATGTCCCGCTTATAATAAATAAAAAAAGTATATCGCCCTACTATGTAATTACAATTGTGGACGACTGGGTTGGTTATACTTGGAGTAACAGTTTGAAACATTTCTCATTGAAATTTTAATGTATATGACAACATTAAATATATTTAATTTTTTATAGTGGCTTCCAGAATCAGCGAGGTTCCATGTTGCGAGCGGGCAACCTGACAGAGCTTTAGCAACACTAGAACAGGTAATCATTTATATACCTTCTATTTGTTACCTAGATAATTGTGGTAGATAGTTACAAATCACTTTACCCATTTGAAACATCAGTCTCCAAGAGTAGTGTAAAGTATAAAGTATCTACAACACAACTCTAAGTGAGTTGCAAAAATCATCTAAAAATAAATTCGAACGGATTATCAAAAATGTTCTTAGCAAAAAGACTTACCGGTGCGAAGCCCGGCGGACCCCTAATAAATTATAAGTTTAAAGTTTTTACCGTCACATTACTAAGTGTGATCCTCAACCATACACTAATGCGGTGTTTTGTACCAGATAGCAGCAGATAATGGACGACCGATGTTACTGGGGAGGTTGGTCTGCGACGACTCCGTAGGTATCGGACAGCGGGGCCGGTTGAAGCATCTTCTTATACCGCAGCTGAGGAATACGAGCCTGCTGCTGTGGTTTATCTGGTGATTACTAGTTTCATAGTTATATACACAAAGGTTACCTATTGAACATCTGTATACTTCTGATATGATCGATCTTGAATAACATAATGTTATTGTTTTCGCATTAACTGAACTGAACCGAAGCATTCAGCTTGATCACAGACGATGTAATAATAAATAGTAGGTAAGTAGGCTCTGGATGACTGAAATGAAAATAAAAGAAAAAAGTTTCAGTACGTACATAAGTTCAAATTGTGGATATCGTCTGTGGAAACAAATAATTGAAAAAAATATACAAGATAGTTTATTTGCCTTTTTAGTGTATTTGAAAGATAATTGATAACAAATCGAGCACACGGTCTTCCGAACATTTTGTATATTTGGAGGAAAAAATCAACCAATAAGTAATCAATAAAGAACTATGAACTACAGTATGTTTCATACCTTTCATAGGTTTCTTTAAGAATGGATATTATAAAACTTGAATACTGAATCATAAAACTAGTACCCATAACACAAGCTCTGCTTAGCTTGGGGCTAGATGATGCGGTGTGGATTGTCCAGCATTATATAATATTATTATATTGCATGTTATGTGTATTGCGTACCTTACAAAATAAATTAAAATATATGTATACATTTTCCACGCGATTTTATCAACCCAAGTTCTGGATAATATCCAGGATGTCATGCGCATTCTGCTACTACGGCCTCGTGCTGATGACGACGGAGCTGTTCGAGACGTCCCCCGGGACGTCGGAGGAGCCCTGCGCCGCGGACTGCCGCCCGCTGCAGACCACAGACTATATGGACCTGTTGTGGACCACGCTGGCCGAGTTCCCAGGTATGCAGCACTACTACGTACACTGTTGGACATACAACAACATCAGCCTATATCAGTCCACTGCTGGACATAGGCCTCCCCTAATGCGCGCCATAGGTGGCGTTATTTCATCTGGGGGTTATTGCCCATAGTCCCCACGCTGGGCATGCGGGTTGGGGATCGCAGTTCGGTGGAGTTGTTCTGCAGAGGGCGCTGCTGCCCGCCCCCGCTGTGTTTCCCTTAGTCGCCTCTTACGACATCCACGGGAGTGGTGAAATTCTATGCCGGCACCACACGGCCCTGTTGGACATGCATCTACCAAATAAAAGGGGTTTTGGCATTTAAAAAAAAATTCAAAGTTGTTTATTTCATTAAAGTACATAACACTTATTTAGGGCTTATTACCAATATAAGCGATTGTAAAATAGCTTGTGGTTTGGTAGTGGATGCTATAATCATCGACATAAGTACATAAATTAAATTAAATTTTTATTAATGTTATATTATTTTATTATTATGCTTTATGGATTATGAATGATATGAAATAAATGAGTTAATAATATCACTATTCAAATCAACAATCAAAGTCAACTATTTTAATCTTATTACTTTCTACTTTTATTTATTGTGATAAGATTATAAAGCAATCTACAATCATATTATAAACATTTTAAAATAAAGTTACAGTATTGAGCCAGATTGTAGACCTAGATGTAAACATAACAAGAAAAGTGTTGCAATCATAGGTAAAACAATTTCCCTAGAAATAAGTATAATTAAATGTATTACCGTGAATTTTAAACATATTGCTCAGTATAGTCGAAATTATTTTTCGAAATTTATTGAGGTTAGCGTTAAATACATATGTCTATATCATTATGATTAGCTACTAACTCGTTGTATTGACGACACACCCTAGTGATTGCATAATAGAACGATGTATTTTTTTTTGTAGACCCTCAACGAGAACTTATTACGTTGAAGAAAGGAAATTTCAAGAGTTTGGTGGTGAAAAACTTAGATTATTTTTTTATTACTTTGGCAACTTATCGCCTAGGTACCACGATAGAGAGCTAGTTTCTGTTAGGTCTTAAATATTATATTACCACTTTCTTACTTTTCAGGCATCTTCGCGACGATATTTATAATAGAAAAGTTCGGGCGCAAGAAGACAATGGCGACCCAATTCGTGATATTCGCCTTTTGTGTCTGCATTTTGATCTACAATGCAAAGTGAGTTATCTTTGTTAATTTATATTTTTTTTTTGTAACGCGCTTCATTTAGACGCGCATTACAAAAAAACTGGTGATCGGCAATAAGGCTGCTGCAGCCTTATTGTCTAACTTGAAATCCATTAGCAGTGAACTTCAAACCGATTACCAGTTGTAGACCCAGTCAGAATGTTGTCGGTACTGTCTAATCTAAGGTATTCAACTGGTCTCCGGTTTTAACTATTTACACAATACGAAAGCGACAATCGAAGTCCAGGCTAGGTTTGAAATGCCAAACTGAAGCCGATTACGATTACCAATTGAGTTAGACAATAGAGCCGCAGCTATTTTGTGTCTCACCATTTTGCGTCTTTCACTGACCTTCATTGTTCCCAGTCGTACGTTCCTGACGTGTATATTGTTCATCGCTCGCGGGATCATCGCGGGGCTGTTCCAAGCTGCCTACGTCTACACGCCAGAGGTAAACCGATCAATAGTTTTTTCTTACCGCTATAAAAATAATGACAAGTCGTTTCAAGCCGTGTTTCGCACATAAAGTGTTAAACCTTGCTCATTAGAAAGAAAGGAAATAGTTTTATGTGCCTTAATAAAACAACACAATAATACACAGCAATCTAAAAATCTAAGTTGTAAAGTAGGTTATTTAGTAAGGCAAATATGGTCGTCACTCATCGTTATGTCAATACATCTCTGTTGAGTGAAGTTATATTATAGAGGTAGATAAAGGTTATTTGCTTGAACATAATGTAGGTTACAGAGATGTTCCTAATAGGTAATATTAAAGTTTGAATTATGAATCCATACAATATTGATACCTGTTGATTTGAATAAATAAATTTTATTTATTGTTAATGCAAAACCCACAGCCATTATAATACTAACTATATACATATGTATATACTTATAATGATATTGAATACAAAATTTACGGCCAAAAAAAACACATACTAGTTGTGTGCTCGCGTTTTCACCCGCGTAACTACCGATCCCGTGGGATTTTTGGGATAAAAAGTGGCCCATATGTTATTCCATGTCATAAACTATCTGTGTATCAAGTGTCATCAAAATCCGTTCAGTAGTTTTTGCGTGAAAGAGTAACAAACATCCATCCATACCTTATAAACTTTCGCGTTTATAATATTAGTCGGATTATATTTAACATCAAGATTTAACTGGTATTTTAGGGTTCTAGGGCCGAATAGAGGAAATGAGACCATTATCAGTCCCATATGCACATAGATAATTATTTTATTTGGTTCACAAACATAGAACATAAAGTAAACTTATACAATAAATTAGGTAGATGTCGTGAGTATTACAACAGGTCACTTATTCTACATTAATAAAAAAATAAATAATAATTAAACCAAAACAAAAGACAGTAATATAAGTATTTCCTCCAGGTTTACCCGACCGCGCTGAGGTCGACGGCGGTTGGCGCTTGCAGCGGCGTCGCGAGACTGGGAGCTATGATCACACCATACGTTGCTCAGGTAATACAGATTCTAATGGTGAAATATTTTTCAAACCGGTCCAGTTGTTTCGTAGCCTATTCAATTCAAACAAACAATCAAATCTTTCCTCTTAACAATATTAGTATACTTAGACAAGTTCCAAATTAGTTAGTTATTTACATTTCCAAGTTTTATATTTATGTTTATTTCAGGTGCTGTTAAAGAATTCCGTTACATTAGCTACAGGAGTTTACTCCATAGCAGCGCTTTTGGCGGCAGTGGCGTGTCTATTACTGCCCATAGAAACGAAGGGACGGGAAATGAAAGAAACCATAACACCTACCATGACTTAAACTATCGAATGTGCTTATATGTGCTATGAATCCGTCCTTAGAATTTTTAGCGAACAAATCTCAGAGCCCAGGCGGTTATTTGATATTATTGAGACGTTTCATAATTTTGTTTTTTTTTTTTATTTTTTTATAACTGAGAGACCTCCGTTTGAACACGATCTCACCTGATGGAAAGTGAAGATGTGGCCGACGGTGGATCGCTACGGTCTACAAGACACTTATTCACTCTAGTTTTGAAGAGATTAGGTTGTAAAAAAAATCATAGTATGATATGAATGTCCCCACGTACGTAGGCGCTGTACCAAATCAAATACAAAAATAGAACACCTCGATGACGTCACAATACTATTCAGAATTCAAACTTGGAGCTCTGGTTTAAAAAACAAATGGTTTAAAAAGGTTGTAATGAAAACTTGTACTTAACACAATGCACGCTAGATATAAGTACATCCCTCACTGAAAACTAAATACTCTTTTTTCGACGTTTGATATTTTTGTATCTAAGTATTTTTTCTAATGTATAGACTGATAATTATTTTGTTTTTGATATTAATTTACTAAGGTTTACTACATATTATTACTTAACTGCGCTAGAAGGAGAGTTATTTATGAAACTCTTGAAATTTGCTGGTTCACCAAAGAAATACAGCGGATATATTGGTGAAATACCATATGTATACTATATATTATATAACTCACAAATGTATAGGATAAGATATTTCTGAGATCATCATAATATGAGAATACAATAGATGCTGTGAGTTGTTCAGCATATTTATTATTTGTTTATAACAAGACTGATAATTATCTCAAGTCATTTTTGTAACTATATATTTACCATTATTTATTTTTTTGAATTTTTCGGCATGAAACTGTTCATCATGGTAACGAAATAAATGAGATTGCCTATAATTATCTTATAAAACGAATCTCTATAAATGTGTTAGGTATCAGTCAATGCAAATTATGTATGCATCCATATTGTAAAAATCATTTCTACACATATTATGCGCAAATGGTTAGTGATGTATTTACCAAACATTTATGTAGTGATTTGACTACCTATGTAATTATTTACCTTTTTTATTGTTAGAACTATGTTTATGTTTTATATATTTTTAGACAGCTGTATCAAAATGTTTTAAACTTATTATCGACATGTCTTCCATAAGCGACAGTATTAAAAAAACTAAGTAGATACCTTCATAGGTTGTGATATTCTAGAGGTACCTAGCTCTATTTTACAATATTTATGAAGACGTTTTTTGTACGGAGATATATCATAGAGGTAGTTTTGTAATATTAAGTAGGGTGTCCGTGTCAAGTAAACAGCCGCACAAAAGAACTTGGTAATTTCAACCATGTTTAAGCCGCGCCAACTATCTGTTTATACATCAAAGCAATTACCTTCGATGCCCAAACCATACAATTATGTTTTACGGCTGCCACACTGATTCCGACGAAACCGTAGCGAAGCTTGAATCATGAGTTATTCCAATTATATCTATTTACCGTACTTACTGCAAAAGGTGCCTGTAACTCAGCAATAGAGGTGTACCTAGTCTAAACAAGATATATTTATCAACGCATTTATTTCAGAGTCAATCCATTAGAAAAATTTAATCCATTAGTTTTAGATTAATTCCATAGTTTACCTTGCATTGTTCAAAATAGTATACATATATATATATATTCCTAACGTAAAACATTTGCTATTTCTCAGTCTGTCTTCTACTGACATAAGTTTATATAGTTATAGTGAAGCAAGTAGCAGACCACTTTAAATAAGGGTACAGTCTGTAATATGCCTACCTTCATGATTATAAGACTAGGAAAGCACTGTAGGTAACGAAAATGGCGAACAACACTTGAAGACGTCGTATGCTATCGAGTCCGAAAATAGATAAATTACGACTGCCACTCTTCGCTAGATGTTGTTATCCTGAAAGGCATATGCTACATACGGGTACCACGAGCGAAGCCGCGGGCAGCGGCTAGTTATTGATAAGATTACCTATGACTGATGGCACCTTACTTATATTACTAACAGAGGGCGTTACTAGTATTTATGTATTTACGTTTCTTTGGTCTCGAATGTACTTATTTACCTTGTTTTTTTATGTTAGTTTTAAATTTATTATAATTTTAAGAAACGCATTTTATAGTCTTTTAATGCAATTATCAGTTAATTTATTTTATTGTGATTTAATCACTTTAATTCGCCAAATATAGGTACTTATCTGCTTTAATATTGTTAAGTTTTCACTGCGAATAAATAAATACCTATGCACAAATTATCATCTACTTTTTTTAGGTTAATAAGTAATTCTAATATTACCTAAGTATATAGGTTTAGGGAAATAAATAAAAAAGAAAAGTGAAGTGTGGAAGAATTTATTATTCTGAACTAATTAAACTAGAACTATATCAAATAATACTCACACATGTCCTATTTAAGTATTATTAATAAATTTGTCAGCAGCAAAATTCTCAAATCACAGTACAAATTAAAACTAAAATTAAGTTATTTACTTAATCCCTAGTAATCTTCTACTTTATGTATTAGTTATTAAATTAAAAAAATCAGTCGTGTAGGCAAAACAAAGAATCCACTCAGTGATAAGCTATTCAAATAGAAGTTAAGGTAGCTTAGGAGTTGCTGGTTCAGCAATTCCTGTGCTGGCATTCAAAATCCATACCAAGTGTAGCTACCTACTCAAGTGTATAAAATACTTGGTTCAATTAATCATTGTTATGCCACTGGCAAACACAGAATAACATCCTTCTTGTCGATAACACCTTCATGTCCATTCTTCAGAGTCTTAACCATAACTACTTAGGCAAGTAATACAATACTGTTGATAAAAAATCCTATACATCTTTCTCATCTTTATGCAATTGTAATTTGTTTTAACAACAATTGCATATATTTGAGATGTTTATAAAATAGACAAATTTTAAACAGTAAGTATGTATCCCAAATGAAGTTCGAATTAAACACATAATCAAGGTACTAGAGAACCATATGTACCAAAGGTAAAGCAGAGCAGTGTTTTCTTCACTTAGTTACATAGGAGAATATTTTTTAAATTGTTTGTTATTATATTTGAACACATCTAATAAATATTCTCATTAATTAATTCAATAATCTTACAGGTCTACCAACAACATAAGGAATAAATCCCATATAATCGTTTTAGGACAGATCCCGTCATATGTTCCAACATCAATACAAAAAATCAATAAATGGCCTTTCTCATAAATAATGATAATGACAACCGAGATAATATCGTTCTCTGCTTTACAAGTGGTACTTTTATCATAATAATATAATAGTGCCTAAGAAGTTCGGTATTATAGTACCTATTTCTCACACAGAATAAATAACTGATAAATAGAACTGTGAGACCATTACTTTCATCATTAATGAAAAGTTTCAACTCAACATAATATTCCTAAAATTAACCTACTTTATGATACCAGCATCTACCCTACTTATGTACCTAATTCATTACAGAAACAAAATTATAAAGGCAAGTGTATATATTTTTATAGAAAATTATTCTACACAATCATTTAACTCATTATTTATATTCATGTAAGAAGTTTTCTTAGTAAAACTCAATTAGTCTTAATATTAAATTTTGTTTACAGCATAATCAGGGCCACATTTTACTTGCATAGATATTGCAAAAAGTATGAGATCAATACCCATGTAATCATTTGGTTTTTGTACCTAAACATTTTTGTTTGTATTTGTGAAAGCAGAAAAGCGTTCATTAAATACATATTAAACCTAATTTAAATTAAACACATTGAATTTCTTAACATAAGACTCATTCATAAATATTCAGTAAAGATTCAAAGGGCCAACTAAAACATATTACAATCACAAATATTCTTTCATGCATTTATCCTACTTAGACAATAATATATACAAATAAAAATAATTGTGAATATATGTACTAAATCAAATAGATAAAACTGGTGTTTCTCTCTTTAAAAAAAACACTTGAACACTGACTTCCTTAAAACTACAAGATGATGAAGTTTTAAATATTCAAAGCTTACATACTTCAATAAATTCTAGATTTATGAAAAATAATATTTAAGTATCTTGGTGGGATATTTTAAACATTCAACCACACACATTTTGTGCCAACTAAATTGAATAGCTATTATATTTAAAAATATTTTTAACAATTACATCACCATACATAACCTAATATATTTATGGGTTATATATAGTACACTGACTAAAAAGAGACTTAACAGTACCTACTTAACTGTCTAGTGTCTTTTAACAAATTACTATTTCTTCAATACCATCAATGTGGTTTAGTTTGGATAATTTTACTTTTATTTTGTACAAGACAACACTGGCTCTAGTCATCATCTAATTCAATAACAATTGGTTCATCATTTTGCGTGGCCTTATTGTATTCACTTTTCAACTGTGACAACAATGTACACTTAGGTATTTTTAATTCTTCAGCATCATCAATTAAAACCTTCAACTTCTGTAATTTTCCAATATCTGGAGAAGTAGGCAGCAAAATGTTCTTTGTTTCTGTCATCCATTTATCAAAGCTGTTAACCCTGAAGTCAATGGTTTGAAGCATTATGTGCAGCTCGTCCATATCATAGCGATAGAATAGAGTCTTTTTCTCCAGAGGACATAGACACAAGTCGTTTGTGTGCTGAAGACACGCCATTTGTTTACAGCCGCTGCATGAGACCGAGGATAGGAAACATGTGGTTTTGCACACTTCGCACAAGCGCTCATCATCACCCAACAACTCAAAGGCTGTTCTCCTAGCACTCTTCAATCCTTGCTTTGAAATTTTTGCTCTGAGAGAACCCTCATCTTGTGTGGCACTTACAAGTTCTTTCTGCGTTTCCAAAGCCGTTTCCAGGTCTAAGCGGTCACCTTCCAATGCCATTTTACAAATCAATTCATCATGCGAAAAAACACAGAACCTTTTAAGATATTTGTAGTGGGTAATGCATTCTCTGCCAATTTTTAGCCAATCAGGTGGTGCAAAATTCACTGCCTCAGCAAAGTTATAGCCTTGATTGAAGCCAGCATGATATGCTCTGGGGAATGTGACCACAAACTCACCGGCTTGTTGGTCCGTTCTGTATATCGGCACACCTGCCTGCATCAGTATGTTGGGGTTCATGATGGTGACTAGTTGGTGAAGCAGATCAGGCTGAGTCTTGAACAGATCAGGTGCTGCAGCTTTCATTGCATTTTCTAGCACCTCTGCCTTTCCACCCGGAACTCCATACCAGGTCTTGGCTTCACCCCAATGCAGATAATTAATTGAATAGCTCCAATGGTCCTCGTTGTGCCAGCAAAATGCAGAGAAGCACATTCCCACATACATCCAGGGAACAGTCATGCCAGATATATCTGCATTGATGAACCTAAGCACAGAACCCTCAAGAACTGGTAAGTTGTTCAGATTCCAACCAGAATCAACATATTCTTGGTCCCCAGGGTAAAGGTTAAGCGAGGATTTTGTTGGGAAACCAGAACCATGATCCATGGAATGGAGATCAGCTCCATATTCTACCGTCACATCTTCCTCTACTGAAGATATTATTCTCCAAAATTCCTTTTCAGCCACAGAAGTTGGCACCAGATGGCCAGACATACTGAAGTAGTCAGATTTAAATTTATCAGCCATTTCTCCAAACTGCTGAAGGGTATATTCTCGTTCTGCCTGGGCAAAACCAAAAGCTTCAGTAGGCTTGTGGACCTCTTGAACAATACAGCAAGGGCACCTCCAGTCTCCATCTGGCACTGATTGAAGCGGGGGCTTCAAGCAAAAGGTGTGGTAGGTATCAGAACAACCATTGCAAATTAAGAGCAAGTCATCTCTATCATCTTTTTGGCAAATGGCACACAAATAGATGGCCAAAGGATCCATGTCATATCTAGGCCTTTTTCTTGATTTGGTTATATCAAACTCCTCATCATTCAGACCTGGCATTTTAGGTCCAGCTCCATAGCAAGTTAACCGTCTTAGTTCTCTATTACGTTTCAACTCTTCATACACAATGCCTGTTGTAGTTGTATCAATCTCAGGCTTTATGTCAGAGCCTGTTTTAGTCTTTTTGATGCTTGAATGTGGTTTTTCATCTTTGATTTCAGACTTTACTTGAGTAATAGATTCAATTGACACTTCCTTGATCATTTGTACATCGGAATCGTTTCCCAAACATTCTTCCTCCTTCTTTTCTTCCTTTAGTTCAGTCTTTTTTACAGTTTTCAGAATATCTGCTTTACTTTTTTCAAATATTTCATAGGGTAGCAAGATTTTTTCATAGTTGCTTCTCAAAAAGTTCATAGTTTGTGCACTCTGACTGTACCCCATGGCAATTGAAATCTTTCGCCATTTTTTAGGTGAGTTACAATTTTGAAATCCTCCTTCTTCATCCACCCAGAACTTCAGGCAGTATAGATCAAGTGTCTTGTTTTCTATCATAGGAATTTTTAAAGGTGAACCCTGAAGATCCCAAAACTTCAATATTTTCTCTAAGAACAAAAGCTTCAAGCGCGTTATGGCTTCCAACTCATTTACTTTCTGTATTCTAGGAATGAATTTTAATTTATCAACATCTAATGAAAATGGTGGCTGCCAACGTGATGGAGGTTTTATTTTGCAGATTCCCGTTTTTTCTGCAATCGGGCGAATTTTAGCTATGTATCCTAGAGGATCCGCGAATTCTTCAAGAGAAGGCTCGAATACGGGTGCTTCTGGTGGTGGTGCAAAAGTAAACTCTGCACTTTTTTGCATGGCATTTTTCTGAATACCTTTTAGATCCATTTTTGTAAAGGACTTCTTTAAATCTTGTCAATTACGTTCGCGCTGCTTTTGCATTGCGATGTAGATAATTTTCAGATCTTTTACGGTACCTAGTGTAGGTACTACGTGACTATTCGCCTGATCTGAATGGCTCCCTAGAAAATAATCTTTGACATGATGGAGCACTGCACTGCACAATAAACAGTCATTTTCTAAAGTCTGTGTTAGTTTCCAATAGCCACCAAACACACTAATTATTAACACACAAATCTGGATATCATCGCACAATTTAATAATTCGTCGCACGCATGCACACGCACGTTCTATTTTATTAAGCACTTCTACTCGGAAGGAAACAAACAAATCGCTCGATAAAAAATGGGTTATTCCCGCTCGTCCCCTCGCTTCGTCCCCTGAGGGGACGAACGGGAAGGAAACTTCCCGCTGGCCCCGATGGGGACGAACGGGAAGTTTACTTCCCGTTGGTCCCCTCAGGGGATATTATGCGGATATTTTTGAATAAAATCAGAACATATTTAGTAATCAACTTGAAACATAAAACATAAATATTAATTACTAGGTATAATATTACATTAACTTTTAAAAGAATATCTTTAAATTATCATGTTTAATTATCAAGTTGTTATTGTTTTTATTTTACAAAAATAGTATAAGATAATCAACATATAAAAATACCGAAATGGTTAACACACTAGATGCACAGTACACATATGACCAGTATCGAAACTAAGCCTAGTTGATGAAATAAATACCTACGCTCCATTATAGCAATAGGGTTGTAACTTTACGGGGCGGCGGCGCGCGCAAACACTGCAGCGCAGGTGGCGCGTGGGCAACGCTCATGAGCGGCTGCAAACCGTACCGTGTTTCAATATACGAAAATGCGTGTGATTCCTACCTAGTAAATAAAAAACATTTCTTAATATGTTTATTCTTAATTATTACAAATGATTCAAATAAAAGTACTTGCGTCTACTACGACACGTCGAAATTCTTTATTACCTATAGGAATTTTTGTATAAAATATTCTCATTCTACCTATCGACTTTAAACAACCTTTAAACCGCCTTCATTCTGGATTTTCAAATAAATTCAAGAATTCATTATGATCAATTACACGGACTCATTATTCGATAACAATGATAATAATAGTACATTTTTCTTATAATATTAATCAGTAGCAAGTTTAAAATACGAAAGCTCCGGTTTCGATGAAATGGAGTTCACACAGCTGTATACAATGCAAAATAATCGAGCATTTTTCAAAAAACTAAATTACGCATGGCCGCTCTTCGTGACGCGACAATCGCTACTGACAGCACTGCGAAAACCCCTTAGAGCTCTCGTAGATGCGCATGCTTGTGTGAGAGCCGTTTCGAGCGTTTGTAGGTAGTTTCCACACGGTCTATATGTACACTGTGCTAGATGTGACTATAAAACAAAAAGCTTTATATAATACGAGGTATTTCTATGTTTGTTTGTATGCTGTCTATGTTTGTGAACTTTCTTATCTATCTGATATACAACTGGTATCAGTATGGGCATAGATGTAGAGTTAATAATAGATAGATAGATAGATTAGGTAGTCTCCCGCTCCGCCATAGCTGAACTCTACGAAGATAAATACCTACCTACCTGCAGTGGTAGTAGGTATATATAGGTTACCCGGATAAGTAAATAAAAAAGGAAAAAAAAAATAAAAAAAATAGGATAATTAAAATAGGAATTTTTAATTTTCTCCCCCTCACAACTGATCACCCTTGGGGTCTGAAACCTCCCCCTTCGGCTTAGTACACATATTTTGTTACACCTTGTATAAGCTTTTTGTTTTTACTTAGTAATATTCACTTCTAGTGTGTAAACCATTTTGGTAGGTACCAATTCTAAAAGGGGGACGAACGGGAAGTTTACTTCCCACTCGTCCCCACGTATATGAATGTGGGGACGAGCGGGAAGTAAACTTCCCGCTGGTCCCCTCAGGGGACGAAGCGAGGGGACGAGCGGGAATAACCCTAAAAAATCAGTGAGCGAGCGAGCGAGACATCATTATAACAGGCAGTATCGGGTAATCACACTAGTCTTTTATTTCCGTTTTGTTCGATAGTTCCACAGATTACTATGAAGGTTGATATTTCCATAGTCAAGACTGACTTCATTCGTTTCGTTATCATGCATGCTCTGGGCTGCGTTCACAACCTACGCTCGAGCGCGCTCGGAGTGCAACTGGGTCGTTCATAACCTCAGGAGAAACGCTCGGTTGTTATTAACTAGAGCGTTCACAACCTCCGACGGTTGCAACTTTTTACCGGTGTAATTCGATCGACGAAAAACACTCTGACATTGACAGCTGTCATATTTTCCGTTGTCATAGTTTGTTATCTACTTAAATATCAAGATTTCTACAGTAAATTTCAAAATTTTCAGTATTTATCAGTTATCGATCGTAGTTACAGTCAGTAGATACAATTTACCTTAAAGTAACCGCAAAACAAAAACAAAACAAACGAACGTCCGGCAACTGTAACGTCAGTTTTGTCATGATAATGTCAACTTTGACGTAAAACAACCGACTCGTTCTGAACCTTCGGGTAAGTTAAAATTTACACCAAACAACCGCACCCTGAGCCTCTGAACGCACCCCTGTTGTACAGTATGATAATTGATGTGATGCTTGCTATCGCATCTGTGTTGCTTTGCTTGCCTCTCGGCCGCGCATCACCATTGGACCGCGCGCCGCGCCGCGCCGCATTGTCGTGCGACGTGCGTGTCGTGTCCACAGAACACTAAACGGAGTCGTGTCGTCCCTAATGGCCGCCGTAGTCATTCCCTTCCCTCACTGCACAGGCGCGTTTTTATCGGTCGATGTTATCGCATGCTTAAAGCCTTTCCCACACAGGCATTTTTTCGGTCGATAATTATTATATAATTGTATTGCGATATCTGTTTTCAGTACATTTAATTTGTAAATAAATAAATTGATAAAAATATTTTCTTTCAGTATGTTTTATTGGACGCCTACAATACTACATTGACTGCTATGATTTTTTTTCCATAGCAGTTAGACGCAAAGGCAAGTGTTTCTGTAGCCAGCGATATTGCGATAATATTGTTCTTAGATAATTTTTGTATGCCACCTTATATACAGATGAGTTATATGATATGAGGTAAGAGACGGTAATGCTATCATCTGGTGTAGAAATATTGCAAGTTAAAAACGTAGTTACGTGAAGAGCCGAACAGATTGCTCGCATTATCGCACTAATGCATGGCATAATCATCGATCTATATATTTATTTATGAAACTCACTGAGGAAACATAACAATTAAGGACAAAAAGGCAACACGTACTATAAATTACTGTTATCTTTATTTAATCAACCAATGGTAGAGTAGAGGATTGATGAATATTTTGTGCATACATATTCCAAAAAACTATTACTATACTAAATCTGAATACCTGCAATTTTCGGAAAAAAAAAATAACTAGTTAAGTGTCCTTATTAAAATAATACTATTTATATGGGTAGTTAAATTAGTCATATTTATATTGTATTACTTCTCTATTGGTTTACGCGTCATACACCAATAAAGCTCCAGGGCGGTGTATTTTTTCTGTGTCATATTTAATATAAAAAAAAATACCGATTATTTTTTTTTTCATTTCAATATGACTTGACCTGCCATCGTACAATTGTGGGCAGATATAAATTAAGTACAGGTTATTATTTTTTTTAATTAAGGTGGTAAGTGGAATAAATATAATGGTAATCCATAATGCAGCTAAGTAATTGATTTTTAGATATAAAAACATAAGTTGTTTCCTATCAATAGCCCATAAATAATCTATTGTATTAACAATATCTGTATAGTATGCTGATGGTTTTCCTTAAAATAAATAAATAAATAAGTTTTGTCTAATAATATGATCTTCGATAAAATAGATTTTATTATTTTGCGCTATCGTGCAAATTTCGACAAACAGCATCGTATTGCGTAGAAAAGGCTTTAAGGCTAAAAACACATTAGGTCGTTCTGTTCTGGGTATCTTTCCAGGACTTGAAAAATACATTTTAGAATATCTAAGCAACACAATAACGTTCATTTTAGCTTGTTCCTCTCCGTTAGAGCCCTAAATGGCTAACTGCCTCGGAATAGAGGGCAACCTTTTTTAATCAATAGCATTTACAGGTAGGTTGATAAGTACGGACGTGTAAATGTACATGGTACAAAAGGATAATCGGAAGGCTTGAACATTAATTATTGGGGTGTACAAATAGTATCATGAATTATTTACCCATATAATATTTGGTTGTACATTATTGCCTCCTATCCGTCTCACTCTCACAATATACGGCTCACCAAGTTTCATTCATTCACTCTAGCGTAGGTATTGTATTTTGTACACGTACACTCAGCGAGGTTACAATTTGATCACGCATGTAAAAATAAATAAAATTAGTTCTCATCATAAATAAACGAAATAGTATTGGAATGCAATATATAATTTATTTAGAAAATTTCCTGACAATGACGTCATATTTTACAGGCGGGTAGTTCTTGTAATACCAGTTGCAGGCCTCGTTCTGAAACGGACGTCCAACCCTGAAATAAAATGAACCCATAAATTACATAAATAAGCCAAGAAAATGGCTCTACTACAGATGAATGAATGCGATCATCATACATAATTATGTCAATTCAATTATATGTCCCAAGATGTCAGATCGACATTTTGGGACATGTTTTGTACTACATAAGTGTCGATTTAGTCTTTCGTACTGCTAATATTCAATCACTACGACAAAAAGGGAATATTGACTTTTGTTTTCAGACCCAGTATAAAGATTTTTTATTGCTTACGTACGACTCACATTAACACCGGTATTAGTCTTAAACTAAATGTATACATATACCTATCATTTTAATTTGGTTATTATGCCTGTTTTTGTAATATATTAGTAAGTATTAGTTGTTTATTTTTGTGCTACTTATCCCTAACTGCTAGTCTTAATTAAATAAATAAATAACACTGTACACTAGAAAATACTTATAGCTATTAGCTAATAATAGCGGGCTTATAGGTAACATACTGGGTCATCAATTCACGCATCTCTGAATCAGAGATCGGTCTATTGAGATCCGGGTAATACCGCCATCTTTTCTGGCCGGCGTCTTTTGCCCAGGCTAGTTGGAAAGGTGTCAAACCGGGAATATCCATGCGGTGGCAATCACGGCATTGTGGACCGACTGGTTTCTGAAATTTAAAAAATTCATGGTTAGGTACTTATAATACTAATCTGGGTGATCGCAGTTGAGCAATACAGAAAAGGTGCCCTTCCTTTGGCAGGTTCTATTGTCTCTTACGAATCCACTAAGTATTTGAGTTGGGGGTGGATTCTGACACCATGGCAATATTAAACATCATCTATAAAATTTTCAAGCTTTTGATCAGAAATTAGATTACCGCATTAAGAGAGTTACTCGTAGGGAATAGAGAATGCTCAAGAGTGTGCACACACACTTGTCCACAGAGTACCTACACCTCATGTTCATGACTTGTCTCCATATCCGCTACGCCGCTCGTAAGAGGAACCTACCAATCAATAATACCGTAAAAATGTGTCACCCAAGCGTAACGTAAGATTACCGACGCAACTGGACAGATAAATAGTAGGTAGATATAAGATACAACCTCTGATGCAGACGTAGTAGCCTATTTCTGCATAAAAGTAGTGTAGGTAGGCTACCTACCGTTCTTTCCTTTTCGGGCTGCCTCAAGCCATCGCAGCCATGGAATCGTCTATACCTTACGCAGTCGAGGTCGTACTGATAAGAGCGAGGGAACACATCCTGGTGAGCTGTGGAATTCAAGAAGATTAACCCATTATGTCTACTAATTTGTGGCCTATGTCCAGCCGTGGACTAACTGTCGATGATCGAACGATGATGATGATTAACCCATTATGTGTAACAATCATTGCCAAAAAATAATCTTAGTGTATTGTGTCATCCGAGTGTGCAGGTGGATAAGCATGCCTAGAATCAAAAACCAAGTATTAGATTAATGCTGACCCCGTCGCAGAAGGCGTATCTCCAGTACGCCAGTCACGAGAAGAGTCACGAGCGAGTCACAGATACATCGAGAAAAATAGGTAATTAAACGAGATAAATAACCGTTTAAATAGTAGTTTAACTACTTGTTAAATAATGTGTCTATTTTTTTCTTACTCGGCAAAACTTTCTCCGTGGTCATCCCATAGCTGTTGTATGCATCGTGGAGTGTATACGCGTTTGCTCCAGGCTTGCAAACCCAGAACGCCTTGTCTTTGTTCACCATATTATTTATTACTGCGTCCGGTAGCTCGTCTATGGTCGGCCTGTGATGCAGATTGATGATATTGATGCTGATTTCAGCCACCGGGACTGACTCTGACAGACTCTGGCGTTATAGTCAGTCGATAGTGTAGATTAATACTAAGTGCCAAGGTGGCAATACTGGCAATACGGGTCTTTCACCTCCTTCCTCTACGAAATCGGAAAATGCAGTACATACTAATATCACTATTCTGCCTTCCATCCTTTATATATACATATACATATAATTATAATAAGAATAATTAAATGACAACGCTTTATGCGCTGCACGCCTGCACCGGAAGCTCGCTAACTCTCGGGTCACGCGGAGTCACGCCTTGCTTCGACCAGATAGGTACACGATCAGATAATTTTTTAAAAACCCGAAGTGCCTCGATTTCGCGTACTTACCTAGGGTCTAGACTGCAAGATGTGATCAAATGTGGGCTGATCTACCTGTAGAATGTTTGCAACAGTCTGCAGTTAGCTAAATTGTAAATAGGTACTAGTTCTAATTTGGTTCTGTTATTTAATTCTAATTGTTTAATGTTACAATAAATAATACCACAAAAATATGTATGAATTGAGTGTAGGTAACCTACGTTTGCTCAATAAAACCTTCCATGAAACTGTCAATACCTAAGTATGGGAAATTTTTAGTTGTGCGTTGTATTTTCGATTTCGTTTAAGGGATAGGTTAATATCCTGCATTGCTAAGCCATCTGACACCTAGTATTTAGATATCTAGTAGCTACAGATGGATGTATGTAACCAGCTTACTGATGATAGGGCGCTGATGGCACTCATTATGGGAGCTTCCTTAGACAAGCAACGGATATAAGCTGATGATGAAATAAACAAACCTAGGCGGCACCTCAACAAGTTCTCTCGTTAACGGTTGCAGGAACATGCCGACCGTAGATTGTGTCAGACAGACAGACTTGCCCGGGATCAGATCTTCGTCGACTCGAACTGTTGGGGTGACCTGGTCTAAGGCATACCTGCGAAGTAGCTTTCAAATTATGCTGGGCAGTCGTCTCAAGTTTAACTACCGTTCAATCGCACTCACCCTGCGGGCAAACTACGGTTAATAACGCGTAACATAACGTGCGTTATTAGCGCTTTGATAGCGCGTTGTGTTCACTCACGCTAATAGATTATTAACGCGTTAGGGGCGATTTTGAAAGAAATCATAGCACCGCGTTATTTACACTAAAATAATAGGGCAAAAAACATGAGTAACACACGTTACGTTACATTATTTAGTGTTTTTCCCGCAGTTCTTGCCTGGATTGTCAATTATTCTTATTGTGTATGTGCACTGAACTGTCGCTCCAAATTATTGCTCTGTTATAGGCGATGACTTATACATGACTGCTTAGGTACTGATGTACCTAGTTACCTACTTAATTGATGCGCTAGTAGTTGTAGTTGAAGCCCTCGCCGATATTCTGCCACAGCAGGCGGCACGGCTGTGGCGGCGGTTATCTCAACAAACACAAGCCAGTGCGTACACTTTTGCACAGGACAAAACAAAGTGCAAAAGTCTGCGCGCAAACACAGCTGCAGCACCCTCTATTCGTTCCTTCCACTAAGCACGTTAAGTTGTCGGACAGTTAAGCAAGTACCTAGGTAGATACGGGCATAAAACCAACCTTACCCTCCTAACGTACCGTACGGCACGAGTGTAGGCACAGAGAACATTATATTATAATACAGTGTAGGTACGTAGCTACCTATACCCGTACCTTACGTAGCTACGTAAGGTGGTGTTCCCGTAGGGTATCAGTATCACTCACAAGTCGGGATCATATCCACTGAATTTGGCGACATTACTCTGCGGGTACACTGGATGATGCGGTGCAGAGGTTACGGCTTTGGAGGATTCCATTTTATTGTGTTTTTTTATGATTTGTTGCGTGTTATGTTCCTACTAAAAATAAATATGGCAAAAAGGTTGTGTAGGCTCTCTCGCGAAAATAATATTTTTTTATCAAATTGTAAAAGCTGCAATATTTATGTACTTAAGATGACAGTGATTGGAAGTTCAATGAAGTTGAGTCGTACGTAATAGGATAAATCAAGCGCCTTGGAGTGGCGGACGCGTCAGAGTCATAAAACAAGAAGTTGAATGCCTCCTGCCTCCTTGCGTTGTTAAAATAATTTGCCAAGAACTTAAGACTAGACCGCCTTGATTTTTAACTGCGATAGGTGTTTGATCAATAGTCATTATTTTATCCAAAGAATGAATGGCTGCCCAGAGCAGTTTTTTTTTTTGTAAAGATCGATTTATTGTTAAACATAATATTTTTATTAATATGTAGTTTCCCGTAAAATAATAAAAGACATCACTATGTGTAACAAATAGGTATAATTTGCGTAATAACTGTATTAAGTAACAGAAGTTTAAAATACCGTTATAGCCTATGTACAGTTTTCATCAAATAGCTATACTTACATAACTTAGGTAAATATATCGAAATTATTAGCTATAGCATCACCTACATAACAAACCTTAAGTAGGTATTTTACCTTAGGTCGTACGATATAAAATAAGGCATGGATGGAAGATTAATGGTTATACCTAGGTATTTAGGTAGTTATTTCATCTTTACAAAGTTTCTTTGCCGAAAATATGATTATGATTAAATAGGTTTGTTATTAACAAGATGCGTCAAATGCAAAAATCAAGCAGATAAGCCGTACCTACATAGCTTTTCCTTTAGATTATACAGTAGCATCTAAATATCGCGTAAAATAACTGCAATTAATTACAAATTATATAAGTACCAAAGTACCTTCATCTGCAATAACAGTATTGTTGTCTATGGTAGAAAGAAATTCGATGACGACGATGTGATTTATTTTTTCTCCGTTTGAACATAGACAACAATCTTATTACTTAATTTAATTACTGATTATCGTTAGGGAGGAAGGTTTATCAAGAGGCGACCGTGATGCAACGCAGGGGATGGTTGGGACTTTAGGAGGGACATACACCATGACCGAGGATATAGTATAGGTCGCAGAGAGTTCTTGGATGGAAGTGGCTCAGAGTTCAGAGCCAGTATTTGTAGCGTTGTACGGAAGAGGCCATGGTCAAGCAATGGATGTTTTTGGACTGGTATGATGATGAGGCTCTTCTAGTCGTTAAGTTTCCTCAAAACTATTCTAGGTGCCGAAATACTCTCTCAATATTAAAGCTATATTGTTTTCTCGCCATCGTCCCATCGGATAATTTAAGGGAATAGATAGTGTACCTGTGTTTGTGCACAAACTTGTGCTGTTGTCTCCATTGAGACCTCTGTCTAATTTGGGTATGAGTAATTATATTGCTCTACTCAGCGATTCTAACTTTATCTGATCTTTTGACAACCAAGCAATTCTAGCTTTAATCATCCTAGCATAGATATCTTCTGTCTTCAAACCGCTTCTAGCTAGCTATCTTTCTTCAAAGCGTTTCCAGCTATCTTTCCTCGTTTCTCTAAGCGTTTATAGCAACATTTTCTGCTTTAATTAGCTTCTATCTTCTTGCCTCCAAGCCTTTATCTTTCGCAGCGTTTTTAGCAACATTTCCTTAGCGTTTCACGCGTTTCTAGCATTCAGTAACTGGAGAACTGCTTGCTGGGCACAGATAGACCTCTTGCGGGTAGATATCCCCTCTGATGCGAAGTGCTTTGACGCCGTTGGGTGACGCTCGGTGTTCCAGCTCTCCTATTAGAAGGTTGTCTGAGAAGACCTGCCATTCTGTTGCGCCGCGGACTATTCTGAATGTTACCTGAAAGGGAGAAGTGAACAATTACCAAAAAACTTTAGGAACTTTATACAGTGTGAGTATGCATAAGGTGCACAAACTGAAATGAGGGAAACTACGCCCTATTTTATCGACGGAAAATGTGTTATTTTTTTTTATTTTCTTTAAATAATTTTTTTATAGCGTTTTTAAACTTTTTTTTCGCTACTCGGACCCCCATGTAAACAAAACGGTGTAACTTATAAACTAAACGATCAATTACTATGAAACAAACTCAGCAGTTATCGGAAATAACAGGAGCTTCTTACTGAATAAACATTGTGAAAAAAACAACGCTCAATTAAAAGCTATGATGTTTTTATTAAGCAAAATCAGCCTTTTTTTCATAGATTTTTGTAATAATTTTAAAATATCTCAATAAAATCAGTACTTTTTCTCATTTTTTTATGACGTTACTTTATTCTCCATTGTATTATCTATCTTATGGTAAAAATAGCTTGTTCCTATCTCAATCACAACATTATTTATCGACTGTTAAAGAAAGGTACTCTCCGATCATGCTGCATCTCTCAATCATAAGGATGAATAATTTGGGGTTATAAAAACAGGAATAGGTGTTATTAAAATCATTTATTATTTAACATTTAACCTAGTGCATAAGGTTCTCAAAATGTCCACCTATTGCTTGTAAGCACAAAGTCGCACGATGCACTATTTGTTGCGTAGCTCTCCTTATCATGTCGGGGTTATTTTTTATTTCATTCGCGCAATTAATTATGTGGTCCCGCAGATCATGCTCACTGTTGATGGAGGTGCTGTTGACGCGTTGTTTCATGGTCCCCCAAACGAAGTAGTCAAGTGGCGTCATATCCATATCAGGTGAACGCGCAGGCGTTGCGCGCAGATGGCACTGGTTGCCTGTTAGGAAACGCAGCTATGTATGCTGCACGTGCAGCTCTGGCACTTCCTCGTGCAACTCCATAGTAGTAATGAATGTCAGCAATATGTGCCGGGTGAATTCGTTTAAACGCGGCATCGCACGATCAAGAACAAAGTAAGCAAACGAAAATTACAAAACACAACTAGCAACGGCGAATAGTTCGGAGCGACTGTCTGTCATGATGACAATTCACAGTCCTTGTGTCCTTTGCCCAGCTTTGCCTCACCCCCCGCATCCTTACCCGCGCGCATTTGTAACAATAACTAACAAAAAAGGGTCTCTACCTGATGATAAGTGATAAAACAACGGTGCGTCACAAAACAAGACCTTTCTTTAACAGTCGATAAATAATGTTGTGATTGAGATAGGAACAAGCAATTTTTACCATAAGATAGATAATACAATGGAAAATAAAGTAACGTCATAAAAAAATGTGAAAAAGTACTGATTTTATTGAGATATTTTAAAATTATTACAAAAATCTATGAAAAAAAGGCTGATTTTGCTTAATAAAAACATCATAGCTTTTAATTGAGCGTTGTTTTTTTCACAATGTTTATTCAGTAAGAAGTTCCTGTTATTTCCGATAACTGCTGAGTTTGTTTCATAGTAATTGATCGTTTAGTTTATAAGTTACACCGTTTTGTTTACATGGGGGTCCGAGTAGCGAAAAAAAAGTTTAAAAACGCTATAAAAAAATTATTTAAAGAAAATAAAAAAAAATAACACATTTTCCGTCGATAAAATAGGGCGTAGTTTCCCTCATTTCAGTTTGTGCACCTTATGCAGACTCACACTGTATTGTTGATTAACTAAATACTAATGCAAATTATGAGAATTACCCCCAAGTCTGACTCTGTGGGGCTGTAACCGACTCTGGAAAAATGCATCCTGCAGATATTTGGTCACGGTGTTTTGGAGGTTTTCCATGTAGGTATATAAGTATATAATAAAAAAAACTATGTTATAAAGTCAGTCATCTATTACGCACACAAGCTCTGCTTAGCTTGGGGCTAGTGCTGTGAGTGCTGTGTGATAATGTCCAGCATTATTTATGTATTTATTAATTATTAATAACCGCGCCTCCTGCAAGTCCGATGAGTCACGACTTCGCCACTCGCGCGATATCACCGGTCGGGGCAGGAGTCTGTATAGACCAGTGACGTGTAATTTAATTACTTCGTCATCATCATCAGCCTACAATAGTCCACTGCTGGACCTCTAGGCCTCCCCAAATGAGCGCCATAGATGGCATTATTCATCATTTGGGGGTTATTGCCCATAATCCCCACGCTGTGCATGCGGGTTGGGGATTGCAGTACGGTGTAGTTGTTCTGCAGAGGGCGCTGCTGCCCACCCCCCGGTGTGTTACCCTTAGTCGCCTCTTACGACACCCACGGGAAGAGTTGGGGTGGTGCAATTCTATGCCGGGACCACACGGCTCTATGCCGGGACCACACGGCTATTTAATTACTTAGTTTATAGTAATTCAATGCTATAGATAGATATACTATAGTAATTATACTAACATGAGAGCCAGGTATGACGCGCGCCGTCCGCTGGCGGTGCTCGGGCCCCCAGGCGCCGAGCCACGCGTTCAGCACCACGAGCTGTCGGTCTCGGTACGACTCGGCGTGCGCGCGCACGTTCGCGTGCAGATGCACGTTGGGCCGCGGCCATTCGCGGGCGTTGTCCATTAGGTCGATGGCGAAGGAATGGAGCATTGGACGGAGTCTGGGAATAAATTACAAGATTAATTAGGGATCCTAACGTCTGCGAAAGATGGTTTTTGGTCCATCAAAAAGCTGCTGAGTCAGTCGCGAAAAATATATAATAAATATATTTGAAAAATATATAATAAATATATACCTAAATATAGAATTCAGTAGAAAATATATTGTCTTGAATTTCAAATGCTAATACTATGCTTAAACAATATGTCACAGTAACTACTACACATAATACTACGAATAGACTTAAGGTTTAATTCACACGCGCGTGATCTGTCGTTATCCATGTTTTAAAGCGTTACTTGATTTTTTAAGTAAAGAGGTAGAAAAAGACTTCAACTACTTGATTAGTGTCAAATAGTTGAAGTCTTTTTCTACCTCTTGTGTTCTGCGGGACCCATTACGAATCAATCCTAAGATTTTTTCGCAAAACTCTGCTTTAAAAAATACAATCGCCTACATTTAAGTTAATTTTGACTGCGTGGCGGTAAACGATCCATTGATGTATAAACTACATATTTATAGATCAGGTGAAGCTACCTTCCGCGAATAACAATCTGATGTCCTTGCGGTATGCCGCTGGACAGCGACGCTATGAAGTTGGGTCGCCAGCTCGGCTCGTCGGCTTCTGCCGGGTTGTCTATACTCGTTCTTACTGGAACCTGGGATTTCACAAAAAAGGATTATTTAGCATGCCTTCTTTGGTTATTAGTTAAGGTACCTTTAAGATGAAGGTATACTTTTAAAAAGACGTTGCCAAATATCTATATACATGTAATAATATTGTATTATGTATATCAGTCATCTAGTACCCCTACATAACACAAGATTTGCTTAGCTTGGGGCTAGATGATGCTGTGTGGATTGTCCGACATTATTTTATTTTTATTTATGAAATTAAAATACCTACTGATTAATTCATTGTCGTCTTTTATTTGCTGGATTAAATGGTCTCTTGACCATTATCTCCTATCTACTCCTATCTACCTAATGAGTAGGTTGACCTCTTGGTCAAACCTACTCATTAGGTAGATAGGAGTCGATTCGTAATTGCCTAATTTAGTTAATTTACCAAACCTGCACACATGTCTAGACATTGTACTGTAGTCCGTGCAAAACATCCAGAAATAAATATTTTTAAGGGGTGGCACTATAGAACAGAAAGATTGGTTTTTATTAAATCCGTAGGCGAACCCAATGGGTTTGGTTCTCAAACTAGGCCTAGATCTCAGTACTCACAGTAGCATGTACTATGGTAGAGCAGATGCCATAGCGCTATTTTTCCGTTGAAACCGTGCTTCGTGCATTTGTTTTCTTTCTTTTACTTACTTCGTCGACCGCAGGTGCTAAAGTCGGGTACAAATCAGTCTTGTTTATTTCTAAGGCCGCATCCCTGACGCCAGTCACTTGCACCCAGGTGGCGGCAAGCGTACTCGGCTGCCTGTGGGCGTAGCTGCAGTAATGCTCGCCATCCACTGCCCATAGGGTCTCTTTCTCATCGACCACAATCTCTATCGTGAACGGCTTGCCGACTTTGAAGGGGAATGTTCTGTGGGAGAAATTAGTACCTACATATTGTAAAGGAAAAAAAATACAGTTAATTGTTTTCTACATGATGTAAGTGGACTTGTTTGTTCTTTTTGAGTATAGGTAAATAAAGATCTTTATACCGAAATGAATACGTTTGGTCGTTTACATTTTATATATAAAATATCTATGCCAAATACGATGTGGAATGTTAAAAAATTTGCATAAAATGGAATGTTACAACATTGGCTTTTATTTTATAGGTACCAATAATTCCCGTGAGTTATTAATAAAATAAGCTTTTAACGTTTCCAAAGAAACAACTGGATAGGAAGCTACGGACAGAAACTAGTAATTCATAACTTTAATCTGCAACCTACCTACCTAGGTTGAATTTACCTACTACAAGTCAATTCCATTCTTCTCCTTATAAAGTTTTCCCACATCCTTACCTCAATCTTAATCCGCAAGATAATTATAATGAAGGTATTGTACAAGTCATTAAAAACCATAATGTCCTTGCCAGCAGAAAATTATCAATGTTAAGTACGAAAATTTACAACCATGACATATTTTACTCAGTATTTGTAGCTTAGGATTTGTAGAACAGGTTTTACAGGGCAAAGGTTTCTGGAAATTTTTTCATGCTATTGTAAAATTACATAATTTTTGTACCCTACCAATCAAAGATTTTATGCTAAAAATTGCTACCTACTTAAGTATTAACATATTACTATAGCACTGGTAAAGGTAAAAACTAAATGCCATGACCTCAATAGACCCCTAGTAAGCGGCGAAATAGCTGTGTAGTTACAGGTAGGTAGTCTTTTTAGAGCTATTTACTGAGCGACAACGTCGCGCTAAATGAGTGCTAACTCGATACAGTTAAGGTTATGGTACTGAATGTCGTATTATAGCTAAAGACATGTTCCGGACAATTTTTATTTGAACTAGAAAATACATGTAATGAATTCTGTTAATTATAGAGATGAAAGAAAGAAAATATTAATCAGAAAACAATTGTTGGTTGCTGTTATGCCTGTTATCCATTATTTATTTATTTATAAAACAGTATAACATCATAACAGGTTTTTTTAACCCCAAGGCGATGGTATTATGTACAGATAAGCTGTTGAAAGTTTACATAGGTAGGTACACTAATTTATAAGATCTCTCTTGTAAAAAAGTTAAAAGATTTCCAGTAAATATTAGAACAAAACACAACTAAGTAGGCGTGTAGATAGATTTGTAATGTGCAATATCGATTCTGTCTGTTTCTGTCTATTGTCTCGTAGTTTATAAGAACTCCTTATGAATTATTATAAGAAATCCAAATACAATGAACAATTTCATTGTGTTAATAATTATGTTCAAGACGGGTTTGTGCGCCAAACATTGGTAAACGTACTTTCATTCTATTCTACATACATAGACTTATAAAAGTACATATCAGCAACTCCATAAAAGATAACTGATTTTTAAAAAGATGACGATCTACCAAAAAAATAAAAAACAACCTTCATTGTTTTTTTTTCTCAAAATAGAAAAAAATACCGTGCGTGCTATCTAACAGTTTTACCTGCGTTTTTGCCTGGAGTATGAAATATAAATCTCCGACCCACCCTGGTAAAAACTAGGGCGCTTTACCCAGGTAGTTATTGATTGCTCCCCTAACGTTGACACGCAACCCTGTATGTGTATAGCGCAAAGTCTGCCCACAGTACAAATAGAATGACCTTAGTTGACCTTATTTAACTTTATGACACCAAATTGTCTGTGCTATAAAGGTTGACTTTAGGGCACTTGAATGCCAAAGGGTGAGAGCCTGTTTTTGTATTTCTTTCGCAGAGTTAGTGGTTGTTAGTTGTATTTTACCAGTTTTGGCTTTCTATGTACTCAAACCAAACATGAGTTGGCCTGATAGAATTTTTTTATTATTATATGAAATAGGATTACCTACTTGGCATATAAAGTATTTGTGTGAAATGCCCATTTTCTTGCTAACTGTATTTTTTAGGATATAAATTACCTAGGTACTGTAAATATTACGGATATCCTTTTTCCTTTCCCAAGACCATTTTCCTGTACCTATTTACACCACCGCACCGTTTATGGTAGGTACCCCTTTAATGATACTACAAAAATCCATTTCAAACATTCATGTATTTCAAACTCACTTTTCGAATGTACTTTTTATATAACATAACGTTATTTTCCGTTTTGTTTTTTATTTTAATTATTATTTTCTGATAGGTACAGTTGCCAACAAACTTCCTCTTATACACGGTTAAAGAGAGAGAAGAACACCGGCGTTCTTCCAACACAAAATTAATTCATAATTAAGATATGTAGTTTTTATAGTAAAAACACCTAACTTCACTAGAAAAAAAATCGACGAACCGTAGGGTCGATTCTACAACCGGTGGAGGTCTTAAGTCTAAGGCTAAGTCTAAAGTCTAAGTCTTAGGCCTTTATAAAACATACGGTCAAAGGGTTACCTATATGCCGTGGTCTCCTCTAGCCCCCACTTGTCGTGCCGTCGCGTGTTCCTCACCACGTATCGCTGTGGGAGGCGCACGTTGAAATGCACGGCTATGTCGCCTCGGACTTCAGGCTGGCCGCAGCCGAAATTTACCGCGAACCTGTAACAGCAACCGGTTATGAAAGAACGCTGACTACGCCAATCTTAGCTAGATACAAGCAGTTTGTTAGCTTACCATAATAATATCACATGCAAAAAAAAATAAACGTTTTTCTTTCTTTCAAAGTGATATGGTTAGCTGATCAGTCAGAACACATCAGTCCCATGGTTGCCTGGAAGATCTCTTTAAGGCAACCTTGGGATGTGATAGGGCGGCTTTATTGCTATGAGCGACCTCTCTCATAGCGAAAAGTAGGTACGCCCTTTATACTCCTCTACTTTAAATTGTCTGTTTGTACTGTTCTCTTTCTTTGTATGGTATAATAAAGTATTTACCATCTATCCTAACTAGTATATCGGCACTAGTAATATTTTTTAATTATGCCCATCAAATATTTTAAAAACCATACATTATTCGCCATTGTAATATTTTATCGATACTCTTAATGCTCTAAACGTGACTTTTGTGCTAGTTTGTTTTACGACACAGAAACTCAATCACTACTGGCCAATATTCATCCCACTGCTGGGTCTATCATGTTATCTGTGGCTGGGTGTAGCCTAGGCTTTGCGCAGTTTGTTCTGCATAAAGCTGTAGTTTGGATTAGGATTAGCGGACATTGGTCGTGGGCCATGCAAGTGCTCATCTTGCACAATAACTAAATTTTTGGCGTTGACTGTTCCATAAACACATAGCACCTAACCAACCTCACCATGGCAGATCCTCGCTCGGCGTCCCCGTGCATACAACGTGTGATCCTATCGACAGCGGTTCCCGCAGTATCTGCACGAACTGTACTTCTTGCGCTTCTGCTAGCTGGTTCTGAAAGAATACATTAACCATTCTTATCATGTAGCATAATTCCTGCCTCGATACAAACCACCTATCTATCCGATGCGATGATCGGACGATACAAAACAATAGAAAAATTCTTTATTGTACACCAGAAAGATAACATAGGTACCAATAGACATTACATAAGACAAGCACAATGGGACCTTATCGCTTAGAAGCGATCTCTTCCAGACATCCGATATTATTGGCAGACTAGGGAAACAGAGAAGATTCATAGGTATATTACGGAGTACCGACTGGTTAGATAGATGGAATGATTCCTAGGACCGGTGCTAAATAGCGTAGATTTCCTTTTAATTTGTCGGGAATAATCACGTTAGGAATGCGACTTACATACATAGCTATGCTAGACGTGTAAGGCCCATGTGGCCCGTATTATGAAATCACAAAGTTATCGATCTACCTACATAATTATGTTTGACTGTCGCTTTTTACGAAAAGGTTCGTTACTTGAATGTAAATTTGTGACTGAGTAAGGTTCTTGGACCGTATCATAAAGGTATCTAGATAATTAACATGATGAATGAATTGATAACTAACGCATGTTGTGATGCCTGTAATTAAAAGTGAGCTCGTTTTTGTGATAAAAAAATTGCCTCTACGACAGCATTGGAGAGACAAGATGCATAATTGTTATGGGGCATTTGTAATTAATAAAATAGCGTGGGAATCAAAGCCAACTAGATCACCCAAACCTAGGCATTTGAAATCACAAAGTAAATTTTTTATCCACCTACGTACGGATACGGAATCAGTTAAATTTAAACAAATACTAAAGCATAATCTTTAGAATGTAAAATCACAAAGTAAATTTTTTATCCACCTACGTACGGAATCTTGTAAAATCAGTGATTATCACTTGATCAGTCAACGATTAAAACGATCAAAAGAAAAGGCCATTATTATGAACTTTGTTCGAATACTCTACTTAGATTCAGGTAATTTATTATTGTATAGAGTAATTTGTACAATCTTTTTGGTGTGCTTGCCACTAGCCAGCCTTTAATTCAATGGATGTTTTTTCCTCGATAAAATATCAATTCGTAATAATTTTTTTGAACTTAGTCCGTGACTCCTTTCACGACTTTTCTTTTATTCGCTTGGTTTCTGATTTTACCATCCAATCCTATCTCAAAAAGCCAATCTGTAGATATATTTTTTTGAATAAAATAGGATTAGGAAATTTACAAATAAAATGGGCTAAAGAAGAATGTTTGAAGTCCACCGTGTCATTAGATTCCACTATGAAAAAAATACAGTAAATGGTTATTTTTAAAAGAAAACTCATATAACGGGCTTAAACATGATACCTATTTAAAGCGGGATTCAGGAATTTCCGACTCTTAAAATAGGGTATTAGCTGATTTCGTCAAGATTTTTTACCCTAAAGTCAACGCAAATGAAATTGCGAGCGGGTCAGCTAGTATTACAATAAAGATTAAAACTAAATTAATTTCACCGAGTGATAATACCGCTACCCGGTACTCGATGTTAAGCGCTAGCGCCCCGCCCCGTCTACTCAAGTGATAATGATAAACGATGTGAAGAAACTACCTACCTGCTAGTGATTTACCGAAGCACACCGAAGGGATCTGAGTTTTTTGCCGAAGCACACCGAAGGGATCTGACTTATTTGAAATTTTTCCTATGACCATGTAGGTAGGCGAATGTGTAAATTACGCGAGAAATAATGTGAGTGTGGAAAAACTACTTATATTAATTTACAGATCGGAGATTCACAAACCCACAGAAAATTTTAAAATGGGAAATGTTGCGAATAGGAAAATTGTTCGCAGTAAATTAGAAAAGGCGTTAGGTGGGCAGGGCTGCTTTGCTTTGTGCCGTTTATCGGTTACGCTTGAAGAAGTTATGACTAGAAGCTGTTACTTCGCATCCGTTCACGCGCTGTGGGGAAGAGCCTGCCGACTGGGAGCGAGCGTTCAGGATGTAAAAGAAAGCTGTTCGAGCTATTGTGAGAGTTTACTGGAATCCTCGGTTCGCCTATTCTTCAAGAAGCTACAAATAATGATAAGACCGTCCTCATTATCTTCTTTCGTCATCATCATCGTTCACAGTCTTTATTGCAGCTGTTTATGCTCACCACCACCTGGACGAGTACGCAGGGCCTGGCGACGACGGCCATGGTACCCGCCTGGCACGTTCAAAGGTTGCAGGTGGTACAGCGGCAGCTCACAACATTGGCTCAGAACCTTCACATGATGGGGCCAGCTACCAGCTGTTTACAACCACCTGCCCGAGATTATTACCGCTGCCCGATCAACGCAATCCTTTAGAAACAAAAAAGCATGGCTTATCGTGCTTATTATAGTTGACGAGTTTGTTACACAACTAAACAATGTTTTACACTGTTTTGTAGAATTTTTTATTTGTGTATGCAATAAATATAATATTTTAAGTAATTTTATTTATTGGATTGCTTTATTATACTGGTCTTGGTAGTTTTGGTCTTCTTTATTGGTGTCTTGGTTTGGAAGTGAACAAAGAGAATAAAACCACTACGTTCGAACTATTTTCTATTATTTGACCTTTTATGACATGCAAGATAACGACTAGACTAGACAATTATATGACGCGCTAGTCGTTATACGGGCGCGTTTAGTGCGGCGCTGACCGAGCAACCGACCGTACGCGCGTACGCACTATCGCGAACAAAATGAAAATGAACATTTTTCGTCGTATTGTCGCAATTTCGAATACCTACAATGTACAAAATTCTCCTTCAATTAGCCGGTCTACAATTATTGGGTGCACGTGATATCTTCTCCGTTTTTTGTGCCGTAATCGTTTGTGTAAAAAGTAAGCACATATTATTGAGTTAACAAATGGATTCATTTTTCGTCGCAACTGCACACGTTTGGCTACGTTTGCCGTCAGTTATGCACTAAACGCTTTTTCACGACCGACGCGACGGTCAGGACGTACGGTCAGCGCGTACGGGACGCGCTCACCGTCGGTCGAGCACTAAATACAGCCTAAACAAAGAGTTGGCCACCCGAAATAGTTATTTTCCCCTAATAACCTCATCGCTAGTGTATCATGATTCATGAATAACATAAACCGCAGGCGTAGGTTCCATAAAATACCTACACGAAGAAACAAAGATATCCAGTGATTAAATCGTCCAAGGAACAACAGCATTAGCTCATCAAAGCGCGTGACTGTTTGACTTTGATCACCGCAGCAAGGACCGCGGGACTTTTATGGACAGGCCTATTGTCTTTCCAAATCAAATTACAGAGGTATCGTTAACTGCATATTAATGAATGAAGCAAGAGCTGCTAGCCTGCCATAGACTTTGTTGTCGAGAGAGTTAATAAACCCCAGCAAATTATCTGACCCAAAACTTCCGTATCTATGGCATCGACAGTAAATAGCCGTGTAGTTTGTAACTAGGTGAGTTTGATGATTCTTCGACGATACCATTTCTGTCTGAAGCGAATGGGTTTGGGAGAATTGGCCCCAGTAGGGCAGAGGCTAAGATTCGATCCCTTATCAATAACAGTGATAATGATAATCAACGTCGCCGCACTCGAGAATCAGCCTATTAACAGAGTGAAAAATATGGCTAGGCCGCTTGTAAAACGAACGCTGCTTTGTAGGGAATATGTACTTAGACTAACTAATTAATGATAATCCACGAGATGGCTAAGCTATATTTATCCTTGATCTGATCGTTCATATAATCAGAAGCAGATTATTGCAATCGGCCTAGGCCACCTAAGCAGTCTACAAACGGTCTTTAGATAATGACCAAACATATTTCGGAACCATCGAAACCGCGTCCCGCTGTCTGTCTGTCCCTACCCTATGTATGGTATGCCTAAAATCTTTATTACTAGGTATCTACGTGAAGAGGAAGATTATACAATTTATACCTAGGTAATTATGTAGTTCATGCATTAGTATCAGCACTGTATGTACCCCTGCGAAGCCGGGAGGGTCGCTATAGTTGAAATAGGTATAAAATCATTGGTCTACCTACAGGACTACGAGGGACAAACACCTCATTATTCTTTAGTTCAGCATGCGTGAGAGAAGACGCAAACGGAAGCTAGCTATAGAATTGGATTATCAATGAGGAAAACATTAATGGAATGAACTAAAATAAAAGCTGCAGTGACATCACCTTCACTGAAAATAAACGCGGTGTAACTCGGAACTCATCGTTTTCGACTATATTGAAGGCTAGCGTACGCCCACTGCTTCGCTTGCATGATACATTTTAAGATCAGTCCTAAGGTTCGCGGACAAAATATCGAGAAAAATACCAATAACGAAATTATCTTGACCTAGAGGTCAAGTAGAATAGGTCAATTCAATTGGATTTACCGATGATTCGATTCAGTCAGATGATTCATTGCCAATAAAAATATAATAATTATTATATGATCTATATAAGTAGTTTTAAATTTATTATAACATAGGTATGTTTAATGTTCCATAAAATATGTAGAAATTAAAGAGAACAAAACTTTTGGATTCGACATCATTGGATCTAATTTAATTGCCCCATTCAAAAAGAACTCATCGGGGGTTAGGTCTACATTCCATTTGTGGGCCTAACCGGCCAATGAATAAAATGCCTTTGAGCATTTAGGCCTACAGGCCTAATTCAGACCAGGCCTAATCGCCCCAACACTCACGTTTATTAGGTAGGTAGGTATTTAGATGCACAGAAATCTGAATACTTATTCCGATTTCTGTGATTAGATGGTACCTTAAATGAAATAGGTAGTTCAGTTAAAACGAAACAACTGTTTTTGATCAACAAATTAGGCTACGAATTTTTCATAGGGACCTAGGTACCTAACTTCTTGTTGAATTTACTTAAAGCAGAACTAAATTTAGGAGGTAAAGCTTTGTTTACGAAGAGTTCTTAAAAACTTACTAACCAAAGTCCCCGGAGATTCTTCGCCATCCTCAACCTTGCAAAACAACCGCCTGCAGAACGCACCGCAACTGCATTTCTCGCTTAAACACACCATAAGGTTGGAGTGGAGTTTACGGGACGCAGGACTTAGAAAATTTTCGACGAATTTTTTTATGTATATATAACATGTATTTTTTTTTATGGCTACGTAAAGAGGGTCACTAGGGGTGCAACTTTAGTTCAGGTGATCTACCCCAAAGTTCAATGACCTCGGCGCTAGAGGTCAAAGTATGTCGTTCAGTTTAAAGGCGAAAAAGACTTAGAAAATTTTCGAAAGATGTTTTTTTGGGCGTATATATAACACATGTTTTTTCTTATGGCATCGTAAAGAGGGTCACTAGGGGTGCAACTTTGGTTCAGGTGATCTACCCCAAAGTTCAATGACCTCGGTGCTAGAGGTCAAAGTATGTCGTTCAGTTTAAAGGCGAAAAAGACTTAGAAAATTTTCGAAAGATGTTTTTTTGGGCGTATATATAACACATGTTTTTTCTTATGGCATCGTAAAGAGGGTCACTAGGGGTGCAACTTTGGTTCAGGTGATCTACCCCAAAGTTCAATGACCTCGGTGCTAGAGGTCAAAGTATGTCGTTCAGTTTAAAGGCGAAAAAGACTTAGAAAATTTTCGACATGTATTTTTTTATATATATATAACATATATTTTTTCTTATGCCATCAGAAAGAGGGTCACTAGGGGTGCAACTTTGGTTCAGCTGATTGACCCCAAAGTTCAATGACCTCGGCGCTAGAGATCAAACTGTGTCCGATACAGATACCGATACAGAGCATTCCGATAAGAGTTGATTAGGTTCAATTTGATTGGCGGATCCGATACAGAGTACCCCGACTCCACGTGGTCTTGTGCGTGGCGCCCCTAGAGTGTATATAATAAGCCGGAGGCGCGTAGGGAGTGCAGCCTCCGCCAGCCGTAACAAGGGACAGGCACCGCGCGAGCCACAGCGGCTGAGGCTGGTCGCCGAAGGCGACCAAAAAGCCGAAGCTGCGGAGGTGAGCAGTGGTGCCTGTCCCTTGTTACGCAATGGCGGAGAGGCTGCACTTCCCGCAGCGCCGGAGCTATCGCGATCCTGAAACTTTCCGGCATCGACTCCAGCAAAAACCAACGATTTTACAAAAAAGGTCAGCGACCTTGACCTCAAAGGTCACTGACATGTGCTCGAAAATGATTAATTTAACTTTCCGGTATCGACTCTAGCGAAATCCAACGTTTTTACAAAAAAGGTCAGTGACCTTGACCTCAAAGGTCACTGACATGTGCTCGAAAATCATTAATTTAACTTTTCGGCATCGACTCCAGCAAAAACCAACGATTTTACAAAAAAGGTCAGCGACCTTGACCTCAAAGGTCACTGACATGTGCACGAAAATGATTAATTTAATTTTCCGGTATCGACTCCAGCGAAAACCATCGTTTTTACAAAAAAAGTTCAGTGACCTTGAGGTTAATGACTCAAGGTCACTTATCTAAGGTGCATTGAACCTTAGGTCAAAGGTCAATGACCTTGACCTTGAAAAAAAAAACATAAATTTTTTGCGTCCCGTAAACTCCACAGTGACCCACCATAACTACACAACACACGCACTGTAGTCACTAAACTACAGCATTGTATTGTTATTTCCCTTACAATTGATCAATAATCGCAGCACCAACGCATAATCTGGTAAAATAAAACAGCCACGATAATAATTCTGTAAATAAACACTGGGTCGCGCTCGGTGCGAGCGTACCGTACCGGCCAGCTGATATAAATTTACTAACGTTAGCTAAGGCCGCGCCTCGCTCGTCTGGGCCTTGCTATCGCGTGCCTACCTCAAACTTTCAATGTGTTGTGTTTGTGTAGGTGAATCAGACGTAAAAAGGTTGCGCGGATCGACCTTTGTTTGTATTGACTAACGCTACTTGCCTACTTGGTCTTTTTTTCCAATTCTTGGAAGTTAGCAATGTATGGTACTAGCTTTTTACGTTTACCGTAAGGTTATGTCACTTTACCTACTTTGAAACTTGCATTATCTGATAAGTCATGTTAATTAAAAAGACTTCTGAATGTGATTGGCGAATGGCGATGATTTTATACGCTTTGTAACGGTAGCAGTTATAATTTTAAGGTGACGCAATAATAGAAAAGATAAAGATAAACATGATCATTCATATCATAAGTTTAACATTGTTTAACACTTTAAGTAACATAGCGTCGGCTTACTGCGAAAACCGATTAAGTGCACTCTACGTCATATGGAGTAAATCGCATTTTAAAGTTTGAGATAACATTTTACCACCTTAAAACTTAGCAAGTGTGGAATAAGTTATACAAGGTGATGCAGCTATTATCTGTCTTTTAAATATATTCCTATGTTATAGTAATGTTAAAGAAAAAATCTATAAAATTAACGTTAATGTTCAGAGGGTGATGCATTTATTTGGTTTTACCTGTAATTAGAAAATATGCCCTATCTTCTATTTTATTCACACTAGAAAGCTGATTTTAGCACTCAGGTAATTATTGTATGTATTTATGTCAACATCAGTATCGGAAATCAAAAATTTTTGATTATTGACTTCAAAAAACCCTGTTTTGCTTTATTTACGTGGTTTTAACTGTAGACTTTTTTGAAAATGAATGTTATTTATTACAATTCGTACATACAAAACTATGAATGAAGTAGCAGCGCCCCGCAGTTTTACTCACATAGTTTCTGTTCCCGTAAGAAATGGAAAAAATAAAATAGCCTACGTTATTTCAGATTAAGTCAGCTATCTTTCAGTGAAAGTCACGTCACACTTAGTCCAGCCGTTCTAGAGCTGAGACTGTAAAATAAACAAAACTTTTTAGCTTTACATTAACAGTAGATTGAAATAAACTTGATTTCGGTTTGATTCATTTAACTATCACTGAATAAAAGAAATGATTAATTTATGAACATAAAGAAATTTAATTAAGTAGAAATCTGAAGCTAATAATATTATTTTAAGAAGGTATGGCGATCTAAAATCTCTTGTGGTGAATAAACTTAATAATAAAGGTAAATAATAAGGTAAGTTCGTTCATTCTTGAGCTGATGACTCTTCTTCTACAGCAGGGCCGGGTAAACGATCTGCTCCAGAATGAGTTGGCAATGATGAGTAGGTACCATCCCCATGATATTCTCCTAGAATAATTTTTTTGTGGCATAAACCGAGGAGATCCTTTTTTTGGCTTCGCTTATGGGTAAAGGTTTATAATAAAGTTGCTTCAATTGTACAAGAGTAGGATTAGCTTGAGGCACAGTATTCTTCACGCGTGTTTTTCCTCTTATATTCCTGCTTGTTGCCCCTGAATTTGCTTGAGCATCATGATCTGAAACTGCTTCGTCAGTATAATCAGTATTATCTCCATAAAATGGTAAAAAATCCCTATCTTGCATCTCTTCTTCCTTTCTACTTGACAATTCTTCAAATAATTCCTCTGGTTGAATCAGTGTGTATTGGATTCGGGGTCGTAAGTGGGATCCTGTAGGTACAGTCATTACTGTCAAATAATATACGCTCCATTTCCACAGCTGTTTTCTCTCTAGATTCGCTTAAGATTGAAGAACAGTACGACGTCGGACTATTGCATCCTTGTTTTGAAGTACTAGGTCTTGAATTCAAATCATCTAAAAATTAAATCTCAATTACACAAAGATTTTTCTATGATACGTACTTAAATAAATATAAATAAAGGAATACCTAAATTATGTACTAATAAGTAGATACGTGTCAAATACAGAGGCACACACAGACACAGAGACAGGGCGCTATGCCGCTCATTAGGGGAAACCTATGTCTACCCGTGGACTACCTACTATAGATTGATGGGGATGCTGATGAAATACAGTGGTAAAAACAAAAGAAAATCACAAATACTGCTCTCATTTGAAAAATGTTTTCGAACTTTTTATGCTATAAACGAAATTAATAAAGTGCCTACTTATAAGATTTTTGATCCAAATCATTCAAACCTCATTGTCGCTTAATATCCGGCGAGATAATGTCAATTCTAACTATACACTTACTGTTAAGAAACAAACATAATAACAAAATGTCATACCATACTGCTTCAGGTCTATTTTTTTTATCAAAGATACCAATCACATACCAATCGTTTTCCTCTGAATTCCATTTTACTCGTAGTACCCAGCATTCACTAACTATTATTTTAATAAACGACACACAATTCTTAAACAATAATAAAACATTGTGAAAACCTAAAGATAAATAGCGACTCAAACGACGACGCAATAAAGTACAATTCACCTCGCACGGAGATGATTCGCGGGTGGGGCGGCGCTTCTCTTTCCATCCATCGTGATACATTTAAAACCACTTATATGCATTTATAAGGTTTTGCTGTAGAAGAATTGTAGAACATAGAACAAAATTGACAAGCGGTAAAACAAATTAAATGTCCTTATACTATTTTAACTGTACAAGTGAGAATCATAAACTTAGATTTGTATGATTGTAAATGCCTTTAATACTTTCTTTCTGAAATCATGCAATGCTTTTTATGAAACTTACTACATGTCAAAACGCGTAATCCTATTTAAACTACTTTACCTGTCTAATATTAATTAGATTCTTGCATTATGTATACGTTATGATGTATTACTAGTATAATTTTATTTTTATTACGGTGTTTATAAGGTATTCAAACTAACTAACTCTGTCAGCTATGGTCGTAGCGCTTATTCGGTTTTACCAGTCGATAGAGCGGGAAAAAATAAGTATAACTGCATTTTTAAGTCAATTCAGCCAAAAAGTGCACTTAATCGGTTTTCGCAGTAAGCCGACGATAGGTACTCTGATAGGACTCTGATATCTAGGACCTAGAACTACAGGTACAGTGCGCGTCAGAATTAAGTACCCCCCTTGTATGTAAACTATTTTCGACTACTTCTAATTCCCTTGTAACTTTCACAATTTTTGACATGCAAAAATTTATCACGCCGCCGCGCCGCCCCGCTCAGGATCGAACTGCCCTTCCATAATACTCAAAGTCTGAAATTCCTAACAATAACCACTATTGTGTCCCACATACTACGTACATTGAGATAGGGGGGGGGGGGTACTTATATGTGACGCGCACTGTACCTAAGGCACTTTGGGACTACATTTATCTCTACAATCAGGGTTTGGACCCGGGAATCCCGGTTCTGAATTTCGCGGGATATCCTGGCCGATGAACAAAGAACTCGTAAATCATTATGATTTCACAATCGCAATGATTTCATTCAAGAGATACCTATCGTAACGTAAATAATTTCCCGGGAATGTTTTGGGATTTTTTTTATACATGTAGGTAATATAAATTAATCTAGTTCACTTTATCTTATAGCATTTCGCATAATATAATATCAAGTAGGTACCTATTACGCAGTATATGGGTATGCTAATTATGCTGTTAACCTGACCATAACCATACCATGCCGACTAGAGATACCTACATCAGATTAACTATAGTAAGACCAATGTTTGGAACCACCAATGAACCTAGTTTAACGGCTGTAAAATTAATCTACATACCATTCTCATTTCATCTGTTAAATTAAATATCAAATCGTTACCTACGTCTATGTGTTTTAGTTGAATAAGCTTTCGGCTTTTTACTGTTTTATTTAAATAGCGTCGCTCTATAGGTATTTGAGGATGGGACGATATGATTGTATAGTTGTTTCGTTTACAGAGCAAGAAGATTGTGACCGACATGATAAGTAGATAAAAAAATGAGAAAAAATAGGTAAACCACCTTATACCTATTCCGTTAATTTCCCGGTTCGGTCTTTGAAATTTCCCGGGATTCGCGGTTCTTCAAATGTACCTATCTGATTTTACCTAGCGACCTATAGTACCTACCTACCTATGTATTTTGAAAATTGATTTATTTTGCAAGTACGTAAGTAGGTACATACTTAATTCCGATAAGATTCTAAAATAAGGATACCTGCCTACGTAGCTACTAGTACTTATTATATTAAGTATAGGTATGTGCTTAATAACTAGTATAACAACATTCAACAATCGGCTGTCTTAATAATTTAACGAACAACATTTTGACACTACCTAATCTAATTAAAAGAACATAAAGCAAAATCCTAAGCGACCAAGTTTTCATAGCTTTGAAAAGCACAAAACGAAAGATTTTGTACACCTACAATTCGTTGACTGTATCAATAAAAGAGGGCGTATTCGCAATAACAAAGAACTAACCTCAAAATCCAGAGCATCCTCCGCAAAATCATATTCAATGAAGTCTCTCGGTATGAAACCGTCTTGGACTCCGTATTCCATTTTCACACAAGTTATACATGTCATCACTCAACTAAATTCACTTTATTCACCCACGATCACTGATTCTCACATACACTCAACCGTTTGACATTTCTAGACGGAGAATCGATATCACTGCGGGCAAACACCGACTGTTGTTTATCTTTTGCAGATGTTTTAATGCCTCCCCTCCCCTCTGCTTATAGCAAACTCATCAAGCGAGTTTTTCCTCCTATGTTTACGGTTCAATGGACGGCATTTTAAAGCCTCTTCTTCACAGACGCGTTTTATCGGTCCGCGGTTGGTAAAATGCAGGCGTTATCGCTTTATCTGTTCTAATACATTACATTGCATGGCATGACGTGTAGGTATAGGATCTTACACACTGCTGCGATATTATGGTTGCGCTACAGATGGATACGCACGCGTGCGTTTCTTTAACCAGTGCAGCGATAATTTTGTTCTTAGATATTTTGTATTGGGAGGAAAGATATTTTTTTATTAGGTACTAAACCCAACCAATAAGTACATTTATTAGGTTGATGATCATAATAACTAGAAATGTAGGACGCATGCATGACAACGATATTACCGACCGATAAAAACGAGCCTGTAGGGGAAAGGCAAATTCGTGTTTTTTTCATAATGACATTTACGTGGACTGCAGGTTAAATTATCGACAGTCTCTTTTTAGCTCGTAACATTGAATGTAGTAGAACAAGGACAGGGGATGATAATATTGATTTTGACGGCTGAAGACATACTAGTGTAGTTATCTACCATTGGACGACTTTTTTCATTAATTGATGCGAGATTAAGACACTTTTTGTCCTCTACGTAATTTTTACGATAGTTAATAAGATTACCCATTATTTTGATGCATTTGACATTTTATAACATTAGTATGGGCCGTTTTAAATATTATAAATTTATAACTTACTAGTTGGTAGGTATACTGATTAAGTTACCCTAACCACAGATAACATAATACTACCCTAACTTAGCATTAGTGGACGACTTTCGTGTAGGTGTAGGTATATTATCTTGGCAGTGAATGCAGCTAAGCGCGAGTAGTGTGCATAATTATTACTTGATGGGTGCGCACTAGTGTGCATAGTTAAATATTAGTTGATAGGTAAGCAATGCGGCTTTAAAACTAAATAAAAAATAAACAAGAGTCATTGATCGATCACTTTATTTCTCCTTAAAACTAAACGGTGGGTAATTCGGCAGGTGACTCGAGGCTCGAGGGATAAAACCTGAAACAAATATATAAAATTTATTTTAGAATGTGTAAAATATGATAGTGAACTGCTTTGTAATCTTAACACAATAAATAAATAAATTACAATTACAAATTAATACATTTAAGACTAAACTCCATGTTATGTGGCGCATAGAGAAATACTTTACGAAATTAATGTATTATTTTCTTAATTTAAATTCATTTTAATACTGTACCTACATACATAATCATAGGACAAACGTTTAAGAAACAACTTTTTGTTGTATAATGTATGAATTACATTAGCACATAGTTTAATTCATAAACTAAATAAATATACAGGGTGTAAAAAGACTACTACCGAAAAAGGAGTTGGTGGGGGGGGGGGGGGGGGGGGGCAATCAGACGTCCGCACTTATTACCATGGTAACTTTTAACCCGTTGAAAGTCTGACGTGCTGCGATCAGCCGATATTAATTTAGTTGTTTTTGTATGTATTATGAATTCATACTTTAGCATGCTTTTGAATATAGTAGATTATAGGTACCGTGTGTAGTTATGTATGAGGTAATGTGTGTGGATGCGAGGCCCGCATATGCTGCAGTAGTTTGGCTCTCGTGGCGTACTGGCTCGGGCACTGGCTGCAAACGGCCGCGTCGCAGGATTTTACCCCGCCCGGGATCGACAATTTTGCTAGCTTTTCTGAACCTGAGATAAACAAAATTGTTCTGTATGTCCTTGTACAATCTATACAGAATAATATAGCATCAAGTTAAGTTTATGTTATGGGTACTAGGATAAATAATATCTTTACTAATATTGAAAGAATGATTTGATTGTTTGTTTGAATTGATATTTGTTCAGGATGATATGGTCGTTTTCTATATATAATAAAAAATATATATCAATTTAAAATATTGTATTAGGTATATTAGTCATCTTACTAGATGACTGATATAACAGCAGAACTTGTGTTATGTTACCCTCCCATAACACAAGCTCTGCTTAGCTTGGGGCTAGGTGCTGTGTGGATTGTCCGGCATTATAGGCTCCAAAAGTACTGGACCGATTTTAAAAACTCTCAACATTAGAATTCTACGAAAACTTCAATAATACATATTGTATAAAATGATTCAATTAAATTTGAAAAGGCGGTAGACGGTAACTCGGGAATGGACATTTTTATCTTTTTTTTTTTTTATTCCGGACAATCCACACAGCATCATCTAGCCCCAAGCTTAGCAGAGGTTGTGTTATGGGTACTAGATGACTGATATACATAATACAATATTATTACATAGATAGATATTTTTTATTATACATAGAAACGAATTAATATTACTTTACATCTTGGAACATGTAAAGTCGCAGTCAGATTTAGATATTTAGAAAATTATAAACAATTTTCTAAATAGTTCCAGTAGTTTCGGAGCCCATTCAATTCAAACAAACAAACAATCAATTCTTTCCTCTTATTTTTAAGCCATTATGAACAAAGAAAATTATATAGTTGTAATTTTAAATAAATAAGAGCTAGTTTACAATTAAGCTAACTACAGATTGTTGCAAAAACTACAGGTAGCTTAGCTCAACTATTCTTTACAATATTAGTATAGTACCTGGATGGTGCACTTTGATGTGTTTATCTCGTTTCGCGGCGCTCCTGTATACCTTGGAGCAAGACACGCAGGGATAGTGGCGAACCGGTCGCTCCACTTTTAAAGTGGACACCACTTTGTGCGCGCGCCACAAATGGTTTGCCAGCATGCCTCGCCGCTGTAACAAATACAATACGTAATATTATTTGTCGTTTTATATGTATACTAGCGGTCCGCCCCGGCTTCGCACGGGTATTAAACAAAAATTTTAGAAATTATACACACTAAAACGATGGGTTTCAAAGTTTACATACGGATCCCTTACATTTTTTACAGCATTGGGGTTTTTGACATTGACTTGACACTCCATAACTGACACTGGCCGTAGAGAAAAAGCAAGCACCTATTCAACCTCCTTTTCTATTCTGACGCGCCATAATAGAAAAAGAGGTTGAATATACAGCGCACGGTTCAATTATTGAATTTTTCATGCGGATCTCTAACTTTTTTGAAAATATTATATAGCCTATGTTCATCACGGAAAATTTAGGATTCTAATGGTGAAAGAATTTTTCAAATCGGTCCTGTAGTTTCGGAGCCTATTCAATTCAAACAAACAAACAAACAAACATAATAATAATAATAATAAAAGCCTTTATTCAGATACTTAAAACTAAGTTTACAATATATACTTATAGTTTAGACATCGACAACCACCATTGTATCTGTTTGCTCAGATTTAGCAAAGGCCTCTTCCAACTGCTTCCAGTTCTCCCTTACTCGTGCAGTTCTAGACCAAGTCCGTCCTGCAGTCTCCCTTATCTCGTCCTCCCATCTTTTATATTGTCTCCCGCGTTTTCTCTTTTTGTCTCTTGGATACCAGTTCATAATTATTTTGCTCCATTTATCTAAGCCACGTAGAGTGTGTCCCGCCCATCTCCATTTTAGTTTCTTTATCGTATAAGTGACGTTATTTATTTTTGTTTTGTTTCTAATGATTGTGTTTCGTACTTTATTTGATTTTCTAATGCCCAGCATGCTTCTTTCCATTGATCTCTGACAGACTTCTAGTTTTCTGTTGTGCGCCTTCGTGAGAGCCCATGTCTGACATCCATACGTTAGTACCGGGAGCACACACGTGTTGAAGAGCGCTCTTTTTATTCTCAAGCTAGTTTCCTGATTCTTCATAATTTCCTTGTATGTCCAATATCTTTTCCACGCATTTCCTATTCTGGTTTCGATTTCTTTTGTAGTTTGATCTAATGGTGAGATTACTTGGCCGAGGTACGTGTACTCAAACAAACAAACATACAAACAATCAAATCTTTCCTCTTTATAATATTAGTATAGACTAGCATTCCGCCCCGGCTTTGCACGAGTATTTAACAAAAATATTTTTTTTCACACGGAACCTTATTATTTTTGAAAATATTCTATAGCCTATGTTCATCACAGAAAATTCAGGATTCTAATGGTGAAATAATTTTTCAAATCGGTCCAGTAGTTTCGGAGCCTATTCAATTCAAACAAACAAACAATCAAATCTTACCTTTTTAAATATTAGTATAGACAATAAATAATAGATAATTCTGGACAATCCACACATCACCTAGCCCCAAGCTAAGCAGAGCTTGTGTTATGGGTACTTGATGACTGATATACAGAACACAAGAGCCGCCGTCGGGTGATGAAGGCGGATAGCAGCTGATGGATAGCGCGGATTTAAAAAATTGAAGCAAATGTTAAAATTCGCGGTCTTCCTTTATTTCTGATACTATGTTATTAAGCAAAAAAAATCCTTATGATGAATCCTTTCGATCGGTATATAAATTTATTTGCTCTTGCAAAAGATAATTCTTACAGAATATGGCTAACCTAGATTTATAGATAGTTATCTTGCTTGCAAGACTGGTGCCCGTGAGAGGTTTACAAAACTTGTGGTATTATAAATCTACAATATTTTTTCTCTTGTAGCGGGTTTGATTCCCGGTTCAACTATGTAACTATTTAAAAATCTATGAGAGCAGTTTTTTTTTATTAAAATAATGTCGTTTTTCAGTAAAATCTACAATATTGTATACTTTAAAATACTTACTTTAAAGCTTACGCGTTTGGTTTTGCACTGCTCGCAAGTGTATTTATTTTTGTCCGGTGATGAAGTTACACTCTGAAAACAAAAAGGACCAGATTAAACTATATTTGGTCCATTTGTTTAAATTACTTTTCACATTATGCACGACCATGAAGTTCAATAATTGTTGACAGGGAAGTGAATCAAATACTGCAGGCTTTCGCAGATTGTCATCCCACCTGGCCGGAGGGCGTCCTACACTACGTTTATCGAGTCGCGGTCTCCACTCAAGAACACTTTAACCCCAGCGGTTGTCGGTTCTTCACGAAATACGGCCGGCCTACTGCCACTTTAGTTTGCTAATTCATTGAGCTATGTCGATGACTTTAGTTCTCTGTCGTATGTATTCGTTACGTATCCTATCCTTCAGAACTCCGACCATATTCATGCTTTCTATTTAAGAATAATCAGATTTATGCCCTATATTTAAGAATAATCTTACCAGGAATAAGAATGTATATAATTATAATCCAAAACTAAAAATAGAGTAACGTAACATGACTTGTCCATAACGCTATAGAAGTTGATATTACCGTTTTCTCGTTTTCTCCGGAATGCTCGATGAGAAAGTGTTGCGATAACTTCTGGCTACTTCTAAAAGAGCGTCCACATGCGCAGTCTAGCTTCTTGGATGTACACTCGCTGAAATATCAGAAAAATATAATAAAATAGTGGATTGTTATATTAAAGTTACAAATTGTAGGATCAAAAGATAAGGCCTCTTTTAAGCTTAAGCTTTGTTTTGAATCATAGTGAAAGAATATTTGCATTAGATGTTGTTCCTGTAATATATTTTATTTTACTTTTTATCGTCGAAAAAACGAAGCCGGGGCAGATGCCGTGCCTTAAAAACGCGTTTCAGATCGATACTACTTTATAAGCGACAATGAGTCCCCGTACCAAAACGGAAAATGCATGTATTATGTATATAATGGTGTTCCTTTTACTCGTTTAGGTACGATGCTTTTTAAATCATTCAAATCGGTCCATTGGTTGCGAAGATATTATACATTTTGTAAAAGCCAACCGCGGGGCGGCCATGTAGACCGTTGTGACGTCACGAGCCCCGTTCACTCGATCTGCGCGGGTCGTGTAGTGCTTTTGTGGTTTTTACGTGAAACTATGCAGAATTATAAGTACTATGTAGTACCGAAATGTACTAATACTTCAATTAGTACTCCTGAAAAAATGTTTCCAATGTGCCAAAGGACCCGAAAAGTCGCAAAAAATGTACTGTCATGAAGAAACAATTAAGTTTGTACATACTTATCTACATAACAATGTTGAAAATAACGGTGTAGGTAGTTACAACAACAAACACAACTGCCCTGGCTGACTAACCTAAAACTTTTAAGTATTTAATATATGCTAGTCCAGGTAGGTGGGTACTACATACCTGGACTAGCCTATTTATTATCCTGCTGTTCTGAATAGGTTGATAATGAGATTTTTTTACCTCTGAACTTTCCAACCACGAATTTTAGTTTAAATAAATAAATATAAATACAGAATGCTGGACAATCCACACAACATCATCTAGCCCCAAGCTAAGCAGAACTTGTGTTTTGGGTTACTGATATACATACATAATACAATATTATTAAATAGAAAGATATTTTTATTATACATAGAAAACAACCAGAACAACATGAACAAATATCTGCAGGTCGTACAAATATTTGACCCGAGGCGGGAATCGAACCCGCAACCTCCTGCGTCGCAGGTAGACCTTCGCCCACCGCGCCACAGTGGTCGTCAGTGATGAAAATATTACTAAGATAATCAAACACCATGAAGGTATCAACCTAAGGTAGATCGAAAAAACGATACCGAAGTAGTATTTCTACCACTCATTTTTTATATTATAATAATAACCTTCTACTATTAAACAAATCAAATCACTTATTAATCGATTTGGTATAAACTGGTGAAGTTTCGCTCCTAGTTGGAGGAGTATCGCGAACAAAATAAGACTGCGCAGTGGTTCTGCGGCAAGCGCTTGGGGCTCGTGACGTCATAGCTTGCGCTCGCGCGGTCAGTGAGCCTCGCTAGGTATTTTGCCCATAACTTTGTCAGTTTTGGTCGTAGAACAAAAATTTTTACACCATATGTCTTAGTTTTTTAAGGTCTATAAAACTGCATTCATAACAAAAAACCGTACGGGTCCTCATTAGCGGTCTTATCGCTGAAGAGCAATATCTTTCAGACAACCTTTTCGTTCGTCCTTCCACCCCGCCAGAGCTTTCCCAGCGTTCGCCCTTCAGTCAGACCTAAGTAAAATAAAATATTTCCTTGTGGCTTACCTTATATACTTCTGTTTATTCTGTTTTCTAGCCAATCTATTGCATTGCCTAGTGGGTCTCTGTGGAACGGATTCAGTCTTCACCTACAAAAACGAAAATGTTGGTTAAAAGGAATCATAAATATTTTCCCGTGTAAGAGGCGACTAAGGGAAACACACCGGGGGGCGGGCAGCAGTGCCCTCTGCAGAACAACTCCACCGAAGCATGCCCAGCATGCCCAGCTTGGGGATAATGGACAACAACTCTTAAATGATAAATAATGCCATCTATGGCGCTCATTAGGGGACGCCTAGAGGTCCAGCAGTGGACTATTATAGGCTGCAGGCCTTAATTGTAGTTTCTTATGAAATACCTATTACAATACCTATTCAGACTCACGTGGTATTCGCTACCCAGAACAGTAAAGACGAATAGTTTGCAATTTTTCGGGTATGTACCGATAAATAATCATCAAAAATTAGGTTAAAAAATCGTGAACCTCGTTCGTTTTGCTATCGGCAAATGGTTTCCCGGTAATTCTTGCTAAAATACCCAACCGGATATTGCGCAAAATCAAGCAAAATTTACCGTTACGGTTCTGAGTAGCAAATACCACGTGCCACAGATTAGGTAAACAAAGTAACTTCGGCGTATGTCTGAAATGAAAAGACCTTTGAGTACATACCTCATTAGTATTAGTATTATCAAACTTAGCAAAGCTTAAATCATTGCTCGTGCAAGTATCATCTCTAAACGAGATACCGTACGGGTTAAAATCGTCTGCTCTAGAATTGCCCGATATATCCAAATTAGAGATTCTGTCTGTATCGAAGAGGCTCGCAGAGAAGTCGAGTCCGTTGGTAAAGTTCTGGAAACTTTCATCTGAAGGCAAACGATTGTCTTCATTTAGTGATGAATTTAGGTCAACAGGCTTCGTTTCAGGTTGTTCTCTGCAAAAAAATATAAGTATCAGGTTTGAGTGTAGGTAACGATTTTGTTGTTATTAGAAGCTGTGAGAGTAAAATCTTTTTTACAAAGAAAATAATAATTATATGCACATATAACCAAATTAGAACTAGTATTTACAATTGAGCTAACTGCAGACTGTTTCAAATACGTAGGTAGTTCAACTGTTCCATATTAATAGAAGTCGGAATCGTCCACAAAATGCTGGCTGCATTGCCTCGCTGTATGGCAATGCTAATGCGCTGTACCATATACCTACTGATCAGCTCTCGGGTCACATGTCGCTTCGACCTGATGCTCAAATTATATTTTTAAATACTCACATTGTTTTTTCTAACTTTTTTGTACAATACTTCGCTAAATGACGCCTGAGTCTGAAACAGAATCATCATAAGAACTGTTACAGAATAGCTTTAAATGTTTTAATATAAATATGTGATACAGACCTAGGAATGGTCGCACACAGGTAATTTCTCATATAGGTAAGGATTATGCTCAATCAAAGATACATTATAATTAGAAAAATTGAAAATATATCCCGTAGTATATAGAAAGCACAGCAAGTAGGTACTTGTGTAACATGATTATAAGTATATTTTTAAAAGCTTCTGATTCTTGTCTTTATTTCATTGCATTTATTTATTTATTTTACAAGTGGACTTACAGTTTAATTCAAGATGTACGAGTATGTATTTTAGTTTTTAAACTTTCACGATTTGTTGACATAATTAAAGAATATTTATCGGGTATTTATCGCGTACCTTTTGTTTTTATTTTCCTACGTTTCCATCGCGTTGCAGAGTCGTCCCGTGACCACGATCGCTGCAACGCGATGGAAACGTAGGGGAAAATAAAAACAAAAGGTACGCGATAAATACCCGATAAATATTCTTTAATTATATATTTTAGGTTCTTACCTACCCATATTTTGTTACACACAAAATATGGGTAGGGTAGGGCAGTTTGCAGTAGTTCTCGATAACAGGCATATTATTGAATTCGTTAAACAAAACAAGTTTCTCTAGTCTACATACTATATAGTACCCATAACACTAACTCTGCTTACTTTGGGGCTAGATGCTATTTGTATTGTCAATGTCGGTCAATTTTGATGCGGTTTTTAATAGATAGAGTGATTCAAGAGGAGGGTTTTTGTATTATGATTGGATCCGTGCGAAACCGGAGCGGGCGCTAGTTAATGATAAATGAAACTTACGTATACAGCCTGCTATACAGGCGCCTGCAATGCACACAGCGGTACCCTTTGCGAGTCGCGATGACATCGTCCTTATGGTACACGTCTGCATGACGCTGCAACAGCTGCGCCGATGCTAACGCACGGTTGCATTCGTTGCACCACCACTGCTTAGGATTGGATGACAGCACTGGAATATAAGACGTGTTTTAATTTATGTGTCGTCATAATTTAGGTATGAATGTATAGAATCGCCTATTGCGTGAAGTCAAGGTAATCAGCCTGACTTCACGCAATGGGCGATTTAAAAAACGACCCAATCGGACCGATGCCAAATTATAGTCACCAGGTACTTAGCTAGTTCTTAATTTTATAATGCTATGAAATAAAATATGTAGTTTCATAAATTATGCTTGCATTATCATATAATGATATTCATTGCCACCCCGCGGTGTTAACCGAACTTAGTTTTTGGATGGATGTCCACCGGTCTCGTTGACGGGTCGGATAATTAGCAGTCGCTCCTAGCTGGGGTACCTATAGGGCTTTGCTTTTGTCCTACAATTTGAGATACATATAAACCACTTGCCGCTGAAGGATGCGCTGAAGTCTATAATCCGGGGATACCTCAGGGGTCTATTTTTTCTCCATTTCTTTTTACCTTGTACATGCAAGATGTTAAGATTTGTGTTTGATACGTTTGAAACAAGTTCATCTGATTTTAAATTACTTATATCACCATGTTATAATGGAGGTCAGTCAGTGACCAATATAACATAGTTTTGAAATTAAATATACGTGAGTACCAGTGTCAAGATCCAAAGTTGGTGAACCAGGAGGTAGTTTATGGTCTTCAGCATACTTTTTGCTGTAACCTAATTTCAGTGGTTGTCGTGTGTTTATAGGCTCCGTCGTAATGGCGTAGAGCTTGTCTTCTTCTTGATACAGCCATACGTTAGCGTCGTTAGAATCGCCTAGAGGTAGCAAACCCATCCAGTTGCATTTATCTGTAACATGATAATCAGTCAATACATTTTACTACCAGGGCCTTATTCTCTATGATAGATTCTTTGACCAAACCGCGTAACGTCAGAACATATTCTAAAACTAACTTAGCCTAAACGTGCCTTGGTGTGGAAATTAAAAATTGTATTTTCTAAGACTTTCTATCGAGCATGTTTATTTGACAGATCAATTTGTGCCCAAATCAAATCGTGTCAATGCCAAATATAGCAAAGGGAATATGGCTTTGTCCGATTCCATGCCGTTGACTTGTCGTATCTGTGCAACGCGTATGGATTGGCAACAGTTAATAAAGGCCCTAGTATTTTATATATTATTATTATATGTATTATATATCTGCGTTGCAATTAAAAGACTATGAACCAGTAACCACATGGCAAAATCTGCTGATGAACCAATAGCTGCATTTGCGATTTATGTCAAGTTATGAATGGCCTGAACCCCTTACTTACCCTTGTCAGAGACATTTAAGTGTATGATTTTATCATCATTTCTAATAAGAAACACAGGAGAATCCGATTTTGTTACTAATCCTTGAGCTTCTGATGAAGTTATGACTGTAGGAACTCCTAAAAAATTAACAAATACAATTAAATTAGGCTTGAACAAATCTTTTTTTAATCATATTTGAAGAAAAATTTTACCTTCTACTGGACCAAAACGAATACGCATTGGTAATGTTCTCCTAGGGAAAATATTACTTTTTCCTCGCAGCAGAAGAGCTGTTGGCAACACTGCTACAGCTCTTTGGGGAGCTTTTACATCTGATATGTGAACTGAAAATCAAAATCAAATTTTAAAATGATCCTCTAAAAAGTCATAATAAAGTCATACATTACTGACATTGTATTTATATTCATGAAATGGCTTATTGTAGTCCAAGTATTAGTAGATACTTACTATAATTTTGCACTTTCCGCTCTACTATTGGTTTGCTTTCTGTCACAATTTTAGGTACAGTCTTATCTTTAACCAAGTCTGGAGTTTCATTCAACAGAGGATTTGCTTGTAGATTTTCGAAGCTTAATCCCACTGGAATTGTTTCCTTATGTTTTATGGAACTACTTGTATAAGAGGGGTTTAACTCTTTTTCACACCATTCCGTATTTAGGTTAACTGAACTAGTATTCAAGTGAAAGTTGTCCTCTTTTAAAGAAGAATGGTTAATATAGCTTAAAGGATGGAGCTCTATTTGTTCATTGATGGCAGAGCGTTTAGAAGATTCTGGTATGACATCAGTATATTGTTGCTTTTGGTTATAGTTATAAGTAGTTTTAAAAGACTTGACTGGTACTAATGGTTTGCTTACAGTTACCAACGTGTTGCTTAATTGTGTGTATGTTGTTGGCCTATTTTCAGTGTTCGGTTTTTTTAGACCTGAAACATTGTTAATAAGTTTGTTATTATCTTCTAGCTACAAATTTTTTGCTCATTTTAGATTTTTGTAAATGTTATAAAGAAATGATAGTTGAAATGAATCACTTTTCTATAAAAACACTTAAAAGAAGAATAGTTCTTTTCTTACCAAAAATTTGTGGTAAAGGTCCCTCTTCTTGTGTGTACATGTGAGGTATTAATATTTCTGAACCTACATCCTGAAACTAAACAATATTAAATATCTTAATTATTTTGAGCATTGAACTGAAAACAATCAATCAACACTAATTATTTGCTAAGGATTAGTATTTGTTCCTCAAAACTTAAAAGAGAATCTATAATATGACATGAGAAGCTAATTTTGTATGCATTATAGAAAGTTAAGATTATTCATATTTCTTACCGAATTAATAACAATAAACTCTAAAGCACTGAGTGCAGTGTTAATCACTTCCAAAGAAAAGAAGCTTACTTACACTATCTAAAATGCGGAGAGGTATTACTTGGCCATTATTTATATTTATTTCTTTGATTCTTATAACAGACACTTTAGATGAGTGTGGGTCATTCATATTCTGATCTGAAAATAATAAGAAAATATATATCCTGCAAATAAATGTTTGGTATGGATTGAGTGATCAGTTCAGTAGGTACCTGCAGTACCAACACCCACTACCTGTTACCAAATTTTCACTACATACATGTAATGGTACATAGTGAATTTTTGTACTCACAAAGTCACAAATGGTTATCTTACTGCTTTACTTTTTAGACTAGAGACTAAGCTCTACAAAGACATAACACGAGAGGAAAATGCAACGAATGTGGATTGGATCAACTTTTTCGGATTTTTTTATTATTAGTAGGAAGGTAAACGATAATCTTACTCATCGCGATAGGAAATTGTAAATATTTTCCAGCGGCATAAACTGTACTGGTTAAAAACAAATCATTTTGAACTTAAATACAAACAATACACCAAACACAAACCGTTTTGTTTTCGATTTAAGGATTTAAACAAACATTCATAGCCGCTTGTTCAAAATGTCGACGAAAAGTCGACACGGATTTTGCACCTGAAGTACAGATGTCGACAAAAAGTCGACATTTGCATCGAAACTGACATGACCTTGTTTTTTTCTGATTCTTGTCGGTCTCGCTTTGTTTATGGTTACTCGATCTATTCTACCTCGTTCCTAGTGAAATTAGCCACACACAAGAGCCAAAAAATTGATCTATGCCATTCAAAAAGCTCAAGAAACAAGAAGTTTAAATTCGTGTTCGTCGATCGTGTGTTGAGTGAACGTGACGCGCTACTACGAGTGTGAATTTAAATATTTTTAATACTTCTAGTGTGTTTACACAGGATTTAGAGTATTGAAGGGTAAGTTCTCTATCAATAATAATAATATAGTAATAATTACTATTTTACTATTATGTAGTTTAAAATATAAAAAAAAATGTTAAACAAGTGATTTGACTGTTCGAATGAGAAGTGTCTCAGAATTTTTTATTTTTCCCAGTAATGGTAAATGCTATTGCTTTGATTTTTGTTTATTTTATGAGATGATGCATCTACTTATGTTGTATTTGTTTAATTTTAGGCCTAACTCTGGTATTTGCGCATCTGTGATATCTAGAATTAAGGCCCTCACCTACAGATTTTTGTTAAAAATTTAAAATTTAAAATGGTCTGTAAATAAATAATTTTGTATTAAAAGGTCTATGGTTTTATTTTTTATCATAATCTATATAGATTTAGCATTATAATTCAAATTAAAAAACCCTATGCCATCACTTGAACTTTTGAGATATCATCGTATAAACACAAGTCGTGCTCAAAAACGCGCTATCTCAGTGTTCAGCGTATGATAATTCTACACCGTAGTTGAATATTTATAAACAAAACACTTAAATACAAAGCTCCGTTCATCCCGAACATAAAAACACCACACTTGTTAGTGTTACGATAAGAACTTTAATCACAACGACCGTTTATATGACACTCGAGCCGCGCGGCGCACGGGGGACCGTTAGAAACAATGAGATGACGTATTAAGATGACGTCGGCGCGGGGCGCCCGCGCAATCGAGCGGTTAAGTAGAAGTAACAGGTAGTAATAAAAATAAAAAAAAAAACTAGTAGAGTAATCAACTTCTTTATTTAGGGCGCCGCCGCTTGCTTTTTGCTATGACTGAGTCATTCATCATCATCAGGGGTGCGTTCAGAGGCTCAGGGTGCGGTTGTTTGGTGTAAATTTTAACTTACCCAAAGGTTCAGAACGAGTCGGTTGTTATACGTCAAAGTTGACATTATCATGACAAAACTGACGTTACAGTTGCCGGACGTTCGTTTGTTTTGCGGTTACTTTTAGGTAAATTGTTTCTACTGACTGTAACTACGATCGATAACTGATAAATACTGAAAATTTTGAAATTTACTGTAGAAATCTTGATATGTAGGTAGATAACAAACTATGACAACGGAAAATATGACAGCTGTCAATGTCAGAGTGTTTTTCGTCGATCGAATTACACCGGTAAAAAGTTGCAACCGTCGGAGGTTGTGAACGCTCTAGTTAATAACAACCGAGCGTTTCTCCTGAGGTTATGAACGACCTAGTTGCACTCCGAGCGCGCTCGAGCGTAGGTTGTGAACGCAGCCCAGTGGTCTTCATCATTCGACTCGTTGCTCTACGTCGTCAAATGCAGGTAAGAAACGAACTAGAGTTTTTTTTCTGGCTTCAACGTCGTGAAAAACTTTTCCCGAGTCACGTGCTGTCGCTTCGAGGGCCTCGTAGGGTAGGCCTCTCAGAAGCTGTTCTTTAGCCTATTGGCTGCGCTGGTGTTCTTGAGACATAGTGTCGGTGGGAACCAAAAGCTCCCGGGGAAGGGGTCGCCGACGAGTTTTTGCGTCCGGTGGTCTTGCGTGCAGAGGGGTCATTAATTAATGACGCTGCCTGTCAGTGTGGTGTGGGTGATTTCCTCAGACGAAGGACGAAGGACGTGATTTCTGACAAACATGACAAACACGACAAACTCTACGACAAACTCAAAAGCATTGGATCTCATTGGATTGACAACCTCAGTTGACAACAGGGTTTTAACCATAGACTTCAGACACAAGAAGCACAAGAAGCTGTGTGTAGTTTAGGCTTTTTGCAAAAGTAATTCCCTTCCATACTGCTTCCACAAGGCTTCCACGCATGTTCAGTAAACACAACGGGCAATAATGGGGTTCAAAGATTTTTGTTTTTTTATGTGTTTTAGATTTCTTCTGCTCTTTACAAGGAATAAAACCATGGATTTATGGAAATTGGTTTAAAATTTGCTGCCAATTCCAATTCAGTACCATAACTTTTAAAAACAACATTTCATATTATACTTCAAATAAAATGTTGCAGCGATTATTGACAATAATCAATCAATTTTTTTAAAATATGCTAAAAAAATATGCATGTATATTAAAATTAATTAAAATTATAATAAAACATACAAATAGTTTGTTCGTAGCATTATTCCAAGTTTTGAAATAAAAAATCAATATCTTGTCACTTGATTGGCTCCTTATTGGCTCTATTGCTTTTCTAGATTGATGTAATAAGTTGCTGAAATAGCATTCGAATTGCGGTGTCAAAAACATCAGGTGTGGTACCTATTTTTTAAGTTTGTATGCATAAACAGGTACTATAAAGTTATGCCTGTATAGAACCTATTTAAGTAGTTTATATTTTTGTATTAAATTTAGCAAGCAATTTATAATCTAGCCGTGTGGTGCCGGCATAGAATTTCACCACCCCAACTCTTCCCGTGGGTGTCGTAAGAGGCGACTAAGGGAAAACACCGGGGGGCGGGCAGCAGCACCCTCTGCAGAACAACTCCACCGAACTGCGATCCCCAACCCGCATGCCCAGCGTGGGGATTATGGGCAATAACCCCCAAATGATGAGTAATGCATTCTATGGCGCTCATTGGGGGAGGCCTGTGTCCAGCACAGCCTATGATAGTCCACTGCTGCAGTGGACTATCATAGGCTGTTGATGATGTTATAATCTGTTGTGCCTACTAACATAGTATAAGTTTGTACTAAAAATAATATGGATCTGTGTCTGAAATAAAAACATTTTATTTTATTTAAACAATACAATTTAGCAATAATGTCGCACTTACAGAGCGTAAGTACCTACTGTAAGTGCCTATTGTAAAATAAATATTTGTCGTATCTTTTTCAACGGGCTGTAACCACTCTTTGAACTCTGGCATTTACTTCCAGGTTCGCACTGTTTATGCTTCCACTTTCAATTGTTTTAGATAAGTAATGAATGATTGAAGATGTTTTTTCTCACTCATTTCTACAGAGAAGAGGGAGAGAAGAAATATTGTTTGTCTATGATATCCATCTCACAAAACGAAACAGTTTTATTGGAGAATTCCCTAGAAATCACAGAAACGATTGTTCATTTCGTGTTTAAATTTTAATAAATGTTTTTTAGTTACATGTTTTCGTGATTTATTAAAAATATGCCAAAAAATATGCTATATGCTAAACGACAAAATAATGTGCTCAAATGTGCTAGACAGAAAGAAAATATGCCAAATTTAGCATAAAAAATGCTAAATCGGCAGCACTGCGGGCTGCCAGTCTAACTTATTTTATAGTGTCCAAATTATTGCTAAAAAAATGTTATCATTCTAACAGATACTTGGAAAATATTAGAAAATATAAAGAACGAAAATTAATGCTTTTTACTTCTTCTAATTCGGGAAGAATCCCGCTTTCTCCCTTAAGACTAAGGATATAATCCTTAATCTGAGTTTCTCCCTCGGACCGGATTTTTCTCTGACCAAGTGATTGTCTATAATAGACTTAGGGTCATACACATAAGATTTATTTTATATTGGTGTCAAATTGACAACGCACATTCCAGGTTCGGTATAAGTTCCTTGAGTTGGCATTACTGACGAAAACAAGCCAGATAGTGACATTCCTAAATTAAGTAACGTTTCATCTTCTTGTCATTACATATTAAAATCTCATTCAAATATCGTCGTCTAGCAAACAACACCGCGCGAGTCGAAATTTGGCGGTTTCGACATTTTAATACCATTGGATGCAGTTTAAACGCGCGCTTCAATCTACCTATCAGATTCAAGCATATCGACCAATCAGGAGTAGTTATTCAAAAAATTGTAACACTGCGTTAGTCAGTTTTCTGTGAAACACCGCACAAGTCGTCATTCCGTCATACTTTTTTACGCGGTTCAGAAGCTGTCAAGTTAAAAGTTAGTTTTAACTTAATAAGATCAGTGAAGAAGTGATAAAAGTTAACAGAAGACGCAGATAAAAGGGTAAGTTATTGATTATGCGTACAATTGTATCAATTTATTAAGGTATTAATCTGCAAGATCATCTTAAATCTGTGCTTCTGTGTTGAGCGGTGTTTTAATGTTTCTGTTTGCGATTTGAGCGGTGTTTTACCTTGCCTAATACCCTTATTACATTACAGAGTTCCTTCTAAACAATGTGTGACGAAGAAGATACATCAGGTGAAGACGATTTGGTTAAAGAATTGACGAGTGCAGGTCTTAAAATCACTTATAAGCGAAAATGCAATCGTACAAAAATGAAGAATACTGGAAAAATATAAAACTTTGTAAGAATAATTGGTTACATTAATTTTACAAGCCAAATTTAATTTTCCTTTCTTAATGACAATGCTTATTACCAGTCTTGGATCATTAATTGATTAAAATGAGTATAGTTTCATTTGACGTCGATTGCTTGAATCTTAAACAGATGCTTAACCATACGAAGACAGAAGTCCCTGTTCCACATTTATGTGCATCACAAGCATACACTGATAACCAGCCTAAGCTCCAGCCTGTCACTGAAATTAATCTTGATATGAATGTCATGAGTAATTAAGTACCTCATCATCATCGTCATCAGCCTATATTAGTCCGCTGGACATAGGCCTCCCCTAATGAGCGCCACAGCGCCCTGTCTTCAGCTTGTCACATCCAGCATCTGCTAGCAGTCATTCGCAGATCGTCATCCCACCTGGCAGGAGGGCATCCTACACTACGTTTACTGATTCGCGGTATCCACTCAAGAACACGTTTACCCCAGCGGTTATCGATTCTTCGCGATATATGGCCGGCAAATTCAGAGAAACTCCGAGCATAGATCTTTCCATAGTTCGCTGAGCGACTTTGAACTGGTGGACCAACCCTATCATGAGTGTCTCGTCTCAGCTCCGTAGGTCATGACTGGTAGGACGCACTGATTAAAAACTTTCGTTTTCAAACATTGCGGTATGGATGACGAGAAGACTCGACGTAGTTTTCCGAACGCTGCCCAGCCTAGCTGGATCCTCCCCTTCTCGAAATTGTTTGTACCCAACTGCAAAATCTGCCCGAGGTAAGTGTACTCAGAAACAGTTTCGAGAAGGTGGCCATGTACGATCACCGGTCTTGGATCAATGTGGCCATTGATCATGACTTTGGTTTTATCCAAATTCATCCCAAGACCGATACATCGGGAAGAAGCTAGACCTTCCAGCATCCGGTTCAGCTCCTCTAGCGACTCCGTCATCTATGTAATTAAGTACCTACTTGTAGGTATCTATGATATCTTTTTTAATTAATTAGTTATAATCCCCTGATATTAAGTTACCTATTCAAAACTGTTTTTTTAATACTTACAATAAATAAATTTTCTTAGTCTTTGAAAATTAAATAATATTTTTTTCCTTATCAATGTTTTATTAACAACAACAAGTAAACACAGAATAAGGCTGTATTTACTTGTTAATGTAAACTGTGTAGTGTTTGCCAAAATATAAAGGATATACGAAGTAATTAAAAAAAAACACCGCACATGTATCTGGTAATACAGCCTTATGAATCTGTAACACCGCACAAATCAAATATAAGTAATAGGAAAAAGATTTCCTAGGATTTTGATGATTGAGAGGATTGATAGGACTTAGCTAATGATATAGGATGATATTCAGCTTATTTACTTTTAAAATGATAAAATAAAACAGTTTTTCGGCTCTCCTGTAAAGTAGTAGAATTTTACTTGCGCGGTGTTGTTTGCTAGCCGACGATATGTAATGACAAGAAATAATGAAATCGAATTGTCTATGGCTAGTTATATCGCAGAGTGCACGAGAATGCAGTTTTTGGCGGGACCCGATATAATATCGATGGCTCGATTCTTAACACTTGCTGTGATATGATAATGCGTATCACTCGATAAAATATACTCAAAATTGGCTCTTATGCATAGACGTATGAATATCACCTTTTTGACATTTCCTGATCGTAGCTGGCAGCACTGGTTATTCTTGCAATCAAACCACAAACAATATTTTTTTTGTTTGTATTGTGTGAGTTATTGTGGTTGGTTGTTTGTTCTTCATCATCACTTCTTCGTTTTTTGTTGAGTTTTTGTGAATTTTTCGTTATTATTGCGTCTTAGACGTATTTTCTGTTGAATTCATTATTTAGGGGCACATAACTTAAAATCGGTGACACAAAAATACCTTTGATTAAAGAATTTGAAATAAAAAAATTCTGTTCCACTCAGCTGGGTAGCTCGAGTGTACCTACTCCTCAGCCAGCCTGTCGCAGATAATCGGCGGAATCATAAAATCGTTTATCTGCTATGTTTCCAATGATTTCACTCATGAGTTTGATCAAAACGAAGTGTTCGCATGCTATTTGAATTCATACATGTAATATAATTGACCAAATAATGCCATGTACGCTCCTGACAATAGACGGAAAGAAGCCAGAGAAGTTATCTATCGCAGTAATTCGAGTCTTGACTTGATTTATGGAGATCATCCGTCGGGGAATAATTTACGTCGCGAGTATGGGAGCCACGGCTCGATCGACGTGATCGGCGGAGGCGTGGAGCGGTCGCCTGCGATGGTGCACAACTACAACGGCGTAGCGGCGCCTGACAAGCCCGCAGGGTTCGGCCGCTCCGCAGACCGCCTCGCGGACGACACTGATGGGCCCGCGGCCAGAGCCAGCGCCAGTCCCAAGCCTCGCCTGAAGTTCAACAAGCTGTGGGCGGGCGCGGGCGCTGCACTCTCTCGCCAAGCGCTGGATGACGCCTCACTCTCCGTTGTGAGTGATGGCTCCAAAAGAAAGCAATTTGCGCATTATGACTGCCAATCATTAATGGCCAATCTAAACTATGCAGCTGAAATCAGAGGAGCGCTATTGAGCAGACGTCGTAACACAACTACTGGGGCTTCTGCTGCGTCCCTGTTGGCAACGAGAGGACTGCCCCCCGGGGATGAGGCAGTGCCTGACCCGGGTGATGGTAGATCTAATGAACTACTGGAAAGTTGTCCATTCTTCAGAAATGAACTTGGTGGTAAGTAAACACTAACATAAAGTGCCTTAAAGATTTTCTCACATAGATTGGAGGTCTAACAATAGAATTGAGTGTTCACACTGTTACAGGTTACGAGTTTTTTAAAGAGCTGTATACTGCCTATCATCAAATTATGCAAATATTATTTCTATTCTTTTAGAGAGATAGTTATTGTCTGTTGTGTTACTTTTCATATTACTCTCTATGATCACATCACTATGTGAGTAGAAACATATTTGGGCACCTTGTATAATATGAAAAAGAAAAGAAAAAAGACAGTCTTACTTTTGCTCCAAATAGTTAAACATGTGTAAGAGAGAGAGAGAGAGAGTAATAGAAAACCACATGACACTCAGCTATAGGCAAGTAGTCACTGACATAGTACTATACAGGGTGTTCGGAAGAACGTTGAACATACGAAAATGGGGGGTAGGGGGGGTGGTCTGCTAACTATCTACCCCAAAAAATTTCACCTAGGTCTCAAGATTTTTTTTTAAATAATTTTTTTAGAATTTTTTGGAATTTATCGCTTTTGTACCTTTAAACCCGTCTAACTTTTTTTTTTATGGCCAGATTTAATTATTTTTTATTTTATTACAGTCTTAGTGGTTGGTAGGTCCCTTTTAATTAAAAGTTGTAAATTGCACATTGCTAGAAACAAAGTTATGGGCCCTCAAACATAAAATAAGAGTTTAAATAAATTTTGTAACTGAACTTCGCGTTACGTTTAAAAATAAAATAAAAGTGATGGATGACTTCTGATTTGTTAAAAACATCTCTAAAGTGTGAGCTTTCTAACGATAGGTAGTTTGTTTTGATATCTTTTTTGTAACAAAAATTATTCGATGTTTTCTACCAAGGCGGACCATTTGGACGGAAATCTACTTATGTGAAAACTTAAATGTTTTGCGAAATTTATCAATGCAATGGTCAAAATAACATAATGGCTTATTATTATTACTGGAAATACTGAGATAGGGACACAAAGCAGGTAGATTTTTTCTCACTTTTGCGCAAAAAATCTTGAGACCTAGGTGAAATTTTTTGGGGTAGATAGTTAGCAGACCACCCCCCCTACCCCCCATTTTCGTATGTTCAACGTTCTTCCGAACACCCTGTAGAACTGACCTGCAATACAACTTTACTGCATGACCATTGTGTCATCTGTGAATCAGGTGACACACAAATCCTGTTCTCAGCATTGACATTGTACACAAATCAATGAACTATGTAGGTAGTACCTTAACACATTTGGATTAGCTTAAAGCTATTCTATAACCTTAAAGTCTGTATAGCCTTTGGAATTCCTTAAGTATGAATCATCATTTTAATAGTATGTTATTGGAAGACTGTATTAAGATTTAAAAGCAGCATTCCTTTTAAATTTTGCTAATCTTTATCAATAATAGATCTTTTACAATAAATATAAGTATTTTCAATTAATTTATATTAAATCCCATGACAAAGAAAATACAAAACTCATCACTCAATGTTGAGATGGATATTTGTCACTTTTTAGCATGAAAACCAGTCAAATAATTAACTTGAATCATATATATAATTCTGTTTATTGAGGTGATGAAATCAAAAAGTTTAATCTGGACCAGAATAACATACATAAGCTACATTGTAGATCTGATAATGTGAGAGCCTACTTATATGTAGGTATTTATGTAAAAATTTGGATGTATAAATTTTTGTTATTTGTCTACATTACATCAGAATCAGAATCAGAAATATTTTTATTGTGAATTGTTGTACAGAAAAGATCTTAGGTATAAGGTGTACAGTTTCAACAGCTTATCTTTAGCAGACATACAATAATACAGTTTAAAATAAGATCTAGGTAGATAGATATATCTAGCTATATTTGGTATGCTTTATGGTTTCATCTACTGAACAGATAATCTTGAACCTGCTTATATGTAGCTGTAACCTAGAATAACATGTATAAAAGCATGCAAACCCATGTGAAGCAGCTATATTATAAAATCATAGTAAACAGCATTACTAACATTGTGAAAATAAACTCAATGCTCATTAATTGTTTCACAGTGCCTGTGTAGTGGTGCGTGAACATTGTGCACCTCAGTAATTACTGTGTGATTTACAAATACCTAGTTTTTGTTTGCCTGTATTGTTCATGTTCACACAATGCATTGACCAGATACGCAGAAGTCAATGGTTCTTATTATAACAAGCTGTTTGGGATGAATATACAGTGTGGATTTTTTTGCTTTACCTTAAACAGTGATGCCTTAAGTAAATGGTTTTAAGAGGCTATCTATTATTTTTAGATTTTGTATGCTCATTCATAGATTTATAAATGAATTATTAATAGTAAGAAAATAAGCATTTAGCAGAAACACTTTTAGGATAAGTACCAATTGATCCTGATTCTTATACTGATCAAAAACTTCTATCAGACTAATGAAGGTTGGAGTAGGAAATATAATGTTGTGTATTTGAATTTGTTGAGATTACCCATCTATGGTTTTACATGTTTTGCTTAAAAATACATATAGCTTATAGACAAGCTCAGTGGCTTCAGCGGCCGAAGGTCCCCCTATGACATAGTATGTTGCAGGTTCTATTCCCGCCACGACACAAATGTTAATACTTGCTGTCAAGTCTGAAAAACATTATATTCTTCTTCCACTAGTGGACAAAAAATTTTACTGATGCGAATCAATATCAACTTACTTTTTGTTTGTTAATAAAATACTTTAAAATATGAAATACTTAATTTGGGGCTGGATGATGCTGTGAGAATCATCATCATCAGCCCATGTTAGTCCACTGGACATAAACCTCCCCTAACGAGCGCCATAGCGCCCTGTCTTCATCATATCATCTGTGTGGATACAGCAACAACAACATCATGCGAGTTGGGGATTGTAGTTCGGTGGAACTGTTCTGCAGAGGGCGCTGCTGCCCGCCCCCCGGTGTGTCTGTCTTAGTCGCCTCTTGCGACACCCACGGGAAGAGTGAGGGTAGTGAAATACTATGCCGGCACCACACGGCAATATAAGATAATTTTAAATTTTAGAATATACAATACTGTGTGGATAGCCCTACATTATTTATAATTTCAGGTGAGGAAGAGCGCTGTGTTTCCCTCTGCAGCCGCACAGCCCGTGGAGCCATCCCCAACCAGTCCGGCGGCTGGCATCGGCCCCGCGCTGCCTATGGCCTGTCAATGCTGGAGTTCCAACCAGCACAGACGCATTGGAAGCAGGGCTGCCCCTTCGCGAAGTCGCAAGCACCCCTGCCTATCGAGAGCCAGGATCTTGGTGCCTCGTATTATAGGAACTACTTTTATAACCACCGTGAGTATCTCTATTGATTTTAGACGTAAGAATATCCTGCTTTCTATGTGTAGTGTTTGTCATAATGAGGGTAGGACTAGCCGATATGTCGTAGATACCTACGGTTCGAAATAAAATCATTCGGTCTGCTTACAAACCACACGGAGTTTATGTTATATCCCTCATTCCCGAATTATAACCACCGTGAGTATATCTATTGATTTTAGACGTAAGAATATCCTGCTTTCTATGTGTAGTGTTTGTCATAATGAGGGTAGGACTAGCCGATATGTCGTAGGTACCTACGGTTCGAAATAAAATCATTCGGTCTGCTTACAAACCACACGGAGTTTATGTTATATCCCTCATTCCCGAATTATCCCTTATATTTCACTATGATAGAATTCCAACAAGTATGGACTGGGAAAAGAGGTGCTGTGTGTGGGCAGATATATTTTTATTACAATATTCATTACAAATGACTAATTTCTCTAACTTCGATGATGGATTCTAAATGCCAAGTCGACATTAGTCTTGAGTTCTGTTTCCCCTCGAAACTAGCAGATTCTGAAGGGTGGCTACATGATCCTAGTATGGTAACATTTTTTTCATTTCATCATTGCAAGTTGTAAATCTCACTAAGCCAGAGATAATAGAGTTTGGTAAAAGACCAAGTTGCAAGATCAAACTGATAATATTATTAACCATCTTATATGTCTTCTCTCTTTTGATCAACGTTGTATTGATTTTATTAAAAAAATAAAAAAGGCTTTGCTATTAATATTCTAATCTCTTTCATCAGCCCATCAAAACTGGTTCGGTATGGACGAGAACCTAGGTCCCGTGGCGATATCCATCAAGAAGGAAAGGGTGGAGCTTCGCCGAGGCGGCGGCGGCGACGCCTCCGTGCCGGCCTCTCAACTCGCCTGGCAGTACCGACTGATAGTGCGCACCTCCGAGCTGTTGACGCTGAGAGGGTCTATATTAGAAGATGCGTTACCGACTGCCAAGCCGAGCAACAACACGGCGACGTACAACACCAAAGAAGTATTGGAGTATGTGGTCTCGGAGATGCAGGCTAGCTGTTTGAGGTAAATCTTTGAGCAAAAGTTACAAAAAATTATTAAGGGGCGCCCTCATAAATTTTAAAACTTTTGCGTAATTGTTGTTATTAACATAGGCAGTAAAAAAGAGGGTATTTGTCTAAAAATTATATTTAATTAATAATGAAATATGTAGAAACTCTAAAAGCCACAAATATTGGTAAAAATACCTCATTTTAGGAAAATCTTTCTTTAGTCATTCAATATCTGTTTGCACACAAGTCAATTAGAGTCTATTACAAGGCGTTTCAATGTTCATGGCATAGTTTAGTTAGTTAATGGAGTAGTTTGAAATAAAAAAAAAAATATTTACTATACCAAAACATGCTAATCTTAACAAATCTTTTCAGACTTGGATTGAACGGCAGCGGCGCTGAAGAACAACTACTAAGACTAGACGAGCAATGCGTCACCCGTTCTTACAAAGTCGGAGTAATGTACTGCAAAAGTGGACAGTCAACAGAAGAGGAAATGTACAACAACCAAGAAGCAGGGCCGGCGTTCGTCGAGTTCCTACAGATGCTCGGCCAAACTGTCAGATTAAAAGACTTCGATAAGTACAAAGCCGGACTGGATAACCGAACTGATTCTACAGGACTGTATTCTGTGTTCGCGACGCATCAAGGCTGCGAGATTATGTTCCACGTATCGACAATGCTGCCATACACGCCCAACAACCGACAGCAGTTGCTACGGAAGCGACACATAGGGAACGATATAGTTACTATAGTATTCCAAGAGCCTGGGGCAGGGCCGTTTACGCCTCGTAACATCCGTTCGCAGTTCCAACACGTGTTTGTGGTGGTGCGTGCGATAGACCCGTGCACAGAGAATACTCGCTACAGTATAGCGGTGAGTCGAGCCAAAGAAGTGCCTCTATTCGGGCCGCCTATCAAAGATGGTGCGGTCTATCCGAAGAGTGAAGCGTTTACCGAGTTATTGTTAAGTAAAGTGAGTATTTTATATATATTTTGTATTGTTTTGCTTATTTTAAGTAGCATGTTCGTGTATTATCAACATTTCGTAAGGTTGATTGCAATTAAGTGACAGCAAAGGCTAACCTATTTACTAACTTAATTATAATAGGTTTTGTTTGCGGGTTTGCATTCGGTTTCCCCAATGAGAAAAAGTTATTATTTATTATTACATGCTTATCTAGAGAGGTATGTCCAGTTATGGGCGTAGCGAAGGTGTAGATAATGATGATGTAGTTATTCAACTTCAAGTTTTTATGTTTTTCTTAACAAAAACTAAAATATCACTCTATTTGCATGTATTTTATTTTTCTGAAATTGAACTTAGTTGTTGTATATATGAGAAAAAAGATTTATTGGACCTTGATTCTTACCACCATAAGCTAATTTTGAAAATACTTGTATTATTCCAGGTTATAAACGGCGAGAACGCCGCGATCCAATCACCAAAGTTTAGTACAATGGCGACTCGCACGAGACAAGAGTACCTGAAGGATTTAGCTAAGAATTATGTTACTACTACTACGGTCGAGACTGGGCAAAAGTTCTGTGAGTCTTTTTATCTTATACTTTTTGTAATTTTATCATTTTTATCTACGACATTACTATAACTCTGGTTAGTAGGCCCTTACAGGGTTCAAGTTGTAAGGGTTGATTACTTCATCGGAAACTACGTCTTGAGTTTTTCCTAACCTTTTCAATATTGTTACCCCTGTAACCGATAAAGAAAACAGACTTTACCCGAACTTGAACCTTATCAAAACAAACAATACAAATATCTTAATATTATAAGCAAAAATTCTACAGCAGACTTACAATTCTGCTCAGACTGCTACGGTAAAAGTTCGTTCGTCGTGGCGCCAAAACCTAAATGTTAATTCCCGTTGATTTTGACTCATGATATTTGGCCAGTGTTATAATTGTACGGAACCCTCGGTGTGCGAGTCCGACTAGCACTTGTCGTTTCTATGATTATTATTATAACAGGACTAGGACCATACTGTACAAAATGGTGAACAGCACTTGTGACGTCGCATAGTGCGGCGGGCCCAGATAATTAGAATTCAGCAAATCTTCGTGCAGCATGTATGGAAATAAAACATTTTAGATTACACGTGTTGAATCGTTCTTTAAATTAATTTGACGAGCTCTGTGGCGAGGTGGGCGAAGGTACGTCTGCGACGCAGGAGGTTGCGGCTTCGATTTTCGCCTCGGGACAAATATTTGTACGATATGCAAATATTTGTTCATGGTGTTCTGGTCGTTTTCTATGTAGGTATAGTAAAAATAACTATGTATGAGATATATTGTATTATGTATATCGGTCATCTAGTACCCATAACACAAGCTCTGCTTAGCTCGGGGCTAGATGAGGCCGTGTGAATTTTCCAGCATTATTTATTTATTACTCATGTTTTGTTTTAGCACTATTCTCATCGCTGCTCAGTAAAAGCGGCAACAGCTCAGCGAACAACAACACAGTGGTTGCGCGCGTCGACAACTGCGCGAACGATGTACTGGTCGGCGGAGCTTTGTGCTTCCATGTAAGTTCTATTCTCAACTTCACTAACATTTATTTAAGTGTCCTCAAAACACCAAGAGGAATAAACTTGTTGCCACCAGAGGCGGAGTGTCCAGAATGCTGCTTTTTATATTTAATATTGAATAGAAGTCCAGTAGGCCAAGCACGGGGATTATTCTCTAGGGTAGAATAGACAATAATGGCATTGCATCGCCATACATTGCGTACATTATTGAAATTGAAGAAATTAATTTCAAATAATTTACGCATTCGATGACAAAGTGACGTAATTTTTCTCTATTCTACCTTGGACAAGAAAGCCCGTGCTTGCACCTACTGGCGTCGAGTGCCACAACGTCCTCCCAACTTAATTAAAAAAAAAAAAATATTTATGTAAAAAAAAAAACTCACCACCGCTTACCACCAAAAAGACCAGCGTTCTTTTCACGTGACGCGAACTATACATACGACACGGGCCTAGAGCCTAGTGTGGGGCCGTAGCTAATCTCATAGACATACCTACCTATTATAGTTAGCTCCTAAGTCATTTTCTATGTTAAATATGTTAATATATGCCTTAAATGTAAACTTTACAACCTCTTTGGCGTGGTGGGCGAAGCTCCGCCTACGACGCAGGAGATTGCGGGTTCGATTCCCGCCTTGGGACAAATATTTGTACGATCTGCAGTTATATGTTCAGGGTGTTCTGGTTGTTCTCTATGTATAGGAAAGATATCTATCTGTGTAATAATATTGTATTATGTGTATCACTCATCTAGTAGGTACCCATATAACCCAAGCTCTGCTTAGCTTGGGGCTAGATGATGCTATGTGGATTGTCCGGCATTATTTATTATTATTATAGTTAGCTCCTAAGTCACTTACTATGTTAATGTATGCATAAATTACTTTTGTTGGTAATAAATAATTTTGTATGTTTTGTGCTTGAATTCCAGGTTCAAGTGCAAGACGAAGCGTCTGGCGGCACACTGCTGGACTGCTTCATGGGCGTGTCCTCAGACAGCGTGGTGTTTGTTGAGAACAATACGCGGCAAGTCGTGCTTGTGATACCTACCAACTGTCTGCTGGGTGAGTCTCGCTTACTACATTCTTGTTGGCTTCTTGGTGTTATGGGTGGTGAAGACAACAAGAATCTTCACATAATGATTAGTAATTAACGGGTATTTAATTTATCGCGTTTTTTTTTATTCTCGACTTTTTAACAGGATTGCACTCTGTCGTGGTCACGAGAAGTCTTCTCGTGACCGCAAGAAAAAAAAAAGTGGTGAATACCCGTTAATTACTATTCATTATGTGTTCAGATCGCGTAAGTTTAAAAACATTCAAGAATCTTCACTGTCTTCACCACCCGTAACGCCTACAATAGGTACCTCATCACATATACATTAACTAGCGGTCCGTCCCGGCTTCGCACAGGTATTAAACAATAAATTCAGAAATTATACAC
>OZ007530.1:787447-869751 GCA_963931895.1 Eupithecia pulchellata
TTCACGATGTACTTAAGAGTTGTACCTTATGTAATTTTATAGTTAGAAATCGTTATTTATCTCAGAATCTATGAAAGCTACCACCTTCATATTTAGGTAAATGATAATTCGAACTTTTATCTTGGATTCCATCTTTTCAAAAACACGATTGTTGAAAGTTTTCTCGATACTTTTATTTTTTGAAAAATACATGTTTTGCATTTTGCTATTTATCTCAGGAACCACCTCATTTTTTTGTTGGATTTTTGTTTTGTTAAGAAACGTAGTAGAATTTCTTCGTTTTCGTCTTTTTAATTTTTCGATTAGTTGTGTAAATAACTTGTAATTAGGCATAACAGTTTTGGAAATATAAAATACGGAGCACGTCTATCGCTCTGTGCTTCTCACTCATACGAAAATCATATCTTGTCATTCTGCTCGAAATTTGAATTTTGGCTGAGGTATGGCACGCTCTTAATTCGTAGCAGTAGTACTGTGCCCGGTGGGACAGGAGTCTCCAGCGGGACGCCTGGCAGCGGAGTGACAGCTAAGAGTCATGCCATCCCAGTGCCGCGAGCGAAGCGAGTCGCTAAACTTATAAACCTAGTGGCTTTACCGTACGCAGATTTCGCCACGTGTCCATTGTATGGAGAATAGAACACGTCCACAAAAACCCTCTCGAAACCTGCATGATAACTGTCTGTTTCTGATGTTCATGTTTTACAATAATTGTAAAACATGATAATTATTATAATTATTATCATGGTTGAAGGGTTACGGCAGTGACATAAGTCCGACGCCGAGTAGGCGATAACGGCACCTTCGTTAATTATCTGTCACTCTCTCCCCTCGCTCTACAATTAACGTCTACTCTATTCCTCTTATGTTTTCTTCATTGTTGCAGGTGACAGTGACATTCGCATCTAGCGGCTCGTGCCAATGCGGCAACAGCGCGGAGGAGTGGGCGGCGCTGACGCGGACGGATGCGCACGCGCAGCAGCCGGGGCGCGGGCGGCGCGCCTACGAGCGCGGGCACTCGCCGCCGCGCTCCGAGAGCTCCGGATACGGAACTGGTATACTCGCTATAACATACAACAGTGATCACGAATGGGCGACGCTGACACGTTACTACTTGTACAACAACATCAGTCTAAATAGTCCACTGCTGGACATACTCCTCCCCTAATGAGCGCCATAGATGGTAATATTTCTTATTTGGCGGTTATTGCCTATAATCTCCACGCTGGGCATGCGGGTTGTGGACCGCAGTTTGGTGGAGTTATTCTACACCGGGGGGCGCTGCTGCTCGACCCCCGGTGTGTCGCCTCTTACGACACCCACGGGAAGAGTGGGGGTGGTGAAATTATAAGCCGGCACCCCCCCTTACTAGTAGCGGCTTAAATCATAAATTAGGTTTATCTAGAGACAAGAGTTCTCTTGAATCATATTATGATCTAAAAACACACTTTATAGTTTACCAGCGACCCGCTCCGGCTTCGCACGTGTACAATGCTGATACAAAAACCTTCCACTTGAATAATTCTATTAAAAAACCGCAGCAAAATCCGTTGCGTAGTGTTAAAGATCTAAGCATACATAGGACTTTGTTTTATAGTATGTAGTGATGTTATGACAGTACGCCGCAGACAGCGGTGTCACCGTTTTGTATTCTGTATGGCGCGGCTTACCGTATTTAGTTGTACACGCGCGATCACAATGCTTGAAGTAATGGGCCCCGTTGACGCAGGAGACGCCAGGCTCAGGTTAAATCTACTTTTTGATCAAACTTCATTGATATTCGCTATATAAATATTTACTTATGTTTACTGTTATAATTAGTTCCTTACATGGTTGTAATGTAATGATTGTGATGTGCACAAAACGCATCAGACGCTCGTGACGTGACACGATTCCTCTGGTCTTCACTGATCAGCGCTGGTCACATCAGTGTGCACCAGCATAACGTTGAAGACCATATTTACAATATATAACCGCCAAATATACCAGCATTCCCAAGGCAAGGCGTCGCATGACTTATTTGATACTTAATCTAGGTTGGTTTTTGATAATTGTTTATTACTCTGTTTTATGTTTACTATTATTTATCACTAGTTTAAGTATGAGCACTTTGTGGTTTCCCAAAAAGTACGCTTTCTTTTTGTCACAATTTTGTTAGTTAGTGTTCACTTATACTTATAAGTTATAAATAGCTTATTCAGATTCTATTAGTTCCTATTATTAGCTCTCTGTTGTCATTTATATCTCTATAGACATTATTGTAGCTGATGGTGTTCCGAAATAAATAAATAAATAAAAATTAATATTTACCTTAGTTACTGCACTAAATACCAAATTGTATGCCCTAGATTATTTAACATAGTTTATAAGGTCACTGTATATAGTTAGTTTGATTAAGGTAAATATACTTGCTTTCTTTATTTTCTACTTGTTTATGAGGTTATGTACCTACAGGGGGGTCCAACCGCAGCGGCCGCCGCTCGCCCTGCGCCGGCGCAGATAGCGCGGTCCGGCGCCGCTCGCACGCCGACGCCTCGCCGCGACATTCTAGGAACTCCGTCAGAGCCTCTGCTAATACTTCGCTCACTGTAAGTATATCTAATCAGCGGTATCATCATCATCATCAGCCTATAATAGTCCACTGCTGGACATAGGCCTCCCCTAATATTATTATTATCAGCGGTATAACTGCTTCTTTTTAAGTTTTATGTATGTGTGTTTTGTGATGGTTTTGTGTATCCTATGTGTCGTTTATAAATAAACTAGCGACCCGCTCCGGCTTCGCACAGGAGCAATGCTGGTACAAAAACCTTCCTCTTGAATCACTCTGTCGATAAAAAAAAACCCATCAAAATCCGTTGCGTAGTTTTTTAATTTTTAGTTTTTTTTTTATTTTCGATTTAAGCATACATAGGTATATAGGGACAGAGAAAGCGACTTTGTTTTATACTATGTAGTGATATATTATTTGATTTGACTAGAGAGGAAAGTGTCCTCTAGAGTCTAGAGGACACTTTCCTCTCAGGCCACGATGTAACGAAAGGTCTAGAGTCTAGACCTTTCGTTACATCGTGGCCCAAGATCCCGGGAGAGTAAGTCTGATGGGCTCAGAGCAGGGAAAATATTGTGTTATGGTTTATGATAATGCTGGACAATCTACACAGCATCACCTAGCCCTAAGCTAAGCAGAGCTTCTGTTACTAGATGACTGTTATACTTAATAAAAATAATATTACATAGATAGATATTTTTTATTATACATAGAAAACGACCAGAACACCGTGAACAAATATCCATATATATAAAGGGAATATAAAATCAAGTAAAAAAACCACAGTCCCTAAAAATATAAATTGCCGACGACGTTACCAACATCAGTTATAATGTTTTTACAGAGTTACACACAAACTTACTTGTGTACAAGAACTTAAAATGAGTTCTAGACCTCTGCACTAGTGCAGATCTCCATTTTATTTCTAGAGCTTTGCCAACAGCACACTTAGTACACTAACATTTTTGTTATTATTGTGCGTTAGCCCTCATCGTCAGCCTATATCAGTTCACTGCTGGACATAGGTCTCCCCTAATGAGCGCCATAGAAGAGTTGGGGTGGTGAAATTCTATGCCGGCACCACACGGCCCTCACTCGGGCTAATTCTCTTAGAGATTAAAAAATATACAAAAATTCAAAACCCTCGTTACACTTTCAGGAGGAGTTAATGCGGCTAATGGACGCCGAGCTAGCGCAAACGCCGCGGTCTAACAGCGCGGGCGGCACTCCCGTCATACCCAGCGGACCGGGCGTACCCGCTGTGGGTACTGTGCCCGGCGGGACGCCTGTTAGCGGAGTGACGGGTATGTCATGCCATTATATGCCGCGAGCGAAGCGAGTCGCTAACTTAAAGATAGTGACCGAAGCGAGGCGCGCTGTGTTTTGAGTTATAATAAACTAGCGGTCCGCCGGTATTTAACATGGGGATTTTCTCATGGGGATTTTGTTTCGTAACGGGTTCGATTCCCGGTTCACCCATGTAACGGTGTGTAAATGTACTACATGATTTGAATTTAAAAACAATTTAAACTGCATTGATAGATTTTTAATAGTTACATTCAGTAAAATGTTCGATCTACAATATTTAATGTACTTTCCCTCCATGTGGCATAGCTGTGGGACGCCCTGTATATGTACGAAGCCGGGGCGGACCGCTAGTTTTGTATATTTTTGTTTACCAAATAATAAATAAATCCCTTCACAGGTGTGACTACAGTGAACAATATGAACGCGCGGACGCCGCCGCTGCCGCTCCCGGACGCGACAGCGCTGGACTGGGCCACGCTCGTGCACACAGCTACCAGAGCTATGCTGCAGGTAATAGAGTCCATATTGACTTGGCTAGTTGAACATCACATAGTATAATACAAAGTCGCTTCCCGCTGTGTGTTTTTCCCACGCTTAGATCTTTAAAACTACGCAACTAATTTTGATGCAGTTTTTTTTAGCGGAAAGAGTGAAAATTCAAGAGGAAGTTTGTATGAGTATTGCATTAGTGCGAAGCCGGAGCGGTTCGCTAGTATATTATATTATCATTGGCGATGGTAATGCGTTTGTCGCAATTGGTTAGTGAAAATGTGGCATGATTTAGACTCCAATATACCTAGTATTCATGAGTGCACAGCAGAAAGTAGTAATAAAGTAATACCGCACTTGTTTATCCGCTACCTTCACATAAACCGTCCAACGTTAACATATTAAAATAGAAAAAAATATGTAAATAAGAGTCCAAAGTTTTCTAAGGAAAAAGTAAACATGCGATTCTTTACCAAATTTGATTTTATTTAGGTTTATGTAAAATGCTTATAATATGACAATGTTTTGTTTAATTTCCTATGACGATGAATGATGATCAGGGATCGGAATAGGTAGAGTTTTTAAGTACCTAATGACGTAAAAAGCCAAGGATAACATAACATGGATATGCCTTTTTAATCCCTGAATCGGGAATTGTAAAATATTTTTGATATTTCAATTTCTCAAAAAAAGCTTATTAAAGCCACGTTTTGTAACTTGAAAGGCGTGGATCCATACTTTAAGCACACTCAACGCACCGAAACAAACGGATGAACAAAAATGTACCTATATATATCCAATCTCTTTTCAAGCTGGTCATCCCCAACGTCCACCCTGCACCCCGCCTGCTACAAGGCAGAAATATACACAATAGAAAGAGAAATAAAAAAGTCTACGCCTACACGCTGTGTTGAGAAAGAAAAACCGCTATCATCAATCAATTTTTTTTTTTATAAATTATTATATTTTTAGAATAAAAATAAATTTTTTGTAATCGAAATACTAACGTAGGTAAATACATTTAAGAATATCGGGATTAATTTAGTATAAATGAATTTCGAGATTATGAGACATATCCTTACTAAGCTATCGTTCTAGCGTGTATGACGTCATTTGGTGCTTAAAAACTACCTATTCCGATCCCTGATGATGATGGATGACGAATCGGAAAAAATCACGCTGACTTTGTTAGCGAACGATGCGTAAACCAACAGTTGTTAGAGTTATTAATACATTACATTAATATCTAATTAAAAAATGTAATGCTCTGCTACACAGCAAAGCGTGGTCGATAAATCAACGCATAAATCATATCGGACAAGTCGCAGACTGATAAACTTTTTAATTATCGTGAAACGCATTCATAATAATTATCCATATCCTGAATGGTCTTATCTTGCAATATACGACTATCATATTATTTAATAATCATAGTTTTTACCGATAACTAAACGTGGTTGTATGATTTACGCAGTACCCGTTATTGTAAGATCACGGTACAAGAGGCGTGAAGCCGCGGCCACAAACATGTTTTCTAAACCTAGACATGTGTTACAACTTGTCCTATTACAAGTTGTAGGAAACCGCAGTTCCTGCAGTTTCCTTTCATAGTTCCAATGGTTGCAAAAATAATGAGAAACTCGGTGGTTGCGAAATTACTTTATGTATTTTTAATTTTGAAAGTTAAGTTACTTATTACTTATACCAGCAGCGGTATTCCTTCGTACGGATATTTGAGAAAAAAATCTAAAATTATAATGGACATGTACAAAGGCGAGCTCAACCCTATAAAAGTTTTCTAACAGCAAACCTATGGGTGTTAAAACAATTTGTAAAAGGAGTATGAATAGAAAAGTGTATAAACAAAAAGAAAAAAGAATTAAGATTTTGTAATATAAATTTTCTAAAAATTAATCTTACAAAATCTTAAAGCTACCATAAATAATAATTAAAAACATTTACATTATACACATACATATTCACATTGGGTTGGATGAATCCCAAACTTTTAAAAAATGTTCTATAGCCTATGTTCAACAGGGATAATGTAGTAGATAGTGGATTCTAATGGTGAAATAATTTTTCAAATCGGTCCAGTAGTTTCGCAGCCTATCCGACCCAAATAAACCAATCAGCAGTCAAATCTTACCTCTTTATAAAAGTAGGTATAGACAACTTACGTAAGAATTAACCCCCCCTAACTCAACACGTTGAAGTCGGAAGAGCCGAGGGGTTCATTCTGTGAATTTTTAACACTAAACCGCTTGTAACCGTAGTTTTGATTATGGCATAATATACAAGGTGAGTTAATTTTTTTTTGACGAACTCACCCTGTATATAGTTTTAATTTATAGCGTAGTTATCGCACAAAACTTTGGTTAAGACTGTAAGCTAATACTGTTTTTTGAATAAATAAATTTATAAATGTATCCTCCCTCGAGAGGTATGTCACGCAGAGACCGTATTATGTACTGATAAGGAAGTAATGTAAAAGTAATAGCGCCCTCTGCAGAACAACTCCACCGAACTGCGATCCCCAACCCGCATGCCCAGCGTGGGGATTATGGGCAATAACCGCCAAATGATAATGCCATCTATGGCGCTCATTAGGGGAGGCCTATGTCCAGCAGTGGACTATTATAGGCTGGTGATGTTGATGTTGATGTTGAAGGAAGTAATAACCGACAATCATTTATTAATCTTCACTAATTCATATTAATCTACATACATGAGTACCGAAATATTTTGGAGTAAGTCGTGTAATAAGATTGTGATTGGGAAAAATATCAAAAACCTTTGATTTTTTTCCTTTAGATCTTAAAGATCTTTAGACAGGTCAGAAAATTCAGATGCATATAACTAAGTAAAACTGGAAAATAAAGTGTTAACTGTGATTCCTATTTAACAATTTTTTTTAAAGGAAATGTTAAAAGCAACCTAGAATCCTTAATTCACTTCAATGTTTTTAAGGTAAATTGTAGAAGCAAACAATAAACCTACATGTCATTATGTCCGGTCAGTATATTCGATAAATATGGTCTAAGCGAGACAACATAATCATTTTTAATCCCAATTCTTATCACATGACGCACTAAATGTTATGATTATGACAAAAACATGATATTTAAAATTGCGATGAATCTAAACCAGTACATGAATTTTGTTTGTTACAGATCTGTGAAGAAACCCAGTACCCGTCAATAGAGAATTCTGATTCGACGCTAGAAACTATACCCGGCGACGTAGCTAACGATAGCTGGACCGAAACCACACCAGTACGTATTGTTCTTATTTATATAGCTTGTTTGTGGTCAAGACACTGGTTTGCATACCATAGAGCGAGGCATGTATCCTTGGGTCATGGACACTATGTTGAAAACCATTTGAATACGCGCCGCGTCAAATATACAAGGGTGTTAAACTCGAGTTGTCTTAAAAAAAATCACATCAAACTATAAAGGTTCTATATTAGTTAATTTATTTTCATTAGTTTTATATTATTGCTTCCCGCATCTAAGCGCGCGTTGCGACTGTGATATCAACCTATTTCGCAAGCGGACTCCTACTTGTCTATATCTACTTTGACCAAAGCAGTCCGACACAGACTAAATACTAGCAAATTCGTTCACAGACCGCGGAACTACCGTCATCAACCCCTCACGCGTCACCGACGGAACCAAGCGCCCCGCAGAGTAACCAAGTGAGCAGAGAGACATGTGCGTGCGGGCTGGCGGCGTGCGTGGCGGCGCTCGAGGCGGACGCACTCGCCGCGCACCGGCACCGGCTGCAGCTAGAGGACGAGGTAACGCCATGTCTGAGACTACCTCTAGGCACCGGCTGCAGCTAGAGGACGAGGTAACGCCATGTCTAATACTACCTCTAGGCACCGGCTGCAGCTAGAGGACGAGGTAACGCCATGTCTGATACTACCTCTAGGCACCGGCTGCAGCTAGAGGATGAGGTAACGCCATGTCTGATACTACATCTAGGCACCGGCAGCAGCTAGAGGACGAGGTAACGCCATGTCTGATACTACCTCTAGGCACCGGCTGCAGCTAGAGGACGAGGTAACGCCATGTCTGATACTACATCTAGGCACCGGCAGCAGCTAGAGGACGAGGTAACGCCATGTCTGATACTACCTCTAGGCACCGGCAGCAGCTAGAGGACGAGGTAACGCCATGTCTGATACTACCTCTAGGCACCGGCTGCAGCTAGAGGACGAGGTAACGCCATGTCTGATACTACCTCTAGGCACCGGCTGCAGCTAGAGGACGAGGTAACGCCATGTCTGATACTACCTCTAGGCACCGGCAGCAGCTAGAGGACGAGGTAACGCCATGTCTGATACTCCCCCTAGGCACCGGCTGCAGCTAGAGGACGAGGTAACGCCATGTCTGATACTCCCCCTAGGCACCGGCTGCAGCTAGAGGACGAGGTAACGCCATGTCTGATACTACCTCTAGGCACCGGCAGCAGCTAGAGGACGAGGTAACGCCATGTCTGATACTCCCACTAGGCACCGGCTGCAGCTAGAGGACGAGGTAACGCCATGTCTGATACTCCCACTAGGCACCGGCTGCAGCTAGAGGACGAGGTAACGCCATGTCTGATACTCCCACTAGGCACCGGCTGCAGCTAGAGGACGAGGTAACGCCATGTCTGATACTACCTCTAGGCACCGGCAGCAGCTAGAGGACGAGGTAACGCCAGGTCTGAGACTACCTCTAGGCACCGGCAGCAGCTAGAGGACGAGGTAACGCCATGTCTGATACTACATCTTGGCACCGGCAGCAGCTAGAGGACGAGGTAACGCCATGTCTGATACTACCTCTAGGCACCGGCTGCAGCTAGAGGACGAGGTAACGCCATGTCTGATACTACCTCTAGGCACCGGCAGCAGCTAGAGGACGAGGTAACGCCATGTCTGATACTACCTCTAGGCACCGGCAGCAGCTAGAGGACGAGGTAACGCCATGTCTGATACTACCTCTAGGCACCGGCAGCAGCTAGAGGACGAGGTAACGCCATGTCTGATACTACCTCTAGGCACCGGCTGCAGCTAGAGGACGAGGTAACGCCATGTCTGATACTACCTCTAGGTACCGGCAGCAGCTAGAGGACGAGGTAACGCCATGTCTGATACTACCTCTATAACACAGTTACTAGCGGTCCGCCCCAACTTCACACGGGTTATTATCACCAGCCTATTATAGTCCACTGCTGTATAGGCTTCCCCTAATGAGCGCCTGGTCACTGGACCGATTTGAAACTCGAAATCTCTTATCATTAGAATCCTACATTCAATTGTTATTTAATAGCTTGCCAAACGAGATTAAGGAATGTACTAGCATAAGCACGTTCAAAACAAAATTAAAAAAAATATATTTATAGCCTAACTTAAACATCCGTATAATATTTTTATTAACCATACTTATAGGTTACATTAAGAACAACATAATATGCAGTTATAATTACTTACGATATTAAATGTACTTTCTCACTATATTATCTATACTAATATTATAAAGAGGAAAGATTTGATTGTTTGTTTGTTTGTATGTTTGTTTGTTTGTTTGTTTGTTTGTTTGAATTGAATAGGCTCCGAAACTACTGGACCGAGTAAAAAAATTCTTTCACCATTAGAATCCTTAATTTTTCGTGATGAACATAGGCTATATAATATTTTCAAAAAAGTTAGGGATCCGCATGAAAAATTCAATAATTGAACCGTGGGCTGTATATTCAACCTCTTTTTCTATTGTGGCGCGTCAGAATAGAAAAAGAGGTTGTATAGCGCACGGTGCTTCCTTTTTCTCTACGGCCAGTGTCAGTTTTGGAATGTCGAGTCAATGTCAAAAACCCCAATGCTGTTAAAAAAAGTAAAGATCCGTATGAAAACTGTGAAACCCATCGTTTTAGTGTGTATAATTTCTAAAATTTTTGTTTAATACCCGTGCGAAGCCGGGGCGGGCCGCTAGTATAAAACATAGACATAGTATTTACCTACTTTATTAGATATACTTTCTTACTTTACTTACCGCCTACTGTCCCCGGAGGTATAACGTAATATTAGATTAAGCATTACTTTTAAGATTTATGTATCTCATTATAAGTGAACATTTTGTTTTTATGAGAAAATAAACATCTTTAAACCGAAATACCCGTGTTCAAACAACCCACCACCTGGAATATCTATGTCAATGCCACATTTAGTAAAGATCCGGCCAGCCATATCGCTGGTCTTAGAGAGTTAACAGACACACAAAAGAAAATGTACATTTATGATATCGGTATGAATGTATAACTTTTCGTATTTGTACAGGTGCGTCGCCTGCGTCGCCACAACGCGCGTCTCCGCGAGGAATCAGCGCGCGCCGTGTGGCAGCTGCGACATTTCACGCAGTGGCTGAAGCGAACCGTCGACCGACAGTGAAGCTACCATCCCACCACTAGTATTATCATCATCAGCCTATAACAGTCCACTGCTGGACATAGGCCTCCCCTCATGAGCGCCATAGATGTCATTTATCATTTGGGGGTTATTGTATAATCCCTGGGCATGCGGGTTGGGGATCGCATCGTCTATGTATTTTGTGTTACAAAATGGCGTCCGTTCGTAAATCAAACTGACAGCAGATCTACTAATAAGAGAAAAATCAATGAGAAAGGACAAGGCTAGTACACAGTTGACACCATTTGCGGTACGGAGAGTGAAAATGTGTGAGTGTAATAATGCATGCTTTATGTTCCAAAGTCTTACAGTGACATAGTAACAGTATGTTCGTTACAAAATACTTAGACAAGTAGGTATACTCGGCAAGTTCTGCTCCGATCCGGATTAAACTGCCCTAAATGCAGCTATTCTCATAGGATCTTAACTAAGGTTGAAAACGGTGCGTTTTCCGAAATTCTTAACATCAATTCGCTTATAACGTCAGAGCTACGTCATAATTGACTAATGAAATGACTAACACAAAAACAGAAGTTGATTTATGGGGTTCGTGGCTTAGGCCCACAGTGGTCGACGCACCTGTGGTCGACGCCCCCGGTCAGTTTATTTTAATCCGAATATTTTTTTTATCAAATGTACTGGCAGGCATAAAAGGCATAAGCTTGTAATATATTATATCATAACCATATCACCCAAGTCAGCTCATACCCTGTCTGATAACAAATTTCATCAAAATCCGTTCAGTAGTTTCAGCGTGATTGACGGACAAACATCCAAACAAACAAACTTATTTTAAAATTTTATAGTGTAAAGTACGTAATAAGTTTAAAAAAAAATTCTTTACATTATCAATATAACATAGGTACCTAGGTACATATAACATTATCTATTTAATATGTAATTTTTAACCTTTTTAATAATAATTATCAAAAATAATCAACTACAACATCATCATTAACATCAACAGCCTATAATAGTCCACTGCTGGACATAGGCCTCCCCTAATGAGCGCCAAAGATGGCACTATCATTTGGGGGTTAATGCCCATAATTCCCACGCTGGGCATGCGGGTTGGGGATCGCAGTTCGGTGGAGTTGTTCTGCAGAGGGCGCTGCTGCTCGCCCTCCGATGTGTTTCCCTTAGTCGCCTCTTACGACACCCGTGGGAAGAGATGGGGTGGTGAAATTCTATGCCGGCACCACACAGCATCTATGCCGGCACCACACAGCACAGCAAAAAATCAACTATTATATAACAAATGAAAAATATAAATAAATACATATGAACTAAAATTGTCTACAAACAACAGAAAACAACCAAAATCATCTTATTTACTTCTTTAATAATTAGTTATTACTTTTTTGCTCGGATTTCCACATATTTGCAGATTTGTTCAGCAGATTATTGGCAGATTTGTACTAAAAATATGATCGAAGTAATTTTTTTATTTTTGTACTACTCATTCAAATTGGCTATCATTTTTTCATTCTTTCTTGTCGCTTTCTTTCGCCTGCTAACAGGAATGTTTTTAGCAATAATATTTCTAAATAAAATGTCTGGATGTCTAAAGGACTAGTAACCGTCAGGCCGTTTACCAACGTCACGCAACCAATCACCCACCACCTCCCAATCGCAAAAATCAATTCAGGAGTTTTTACGTGAAAGAGTATCAAACATTCATCCATTGTTCATCTCTCCATCCATCCCTACTTACAAACTTTTGCATTTATAACATTAGTAGGATTAAAGACAGAAGTATTTTATTGATAAAGTACAATTACTTAAAAGTCATTTGAGCTTATCTCTAAAACGGTTTGTAAGATACACTTTTGGCATTTACTGTACTAAGTGCAAAAGTGCAAATCATAATAATAATACAATTAATAAAATCGGGGGCGTCAACCACAGGTGCGTCGACCACTGGGGGCCTAAGCCACGAACCCGATTTATGTAGTTCAAGAAGTTAAGTTCAAGATTTTATGAAACAATTCATGAAAACTCGACTCTTTACAGTGTCAAATTCTGTACCTTACCTAAGTGGTATTTCGTTTATTAAAATAACTTATTAGTATGATTATACAGTTAAATAAACTTGTCGAAATAATCTAGGATTCATGAGAACTTCTCTAATAAGTATAAACCATTCAAAATCCTCTTAAAGCGAGAGTTTGAAGAGAAAATCCACCGTATAAAACAAGAAGTTACGTTAATCCTCAATAGATTTGCAATAACACCAAAAATACTCCATTAAAGTAAGAAAAATAAATTAAGTTGATTCTCTGGTTAAATGTTCACAAGTAAAATGATTGTTTTCTAAATTGACAAAAATATTATTGACTTCATGTGATAAGATATGGTTACAATTTAATACCTAATAGATTAAATATACTTCCTAATGATTTATTGATCAACATTGAATCAACATTTAAAATATTTGAGTATTTTGGAAGAGGATTTGCAACCTACGAGAATAAATGATAAAATATTGGTAATTTGAATGAAATTTCACTTATAACATGAACAAACAAATACTTTACGTGTTTATGTTATCAAAATTAGATACATAAAGATTAATCTATACAAAAAAAAATATTATGGCTAATTATTATAAAATAGTCCTTGTAGGACATCGAAACATTTGATAAATAAAATTATTAGGTCTCATATGACGCGTCAATTATAACTATTATTATGTATGGCTTTGCTACAATTTATACTATAAGAAATTATAACACCAATTACAGATCTTATGATACTATAAGTATAGGGATGAAGTTTTAGATTAACGCGCTGTATCTTATGAATTCCGTGCCTTTTTTAGCTTCTAGAGAAGCGATTGATTTTGCGTAGGTACTAATTTTACTAACTTAGGACAAAAGAGCGTAATTTTTTGAGATAACACATTGCTACTAAAATAATTCGTCGCCGTGACAAACAACAGGACTTATGTATGAAACGATTAAATTTACGCGACTCGGAAAATTACGCTCGTTTGACCAACGTTCTGTTTCATGTTATTTGGTTGTGAAGGAGTCTTCACATAAGTCGCCGGCCCGTCAAGTTGAAAAATAAGCTGTCTACAATATTCATATACCAAAATGTCTTGACTCGCCGTGCCGTCGTTGGTTTCGGCGTGTAGAGTCCATTGCATTCGCTAATCGTAATCATATACAACAGTTCCACTTGGTTTTATAAAAATATCTGATTTACAGAGCTTCATTGATAGGTGACTGGCCCTTGTTAAGCTTAAAGCCTTAAAAGGGGAAGAAATAGTTATTTACAGCTGAAATCTAATGTTTTTCATAAAAACTCAAAATTGACTTCAATATTCTGAATTTTAAAATATTTCGCGTCCTAGTAATCGTTCCCATAATACAATCGCGATAAGAAAATAATAAAACGGATTAAAATTGGCGAAGATATCAAGTAACAACTAACCACAATAAAATATTATGACACAATTGAGAACCGTTTTCGATGTTGGTTGAAATTTAAGTAAAAGGTTCCAGTTCAGGGGTTCAGCTATCGATAAAGCTCTAGTATTAGCAATGAAAACCAACAATATTTCATAGAATAAAAATGGTTAGAAACATACATAACAGGTAAATTAACATTGTTTATGCCGAAAGATTTTACCGACGCGGATTCTACGTAATTAATAGATTTGTTATCATTTATCAATGAATGCATACTGTGTGATATGTAATCCGTTGAACCAGCTACAACCAAACAGGTAATCTTAAGCAGCGGATAATCGATATTAATCCTAATAATCGCTTTTTAACGTAATAACGTAATTCAAGTATGCTTACCTTTTGTGCTGACAAACTGCTATACAGTTTGGCAGAAACGCTACAGTGATTTTTACTTTTGTCTTGAAAAATAAATAAATACAAATAAGTACCTATAACAAAAGAAAGTTAGAATTCAGTATTTATTCACTATCAAATGAAACACTGTGGTTTTATTTTCGACATTTAAATTAACAGTCCCGATATATTTAACAAAAGCTTTGCACAGTTGTTTTATATTCTTAAAATTTAGGCAAACTGACAAAAAATTTAGGATGTATGATGATATCCACAGATAGTTTTTGCAGTGTAAACACTTATACTTACAGATGTTTTGTAAGGCCTATACTGACAACAGTTGTCAGTATAGAAAAAACGGGCTAATCTACTTTACTGGATTGGTATAATGCTACTTTTGTGTTACAAGCATGTAAACATTTAACGTGAAGGCGGCCACAAATCATTAGCATTTTATGCTTTTCTACAATATCACATTTAATTATAGACTATTTTGAACCGAATATTGTTACTTTAGTTATACATACTTTTGTAAGCTTTTCATGTAGAAAAGTTTTATAATTTAGAAATAGCAGCTATATTTATTATGGCTTTTCTATACCCGGACACTGATTGGCGTTATGGGGCATAATGCAATGTTAGTGCAGTCAGTACGGGTAAAGGGCGTTCGCAACGACGACCATCGAAACGGGCAGTATTACACGAAAAAGGAATGTTTCATGCTCGCTGCAAATTGTAAGTTACGCTCCGTAACGCCGGTGGGTACCCGAATTAACACGAAGCACGTTTTGAATGCAGGAGTCTCACAATGTAGGGGTAATTTATTCGTAATTAAAATGAGAGCTTTACTAGTTTAGGTTTAATTTAGGCGTTTAGTTTCTTTGAACGAAATAATATCCTTTTTGAATTTTGTACCTACCGTATTAATATTCCATGAAATGTTATTAATTTCAACACATCCTTATCTCAAAGTCATGACAAAATTGTTTTGTTTTTGTTATTGTTTCTACTATAAGGGCTGAATTCCACTTTTCATTATCTTATTATTATATATTCCATTATCACCTGCAGCCACGTTTCCCTTTGCAGAGAATAGGCCCGAATCAAACAAACGAAGACATTATGAATGTACGCGGGTTAACTACGAACCTATTTTGTGTTGGAAGTTAACCCGCTTACATTCATAATGAATTCGTCAAACTACGATAGTTTTTATAGTAAAACGAAAGACATGCGGAAAAAGGCAGGATGACGTTATGTAGTTAAACATCAATCTAAGTTGCATCGCCTTACGAGCTTTCCTGTCAAAACTGTCGATAAAAATTTTACCAGCCGCTTATATTTTCTTTTTAGAAATTCAAAGTGCCTTTACGCTGTTTGTCGATAAAATATTGTGTGTATTTTCCTCATAGTTACTAACTATTGTTGTAAGATTAATATAAGTAATTGTGTTTCAAATATTTAATCACACAAGTTAATTGTTGCTAAGTGTCTTATTAATTTATAGGTTGTGTACTGAAGTTATTTAAACAACGACATTTTATGATAATTCTAAGAAACCACTGTTGTAATTGATTCAAGAATTGAGGTATTCGCCTCGAAAAGTGTAATTCACTACAATATTATATAGGTAACATGATAAAATTGTATAACCGGCCGAACAATATTTTATTTTTTAATATTTTGTTTCTATTTAAACGCGAGATGAAAATCGCATCGAGATCGTATTCAAGCCATTTTCTTTAATTATGAAGTTATGATTATTTTTGTATTAAGAGTTACTCCCACCATCTTTTTAAGTATTTTTAGATTCCATCTAAATTATTTTTTCTATTATTTTCATGTACTTAGAATTAAGAATCAACCAGGTTTTGTAAATCTTATAAGTTTATTGTTTCTGATATTTATATTTGCATTAAGTATGTTAGTTTTACTTTGTAAAACGCACTTGTATACAAGATCTGTCGCTGTTTGAGACGAGCTCTTGTAATGAGTCTTCTTTTTATACGTAACCAAAGCAATTACTGTTAACCTCCATATTTTTGAAATTTGGATTTTTTTTGTATCAAGAACAATGTTTTATTTTTAAGTAGATAATTTTAGTTTTTTACATTTCTGTAATCATATAATGGACATTCCAATAAAAGTAATTATATACCATTACTCGACTTTAATTTGCGCCATTTAAAGTACGAATAAATCATCAGCCCATGTGAGTCCACTGCTGAACATAGGCCTCCCCTAATGAGCGCCATAGCGCCCATATGACGAATGAATAGGTAAGTAAAATTAGATAATCCACCAATACGAACAATGTTCAATAATTATAATTAATTATGAAACCGTTTCGTTTTACTGCCACTGACGAAGATCGCCACAAGGCTGAAGCTTTGGCTTGAAAGGAACAACTAAAAGTTTAGTTTAGTATTCACTAAATAGAACAAAGAAAATTACAAGTAAATAACCATAACTTAGTTGGATGTAGATTTATTATTATATTCCTTTTATTTTTACAGCCATCTTTAGGAGGATATTTCTTTCACATTTATGTTCTATAACACCTAAACCAAAACTTAGAACCCTAATGCTTTATATACATAATATTATATTACAGAATTAAAAAACTACGTTTATAAATGTAGTGTTTTTTATGTACCTACGTCAATTGTTCCGTCAGTGTGGACAAATAAAATATCTTCGCTTTTGAAAAGATAACCTCACCAGGTGGTGCCATATTTTTTTCCATCCGCCCCATTATCCTCCCCATCAATGGGGCAGTTGGGAAAAAAAAATCCCATCTGCCCCATCATTCAAGCCAATGGGGTGGATGGGATTTTTTGCCCCATTGACTTTTTAATAATATAAAGAATAAATCTCACTATTCATATTCAGATACTCTTGTTCCTATTTACATAATTAACTGTTAGTAGGAACAATAGGAAATAAAAAGGCCAACTTATTTGAGCTAATCAAGTTCTGGTTTATTGTAAATATTTCTTTAGCTTGTGAAATTTTGGGCCGACCTGCTGATAAGTTGGCGTGCAAAGTTAACAAAGATTTGTAGGTACATCCAATTTTTTTGACGATTTAAAGAAATGTACCTAGACCTACCTACTTATTGATGTTAAGTTTGTCCGTTTGTAATGGGTATCACCTCAAATGGATGCTTGAAGATGTTATTTTGGTAATCTTCGGACTATTCGGATTCATAGCATTTTTTCACTGTTAGTAATAAGTAGATTCTACCAAAGGGAAAACGTAGCCGCGTAAAGCTCAAAACAGGAAGGGGTGACGATTGTAGGTACTCTAGGCGCTCACTCTCTCATTTAAGGCTAGGAAGGATAATAAATTCCCAGTGACTATGTACAGAAAGAGATAGAATAAAATAATACCTAGGTAGTATCAAACTAGAAATCTGTAGTACCTAGTTATTAGTGTTCCTGTGTTCCTATCGATGAATAAATTTGAATGGGCTAACTTTAGATGCAAAAACGAAGACTAAGGTCTTTTTCAGTAAGATTATTTGTTACATAATGATATTGGGCTCTCTTTTGAAAACAAACTTCCGAAAAATGAGGTTTTGAGAACGTTCCACCGAGGACGGGCGGAAATTTCTTAATATAAATAATACATTACATAGGCAGGATACATTTTAATTAATTTATCTACTAACTTGGGACAATCAACAAGCAAATTTTTCGGTATTTATCTTTTAATTCTTACGATAGCCAGTAGATTAGAGCAAGTGCTAAAACCCAGTTTAGATAATTTGATAATGTATAAATACTACTAGTTATCGTATTAGCCACATCTAGTTTCCGAAAACGACAACAATGATCCGTGCTCTGGTACTGTTGGCCCTTTTGGGAGCCGCTGTCGGTAAGTTATTACATTATTAAGATTTTTCAGTTGTTTGTCTACTCTCTTACCGCGAGCATTCAGAACATTGCAGTGTTATTTTACCAAGGTAGGATGATGCCTCAGAAATCTAATTACCTAAAAAGGCACGATTTTGTGAAACGCGTCACTGGCCATTGTAAAATGGCCACGGTAAAATGGCCAGTGTAGTACCTTGCTCGCTTCTCTTCCCTCAACCCATTCGAGAGCATTTGAGGAAATTGTGTTATAGGTACGTCTAATGGGCGTTTTACAAGATTTTTTAATTAATAAGGAGGATTTTTAGGGGGCGCCTTGCGCGTCATTTTCTCAAAAGAATAGGCATAGGATTTACGGTCGTAGGCGTGAAACAGAGGGTTATTTACAAGAAAACTACACAACATAAGAATAAGGAACCAAATAATTAGGTAGTAATAAGTTACGAATTAAAACAATAATATTCAGATCGTAAGCTACCTGAGATCTCGACTCAAGTTATGTGCTAAACAGAGTACTTACCTACTTTATGTAGGTACGATTTTGTTTACCGTAGGTATTTTGTGTTCTCAATCGTGTTTTCACAGTTAGGTAAATAATAACAAATCATGGTGAAAATAAGCTCAAATTACAATTCATTGTGGTACTACGTTTCTATAGGAAATTCGCCAGAGCTGAGATAGCAGAGCTGTCGCCAGAGCTTAAGGAACCAAAGAAAAAAAAATTAAATTCTTGTATTTTAGGCCTAATGTAGGCCTATTTTGACAAGCAAACAAGCTAGGGTAATGCAATCATTATGAATAAGAGTTATTTATATATTAATAGAAGCCTCTATAAAAGGCGTAGGTACAAACAGAAGCATTAATTGGTAACCCCCCTAATAGTTAGAGCTTACACTGCAAATCACTGTACGATTTACAAATCTTTTACTCAAATACTAAGAAACAAAAATGTATCACCCAGTGGGAAGCGAACCAGACATCCAATCGCTCACACAACAAGTAACGCACGCACCAATCAACTAAACCAACGAACCAGTTATATATGCATCGAATTTTTATGTTATTAGTGTTCGACAGCGGATTTTTATTTATGGGATCTCTTTACACTGGATAAGAAAAAATGAAGTTTTTGAGGGTAGATCTAAATATAATCTTGGTGAAAAAATAAAAGGTCACTAGCCATTCTCGATTCTAGTCTTGTCTTACTGGTTTGAATTATAAATTAATTGAAGGAAATTATGCATATTAGTAATTTTGTGAGAACCAAGATCGCGGTGCTTTTCGAACTGCAAATGAGTAATCAGGAGATTGCTCGTTAGCTTTGAATTACGGTAAGTTATCTACTTATTATTGTGTCCTAATCGTAACGAAACAAAGACATTTTGTTTTTTACCTTGTTATCTTTGGCTTAGGTATATATAAAAACCTAAGTATTGATTTGTTGTCTTACAGATTAAAACCGTGCGCCTATGTGTGATGTGGGGATGTGTATGTACGAAAAACCACAGGAGTGTAGGTATACAAATCATTGCAGTCGCCACAATAATATTGTTGACATTCACTCGAGTTCGCCATTTGCATCCACTTGTTCTACTGCTCAACAATATTTGATATCAACATCAACAGAAGGCATTTGCATGCAGCTGATATACTTACACAATTATCGAGCAGCAAAAAAAGAACTGTCTGCTGAACTCAACCGCAGGGCAAGAATGAATAACTACGTAAGTGATAATACTGATAATTCTCAACAAATCCAATTACCTTTAACAATGATTATTTCATCATAATAATGATCTTTTTAACAAGTTAGTATTCACACGAACCAAATAAACATTATAACAGTTGATTATTTTTTTCTTTTTAGGTTTTTGGGATGGATATCCTCTATGGGTCCTGGAGAAATAGTAGAAATAGCTGGGCGCATGAATGACGAGCAATATTTGAAAGTGTTAAAGGTTACCTTCTACGCGGATCGCGTATCCAGAGGCCCAAATCTATTTTGTCCATGATAATTGTGCAGTGCACTTACGCGGATGGTCTCTGAAGCGTTGTTCATCTCTAGAAGACATTACTGTTATTCCTTGGACATCTAAAAGTTCGGACCTAAATCCGATAGAAAATATGTGGGTCAAATGGTTTTAAATTGAGATCCGATCCGTTAGCCCTTAAGCTATTAAGCGATAAGTATCACTAAATATAAAGGACGATAATTATCACTACTAAACCCTAATGTAATTTTACCTTTTAACATTGTCAGAAAAACTCCATTTGACCTCATTTATTTTCAAAATACCTGATTATATAGTATTCCATGATTTACAGGAGATCCAAATTGTTTAATTCATTAGATTAGCTAAGTAAACAAAAATCTAATGAAAACATGTGTATTCTCGAGCACTAAATCGAAAATGGAATATTATTTTTCAGGATAGGAAGCTATTTGTAAGTAGGCTAAATAATAAAATAAAACATGTCAGAACTAATTACATTTTTTGTGTTGTTGTTTGTGTAGGCAAAATTTTGAAAAAATAAACGTAGGTAATTGTTTACCTGAAATTATTATTATTGTTTTATTTTATCAATTACTTTAAATTCATACTAATAGACAAAAACTTCACTATTACACATAAATAAATGTCATTAAATTACTAAAATTAAGTAGTAGTTATAAAACACTAACATCCACTGCAAGGATTCGATGACGGTCATTACGATGTGCGGAAACAGAATCTCGGTTACACTAACCACTAGGTACACCATAGTAACATGTGATACAAGCTGGAAATTTCATTATCGTTACTCCTGATAAAAGAAATGTAGGTATTGAAAAAAACATTTGTTTTTTATTTAAACAATTAAATAAACTTTATAATAAAACAAAAATAAAAAATAATGTAAACTAAAATGAATATAAAAATCTTCACGGGTTTGAACCTACATGCTACTGAATGATAACTATGACATTCTGTGAGGCGGTTACCAATTAATGCTTCTGTCTGTACCTACGTTTGTTTATGAAGATCTTTGGCTACAGGTGCCAAACTACTGATTGGATCTGCCTGAAGTTTCTCATTGAAAGGAAGGTACATGTTGGTACCTATTGGTACCTAAAGTTCTGAATAGGTTTAGGGAAAAAAACGGAACAAAAATTGCCGAGGGCGAACCTTGTTAGGGATGAGATGAGTGTGATTTCTATTAATGCAGTTTTAAAATTTTCCAGCGCTCCCGAAGAAGATCACCCGCATCGTCGGCGGTGAGCAGACCACCATCGAAAAATTCCCGTTCATGTCCAACATGCAGTATGGTATGTTCGGGATCTGGTGGTTCCAGGCCTGCGGTGGTACCCTCATAAACCAAATCACTATTGCGTCCGCAGCCCACTGCTACGAGTAAGAACTTTAGAATAACCAACTTAAGCAAAAGACAATAGCGGAGATACTGGCTATCTCTTGCGGGTGTTTGTAAATAATGACAAGCGAAGTAATGTCAACAGTAAATTTACGCATAAAAACAGCAGGCGGCGCAAGCAAGTCGTGGCCTTCCATAAGGGGCCATTAATTTGTGTGAGAACTATTTGTATGATGCTCAGAAAAACGATTGTCTATATATTGTCTATGATCGTTTTTCAGAGGTATGATGGCCCTTTGAAGGGTCATGTCTTAATCAATCACATTTGAATTTCTTCAGAGGTGACGTTCCTTCGGAGTGGCGTGTGCTTCTCGGATCTGCAAATGTGAACCAGGGCAAGGAGTTCCTCGTGTCTCAGTTGATCAACCACCCACAGTACAGCTCCGTTACTTTGGACAACGACGTAGCGGTCGTCAGGCTGGCAAGCCCGACCGCCTTCTCCCCACAGATCCAGGCTGCGCCTATTGCTGGTTTTTCCTACTTCCCGCCAGCTGAAGCTGTGGTGACGGCTGCTGGCTGGGGAACCCTTTCAGTAAGTATATCTATCTAATAAGAAATTATAGACTTATTTAGTAGATATTATTAGACTTATTTAGTATTTTTTGCCGATCATTAAACTTTAAACCCAATTAACTTACTACTGTCTGCTGGCAAAATATTTTTTTCTGCTGACCCTTTTGCGCAGCCGAACGAGGACCGAAATACAATTATTTCCATACACATTATCCTCGTGCGGATAACAGTGGTGGACCAAACCCGAAACTGAGTTCGAGAGTTTTCACAGGACACATTAAAAAACTATGATGTAATAACATGTATTTGTTATTTTAATTCCGGACGCACAAACTGCGTCCTACGTCCATGGGTGTAATTGACGCGATCGCGAAGCGGCAAGGAATACTTGCAATTCGAATATGAGTGGGAGCCGCTTTACGACCGCGTCAAATTTGCTCATTTATTATGATAAGATATCCTAATCTTGAACTCTGTTCTATAGCATGGTGGAACCTCTCCCACAATGCTCAACAAAGTGGACGTGCAGGTGATCGACCAGGCTGTGTGCGCTGAAAGATACGCTCACCTGAAGACCCAACCCGGCTTCCAAAACTGGCCTGATATCACCGAAGGAATGCTGTGCGCCGGTATTCTAGATGTAGGCGGCAAGGTGAACTTTTATCTTATTTTACTTTTTAGGTGCCTAACTAGCGCTAAGCGGATAAACGCCTGAGACTTATGTGATTCTCCTGACCGTAAAAATCAATGGAAAATTTGTCTTAGCTTCAATATTTAACGTTTGTATAAAACATGTTTGCCCATTTTACCACACGGAAAATAAATTTCATTTATAATTCAACACATCTCGCGACTACGGCATAACGTAAGTAACAGCCGATTGTAGGTTACATGTTACAAACGTCAGTGGTCCTCATAAGTGCGTAATTGAATCCAACAATAATCAACAGAAATCGAAATGCCAATTTAAAGTGGTAGCCTACGAACTGTTTTTGTTGCTTCTTGCAGGATGCTTGCCAGGGTGACTCCGGTGGCCCGCTGTTGCACAATGACATTCTGGTCGGCATTACCTCCTGGGGTTACGGCTGCGCGCACGCCACTTACCCCGGCGTCAACGCACGCGTCTCACACTACTCCGACTGGTTCGTTCAGAACGCGTAAAAATCAGACTTTAAATATCACCAGTGACAATCAAACACCAGCTTGAGCTCTTAACTATTATTGCAGTAATACTCAAACACCAGCTTGAGATCTACTTGTTAATATAGCATATGAAAGCTGATTCGATACTACGAAAAAGTTCGTCGATTATCAAAGCGCAAGAAAATGCTTTTTTTTTAATAAATTATTTAAATTATAAAGAATGATGGCAAGAATTATGACCCATTTTGTGCATCGATCGCTAGGGTATCAATCGGTAGCCCTAAAAATTCTGAATAAAACTGCATATTTAGTTTTCCCATAATTTTTGCAGGAAAAATTAAATTATTTTTTGAAAATATGGTTAGTTATGGGTTATGGAAGGGTGATAACCGCCATTTTAATTTTGACGTTGACATTGCATGCTTACTTGACATCAATCAAAACTCACAATCAATTGTCAAGCGGTTTACAAACCAAAACAAACAAACTCCGAAAATGAGGCAATTTTTGTTTTGATTTTGTAGATTAAAGAAAATAATACCACAGTACATACCACTACTTTCTTGTAGATTTTGTTGTGATTTCGGTAAAAGTATTTATTTTATAGAGATATTTTCCTTGGCATTATGATGATTTAAAGAAAATAATACCACAGTACCACTACTTTCTTGTAGATTTTGTTGTGATTTCGGTAAAAGTATTTATTTTATAGAGATATTTTCCTTGGCATTATGATGATTTAAAGAAAATAATACCACAGTACCACTACTTTCTTGTAGATTTTGTTGTGATTTCGGTAAAAGTATTTATTTTATAGAGATATTTTCGTTGGCATTATGATGATCTTTATTTATACTTAAATGAATCTTAGGTAAGCAAATCGACTGAATTAACACCATTATACAGTGTTACGCTTGCATTTGTACTCTTTTTAGGATGTCTACCTACTACTAAACTTACAATATTATTATAAAATAACCAACAACAACGTCAGTTTGATCTGTCATCATCATCATCATCATCATCATCAGCCTATGTTAGTCCACTGTTGGACATAGGCCTCCCCTAATGAGCGCCATAGCGCCCTGTCTTCGGCTTGTCGCATCCAGCATCTGCCAGCAGTCTTTCGCAGATCGTCATCCCACCTGGTCGGAGGGCGTCCTACACTACGTTTACCGAGTCGCGGTCTCCACTCAAGAACACGTTTACCCCAGCGGTTATCGGTTCTTCGCGAAATATGGCCGGCCCACTGCCACTTCAGTTGGCTAATTCTCTGAGCTATGTCGATGACTTTAGTTCTCTGTCGGATGTATTCGTTACGAATCCTATCCTTCAGAGAAACTCCGAGCATAGCTCTTTCCATAGCGCGCTGAGCGACTTTGAACTGGTGGACCAACCCTATCGTGAGTGTCCACGTCTCAGCTCCGTAGGTCATGACTGGTAGGACGCACTGATTAAAAACTTTCGTTTTCAAACATTGCGGTATGGATGACGAGAAGACTCGACGTAGTTTTCCGAACGCTGCCCAGCCTAGCTGGATCCTCCTCTTGGCTTCCTTCTCGAAATTGTTTTTACCCAACTGCAAAATCTGCCCGAGGTAAGTGTACTCAGAAACAATTTCGAGAAGGTGGCCATGTACGATCACCGGTCTTGGATCAATGTGGGCATTGATCATGACTTTGGTTTTATCCAAATTCATGCCAAGACCGATACATCGGGAGGCTGAAGCTAGACTGTCCAGCATCCGGTTCAGCTCCTCTAGCGACTCCGCCATTAAGACTATGTCATCAGCGAATCGCAGGTGTGAGATGTAGTCGCCGTTTATGTTGATGCCCTTGTCTTTCCAGTCCAGCGTCTTAAACATATCTTCCAACGCGCTCGTGAACAGTTTCGGGGATATGACATCCCCCTGCCTCACTCCTCTGCGCAGTTGGATCGGTTTAGTCTGCTGGTCCTGTACTCGGACACTCATCGTAGCGGCTTCGTAGAGACATCTCAGCACCTCGATATAACGATAGTCTACTTGGCATCGCTGTAAGGATTGTAGAACAGCCCAGGTTTCAACGGAGTCAAAGGCCTTCTCATAGTCCACAAAAGCCAGACACAGGGGCTGATTATACTCTTCGGACTTCTGTATAATCTGCCTCACTGTGTGAATGTGGTCTATGGTACCATATCCTCCGCGAAACCCAGCCTGCTCCGGTGGCTGAAACTCGTCGAGTCTCCTGGCGAGACGGTTCGATATAACTCGTGAGAAAAGCTTATAGACGTGACTTAGGAGCGAGATGGGTCTATAATTTTTAAGAAGGGTTTTATCTCCCTTCTTAAAAAAGAGCACCACCAAACTCCCACTCCACGCCTTTGGAGTTCTCCCACTGTGAAGGACGGCGTTGAAGAGGCTCTGTAACTCCTGTATAACAGGGTATCCTCCAGCTTTCAAAAGCTCTGATGTTATTCCGTCCTCACCGGGGGCTTTTCCATTTTTAAGCTGCCTCAGAGCTAACACGATCTCGTCTTGACTGATGTCTGGCAGTTCGTCGGTATAGTGGCGTATCAAGGTGGCTCTAGAATCGTGGTCGTCTCGTTGGGAACGGGGAGCATGTGCAGCGTATAAACGGCCATAAAAGTCCTCTATCTCGGCCGATATCTCCGGCTTCGACAAAACGGTCCTTCCGTCGTGCGTTGAAAGCTTCGTCAGGTGGCTCCTTCCAAGCTGCTGAGTGAATACTTTGGACCCTCGGTTTCGCTCTATTGCCTCTTCAATGAGGCGTGTATTAGAGCTCCGAAGGTCGCGTCGTACCATCTTCGCAATTCGCTTGTTCAGGTCTGACCTCTCTGACGAAGTCGCTTGGGTGGTTTCCCGTCTTTTTGTCATCAGCCCAAGAGTCTCATCCGAGAGTTTGGACTTCTTACCAGTACGCTGCTTTTTGCAAAACTTGATGCCCTCGTCCCTCAGCGTTTCTACCAGATTGTGTAGGGTCTCGTCAGCGTCATCAGTGGGTTCCAAGGCAGCGAATCTATCCCCGAGAAGCTGCTGAAACTTCTCGGTGCCCGCCATGATTTGGATTGGGTTCGGTCGGAGCGTGGACTTCACCAGACGGTTTCTTTCAAGCTTCAAATTTATATTCAGAGAGCCTCGAAGGAGTCGGTGATCAGATCCGGTATTGAACCTGTTGATCACTGAGACATCTCTGAATATATGCTTGCTATCCGTCATGATGAAGTCGATCTCATTTTTAGTCACAGAATCGGGACTCCGCCATGTCCACTTCCTTTGGGGCTGTTTCTTAAAGAAAGAGTTCATTAAGAACAGCCCCTCTTTCTCAAGGAAGTTGACGAGCATTTGTCCCCTGTGATTTCGAACACCAAAACCATGCGGGCCTATTCGGGATTCGTTGCCAGTCTGGGTTCCCACCTTGCCGTTGATCTGTGCAAATATGAAAATAAGGTGAAATATCCAAATGACACTCTTTTTGTGGCCAGTACAGGCTGGCAACAGGTAAATTCCTACTACTATGTTTGATTCCGAAGGTATTGAAGCTACCCGGTCAACTTACTCTTATAGTTTTTATCTAACTTTGCTGTACTTACCTACTTATGTAGGTAAGATAAACTGTATTGAAGTCCTGCAAAATGTGAAAATAATGATCAATCAGGTCAGGTTAGTTATTGCATGCCGAATAGGGTTTTGTAGCTTGTTTGATGCCATATAATTAACGGCTAAAAGAACAATAGAATTGTTGTTTCAGTTTCCCTATTGTTGCCAATAACTCCCCTTATTCAATAGATGAATTAGCAAGTTAACTTCACACAGAACAAGACATCTCCCATTATAATGTAAAATAATTTGAGGTAAGTAAACATAAGATTATGGGCAATAACCCCGAAATAATGATGCCATCTATGGCGCTCATTAGGGGAGGCCTATGTCCAGCAGTGGACTGTTATAGGCTGGTGATGATGAAACATAAGATTCCAGAATGCTGCATAGACTAGGTAATCTAAACTAAATATATAAGTATAAGTAGCATCCTGCAATTTCATTTTGTGAAAACAACTGTATATATCATAGTTATCAATTATCATACTAATACTGTAACCTAGAGACTAATACTATATTTCTATAATCATTGCAGCCTTAAAGCTTCTCCGTTAGAAAACCCTGGTTTCTAAGAAATAAATATAGGGAAAGTTTCTTTTTGTTTAAAGACAGATGTTTTACTTGTTTTATGCTTCAAGTATCACAGAACTATTGATATTTTTGAATAGATACTTCTAACTAAGACTTGTTTTTTATTTTCATCTAAGACAGAAATGCATTTTATTCTGTCTCCACTTCTTTTAACTAGGTTGAGTTAGTGGGTTTAACAATACCTAGCCAGTCCATATCACTATACAACTATGAGCATTTGCTCTGCCAAATAGGATGCTGTGTCAGAGAATATATGGAATCTGCCGTCCATATGGTGAGTGTTGTGATGTCAGATTTTGTTTACTATCTCTCAACTATTATACATACCGCAAGCTGTGGAAAGAAAATGGGAGACCTATGCCTAGCTATGATAAACTTATTGTATAATTATATATTTTCAGGATATATAAAAATATAGCCTGAAAAAACTAAAATATGCACCAGTTTTTATTGTCCATAACAGAATTGTTAAAAAATTATATTCTGTAAGAAGGTTCATAATATCAGTGCCTAGCTACTAGACAGGACCTGCAGTGTCCAAGAGTCCTGTAAGGTCTAAAGGAAATAAAGCACTTTGATTTTGAGTTGTTCATTATTATTAAACCATTCACTGCTTAACCTAGCTGGTGCAAGATAAAACCTACAGTGGTTATTATTCAACATGTTGCAGCCCCTGCTAAGTATATTAAGTACTATAATATGATGTAATAATGGATAAGAAGGTTTCAAACAACCTATTAGGTTGACAATATGTGTAGGTAATAGAAGAGGGTATCAGGGCGTGGTACATAATATACCTTCTATACATTATATATATGTTAGTTCGAATGTAGGGGACTGGTTCTTGGTACGAACAAGCCGGTGTGCATCTTAGTTACTTTAGGATAGGCTCGATCGGCTTGATCCAAAAAAAATCAGCAGGAACTTTGGCTGAATGACTGTCTGGGCCGATTGTTTTACAGCGATTCATGTTTTTTATTCATCCAATGAATTCGTATACAAATAAAAAGTTGAGTAAGTAAAGGGTTGCGAGCCATAAGCAAAGTGGTTGAATTTGGCGCCATACCTAATAAATATTGCCTTCAATAAAATTAATATTCTATAAATTAAAATGACATTAGCGTTGTATTCGGAACATCCTCCTATTAATCTACATACCTACTGAGGAGGAGCGAGACTAACAAAGGAGGTTAGTTTTTACTTAAAGTTAGGGTGCTGATACCAACCTCTAGAATTTAAACCTTTTTCGTCACCCTGCCGCCGCCATTTGTAACAATAGGATGCTATGGACATGGATTTATGAAAAGTAAGGATAGCATCCTGTGAAATCAAACTTGAATCCTAACAATGGCGGAATGACATTGAGTGTCATTGTATATCGAGATGCCAACTGAAGAAAAATTTACCCATATTTTTTATAAATATTCTTCCTAATAATTGTTTACAAATGAATATGTAGATTATAAAAAATCTACGTAGGCACTGCTTTAGCCACGGTCATCGTCTATTAGACCTACTTTTTATAATTTTCAATTTACGCCAGCGCTTTATGGTGCTAACTGCAGTGAATTTGATTATCCCACAAGCACAGAACAGAACACTGTACTTTCCCGGGATCAAAAATAGTAACGTACCTATTTGCTAATCGAAGAAATTTTAACAAAATCTGATCAGCCCTCAGTGTATTCCAACTCTCCGTTCACTGTCTCATTTTAGTTTGAATAAATTATTCTTTGTGCCTATTAACTGGCTGACTTTTTTCTGCCTGATGCTTCGCATGCGTTGTTCCTATGGAAATGCCTAACCAAAAATAAAAAAAAATTACTTATTTAAAGTAGCAATAAGCAGCCATATATTATTATTACGATTGTTACTAGGAAGATCAATTAAACGTTCCTAATAATGAAAAAATATACATTATTCTCATTATTCATTGTTTGATAAATAAGAAATAAAAATTTATGGATACATAAATATTATTAATTTTAATTGCCCAAATTCTTATAAATGAAAAATCTTAATGCACACTGCATGCTATACTAGATTAAGTGGGATTCCAATTATTTTCATTGTGAGATTCTCTGATTACAGTGATTACCTATACGAATTCAATTTAACTTCAAATTTTCATCACCTAGAAATCTGAAAAAATATTGACTATTAGTAATGCCCTGCGGCTACCTATAATCTCGATATAACATGTTATCTGCGTAGTAATCAGCGTCAGTAAAATTATTATTAAAATGGGTTCAGCTATTTTGGAGGTTAGCTTAAATAAACACTATAATAATTCGTCTATCAAAAGCTAAGCTATTGTTTTGATATTACATACAGAAATTCAATATCATAATTATATATTATTTCAAATAATACATATTATTACCAGAATGATAAATAAATGCCTATTTACCTGATTCATAATTTAAAGTCAATAAAATATGAGAATTGAAACTTATTAAATATACTCCCACATTTACCGGAAAATTTACATGTTTACATGTTGGCAGCACTGGCTAGATTTTGTGCTTCTATTTTGATTATTTTGTTCATAATAATTTTGCGTCAAATCAAAGAAATAAGTTGGTGAAATTAGAAATTTACCTAGGAAATGTGATCCGGTGTTTTTTATTGACAAACCTATTGTGATTTTTGCAACATCTGACCACACAAGACGGCGTTTTCAATTTATTTTGGTTTGTTTACAATGGGGTTCATCAGTTGGTGTATAAAGCCGTAATGGCGATGGCCAGCATACTATTTGATTGATTGGCATGCTTGCTTGATTGGAGTGCTTCGTTTTATTTTTTTCTGATACTCCTTCCGTACTTATTTATAGTTTCATGGCTATGGAACTAAAAACATTCTACCTATTTTCAAAAAAATATTTAATTTTTTCTGCAAAAATCAAAGAAAAACTAAAAATGCAGTGTTCCTCAAAATTTTGAGATGAATCGAATGGTATATTTTTTATCCTTGCTCAAATTTTTGGGACAAGCATGTATGGAAACTTGCCATTGTTCTTTATTTACTTACTGTCCTCTTCTTCAAAAGCACCGTAACACACCACATTTTCACCCCAGTTAGGTTAAAATAGGTCACTCTTCTTAGGGTACATGCAGGACCTAACTAAGCACAAGAGTTGTTTTTGTAGGGTTTTGACTTTTGGTTCCAAAAAAAAAAAACATATCAAAGTTATACAGGGTGGAATTTTGCGTCCATTCCACCTAGTTACATTGTAGTTACATTGATGTAACTAGCTGGACTTTTTATTTTATTTTTATTTATTTTTATTTTTATACCAAGTAGTTACATTTTTTTTTTGTAAACACTATAAGATTGGCTCCTTATCTACTAGAAGAAATTATATTAACCTCATATACCTGCACAAAATACTCCATTCCCATATAGACTGTCCTGAATTATTAGCGTCTATCAGTATGAATACAAAATACAGGTTCCGTTCCCCTGAAACATTTTCAATAAGAGTTTTTATAAACAATGTTTCATACAATATTCCCCTACAAAGAATGTGTCGATTGTATAATGAAGTAGCGAAATCCAATGAAGTAGATATTTTTGATAAAAACCATTGTAGATTTAAGCGTTGTATAAAAAAGATCTTGTAAAGCTATTACTTGTCTAACTTAGTTGATATATTATGTCTTTTTTTCTCTTTATTTAAGTAATCTTAATTTAATGCATGCAACACTATTGTTTTTCTCTGTGTTCACATAATTGATCTCAATCTAGATCAGAATTGTAAATAACTAAGTTTAATGTAAGTAATTGGATTGTTATCTGATTTGTGAATGAATAAATAAATAAATTTAAAGACGTAACTTTAACGTAACTAATGAGACTTTTTTCTTCCACCTAGTTACACCGTAGATAGGTACCATCGTAGGTTTAAAAGATATATTAGTTAGCTCTCGTGAGTCATGTACTCCTAGTACTTTCATGCTCATGGCAACCAACGTCTAATGAATTTACTTAATGAAACTTCTTTGGTGAGCAAATGTACTGACCACCGTCATCGACGAAACGTAACGTACGTCAACGCCAAACGCAACTATGGTGAGCTACACTATGGCTACACTACATCGAACAAACAATGTCGTAGAAGGATGGAATTATAAAATTAATACTAAAATTTGTAAAAATCAAGGCAATGGGCTAACCGTCTTACATTGTTTGTTCGATGATGCTCAATTATTCTCTTTTAGAAAACGTCAACTTGATGAATTTAATTCAAGCACTCAACTCATTAGTAACCGTCTTACATTGTTTGTTCGATGATGCTCAATTATTCTCTTTTAGAAAACGTCAACTTGATGAATTTAATTCAAGCACTCAACCAAAACGGAGAAAAGTAGACAGAGAGAAGGATAACTTTATATTAAAATCACGTTTGCAATTTATTATTTATTTATTATATTATATTTTAATTTATTTATTTATTTATTAATTAATTTATTTATTATATTGTCAGGAGATATAACAGTAAATATTTTTCTCGACAAAATCTTGGCTTTTTTAAGTTCTTAATAATAATTGGTATTATCTCCTGATCATAGGTTCAACGCAAAGCAAATTACAATGCCATCTTCCATTTGCTTTAGTATTTTATTATAATTACCATTCTTTAAAAACAGTGTTTTCATTAAGACGTTGGTTGCCATGAGCATGAAAGTACTAGGAGTACATGACTCACGAGAGCTGACTAATATATCTTTTAAACCTACGATGGTACCTATCTACGGTGTAACTAGGTGGAACAAAAAAGTCTCATTAGTTACGTTAAAGTAACCTACGTCTTTAAATAATGGAACTACTTGGAATAAAAATGTCCAGCTAGTTACATCAATGTAACTACAATGTAACTAGGTGGAACGGACGAAGGGAACACCCCCATCATCGGGAAGACCCCGCAAAACTTTTCAGAAGTAAGGTAATCGCAGTAAGTTTTTCATTTTATTAAAAAAACACATACCTAATATTTTTTAAATTTCATTTATTAGATAACCCATAGGTACTCATTAAGTTTGGATATTTCCACTACGCCGCAAGTTTAACCGATGAAAGAATCGTGGTTAATCGTACAGCAGGGCTGAGGACATTGTGGCAACCCTCTTGGGATGCCTATGTAGAAAGAAAGAGAATGAAAGATCAATTTATTTGGCCGATGCCGAGCCGATTGATGTGGGGTTGCCGATGTCTCTCGTCAGTGACAGTTTACTCCCGCTGTCGGTCAGTGTTCTGTCCCTTCTCGGCAGTGGAAGCATCAGCCCCGTCCGCCGGCTCGCCCGGACCTACACCGGACTGGATGGATTGCTTCCGACCGCCAGTTGAGCTGGTGGCGCTTCTCTGTACAGTGGAATCATTCATGACGTCACTTTTAGGAAATAAAAGCTGCAAGGAAACAATGCTGTAAGGTGTAGGTTAGTAGTAAACTTATGTGTGATCGATTATATGAGAGATGCGAACGTAGTAAACTTATCGGTTCGATCAGTCCTACGAGTATAACATTAATTATTATGAATTCAATATAGCAATGTTGTCCCCAGACACAGTCCGGTGAGCTTTTTGGTCGGCGACATGTCGGCCACTTTTACATTTCTTTACAATTAGGCAATAATCCTAAACCGGAATGCCACAAGTCACCAAAAATAAAAATACCTACTACTAAATGATAAATGCCATTAGCTTAAAACCCCTAATTACTACCCGATCCTGTCCATACAAAGATTGCCTGGAATAGATCGCTTTCTGCGATAAGGCCGCCGATTGTGCCACACTAGATTTAAGTACATACTGATTGTTTATAAGGTGCAATATAGATATTCTATCTAATTACAAGCGACATCGTCAGTTTTTCAATCACAAGCGGCAGAGTCGAGTCACAGCAAAGTTTTAAGTGGATTGGAGTCCCCATCCCAATCCCCACCCACGAGGCGCTGCAAGAGAGCTATAAGGGTGCTATTCCACTGACCGCGCGCTGCAAGTCCTTTTGTATCTCCTGCTGCACGCTAACGGTATCGCTTTCACGCAGCTGCTGAGCGCGCAGGCATTCCACCGCCAGCGATACGATGCGCTGCAAGTCTTCTTGCGGCGCTAGCACACCGCAGTCTGTGATAGACGATCATTTGATCTTGTTAAATATTCAGTTTTAGATGATTATAAGATAGAAAATGTGTATTATGCACCAGGCTATAACTTCACTTATCCTAAACTTTGATAATGTCCCTCTTAATACATTCGTAATTAACATCGAGTACGTATCCAGTAGAGTTGAAATTTCAGTTAGGATTGTTAAGAAAATATTCAGCCAAAAAGTACACAGAATAATAAAAAGTGTCAACTGTTGTCATTGGCCGAAGCAATGTCATTTGATAAAAAGGGATGGGGTAAAACTGAGTCTTATATCGATGTTTTGGCGAGTTTCATATGTACGATTCATGATTTTCAATAAAATAATGCTCATTTGTTTATGGTTTAAAATGTAATAATGCTACTTTGTTTAATTTAATAAATATTTCTCTAATAATAATAATTAGTACAATAGTATCATATAATATTGTGTTATTATAAAATGTCTTTTCTTGAAAATTTCGAGAAACGACGGTGTCTTACTTCGTCGGAATCCAGTTTTATCGTCTTGTAGGCTTTACCAAATATCTTTCAATATAATGTTGTGTTGGAAATCTTTGAAAAAATGTAATCCGATGTAATAATAGTTCCTCAAAGTACAATAAAATTCTTACGGGACCATTCTACACACAACAATCAAAAAAACCTAGATACAAAAAAGTATTTAAAAAGTACCTAATTTATAAGTTTACAAATAGCTAGCAATAAACCTACACAATCGTTCAAATATCACAAGCTAAAACATTACATCTTAATCGGTATTGTGTGATATCATGCTTGACCTGAAGTATCGATATCGATAGCCTGAACCAGCAAGTTCCTTCTCTAAATAAGTAAGTTCTAAACCACAGACGGGTTACAGAGATTCGCGGTTTTTGTATGGCGCCTCTACGGGATATGTACTCGATGGTAATTAAAAATATAATCTCGCTTCAAAGATTATATAAACCAGATATATTAGTATGTAAGTAAAATTTTGTTTGTTAAATACATATACATATATGTTAATCACATAAGCTTAGTTACCAAAGTGTAATCCTTCGAAAGTTTTATGAAGCCCATGGCTTATAAAACGCTGTAAATGATTATGTTGTATTACACTGGAAATGTACTTTTTATTATTTTTATTGATAATAACTTTTGAAATTGAATTGAATTGAATAATTTGAACGTGCTACGTTATCTTATTTTGACAACCTTCTTTGACAAAGTCGGCCTTGACGGCTTGCTTACTCATGCCCATGCTATGTCCATTAGGTGTACGAGTGCAGAGTTTTGTTTTAGATAACAATTCTTAAATTATATATGATTAATAAATAAATAAATAATACTGGACAATCAACACAGAATCACCTAGCCCCAAACCAAACAGAGCTTGTGTTATGGGTGCTAGATGACTGATATACATAATAGAATATTATTACATAGATAGATACTTTTTATTATACATAGAAAACCACCAGAACACCGTGAACAAATATCTGCAGATCGTACAAATATTTGTCCCGAAGGGGGAATCGAACCCGCAACCTCATGTGTCGCAGGCGGACCTTCGCCCACCGCGCCACAGAGGTCTAAGCAGAAGGAATGAGAAAGTTAAGTAGGGAGAATAGAATAGTAGTGCACTGACCTCTCATGTCTTCAATAATATTAAACTCGTCTATTTCTTGCAAGGCCTCGGCCGTGAGAGGATGTTCGGCGTCGATGAGCGAGTGCACGAGCGAAGTCATTGTCTCCTCCGTTTCTGTAAATAAAGTTATTTATTTAAAACTAGCGGCCCGCCCCGGCTTCGCACGGGTATTAAACAAAAATTTCAGAAATTATACACAATAACACGATGGGTTTCACAGTTTTCATACGGATCCATTACTTTTTCTAACAGCATTGGGATTTTTGACATTGACTCGACACTCCGTAACTGACACTGGCCGTAGAGAAAAAGCAAGCACAGTGCGCAACCTCTTTTTCTATTCTGACGTGCCTTATTACAAAAAGAGGTTGAATATACAGCGCACGGATCAATTATTGAATTTTTCATGCGGATCCCTAACTTTTTTGAAAATATTATATAGCCTATGTTCATCACGGAAAATTTAGGATTCTAATGGTGAAAGAATTTTTCAAATCGGTCCAGTAGTTTCGGAGCCTATTCAATTCAAACAAACAAACAAACAAACAAACATACAAACAATCAAATCTTTCCTCTTTATAATATTAGTATAGATATAGATAATTTAGTCCCAAATCTTGCTTCCTACATCGCTCAAGAATGCCGACGAATAATATCAACTTGGTAGATGATTACAGTTAGAGGTGATAAAATACAGTCGGCTGTTACGTCATCCTTGGGCATGCATTGGAGGCATCGATGACGACGTCTGTGGCGCGGTGGGCGAAGGTTGTGGTCCGCTTGCGACTGAGCTTACGATCTGCGAATATTTCTTCAGGTTGTTCTGGTCGTTTTCTATGTATATTTAAAAAAATCTTTATATATGTAATGTACTCATGTATTATTACTAGCGGTCCGTCCCGGCTTTGCATGGGTAGGTATTTAACAAAAATTGCATTTTTATACGGAACCCTAACTTTTTTTTAAATCTTCTATAGCCTAGCCTATGTTCATCACGGAAATTGCAGGTGGTCTAATGTTAAAAGAATTTTTGAAATCGGTCCAGTAGTTTCGGATCCTGTTCAATTCAAACAAACAATCAAATCTTTCCTCTTTAAAATATTATTATAGTAGATTCTATTAAATATCTAGGAGTCATAATTGACGAGTGTATGTCGTGGAAAAACCAAATTGCGGCGATGTGTGGTAGGCTGAGAAAGCTACTCTACATTTTTAGGCAGCTTAGATCGTGTGCAAACAAAGAAACGATAAAATGTGTCTATCTGGCTCTATGTCAATCCATGGTGACCTACTGCATCGCTGCATGGGGATCTGCTTGCCAAACCCACCTTCTGCGGGTTATTCCCGCTCGTCCCCTCGCTTCGTCCCCTCAGGGGACCAACGGGAAGTTTACTTCCCGCTCGTCCCCACATTCATATACGTGGGGACGAGTGGGAAGTAAACTTCCCGTTCGTCCCCTTTTTAGAATTGGTACCAAAATGGTTAAAACACTAGAAGTGAATATTACTAAGTAAAAACAAAAAGCTTATATAATACGAGGTATTATATTTATTGTAAAAGTTTATTTTCTATGTTTGTTTGTATATTATGAATGAAAATGTATGCAGAAGATTGTGTGTTCGATTCTCGCCTCGGGACAAATATTTGTACTATTTGCAAATAATATGTTGAGGGAGTTGTGGTTGTCTTCTATGTATAATAATAAAAATCTATCCATGTTCTCGTTTACTGTTATGTATATTTTTATTAAGCACACAAGATAATGTTATGTGAATTGTCCAGCCAACAAATACTGAAACAAACTACCATCAAGATGAAACCCAACAGTAGCAGTGCTACTGTTGAAAACACTGAATTCATTAAATAAACCCAAAGAAAAGAAAGTTTTTTTGAAAAGACCACCAAAATATATTCATACAGGAATGCCAACCTGCATTGGGAAATGGAGAAATCATAGTTGGCTTTTTCTTGGAAATTGTTAAAAAAATAATACAATACATACAGTACACAATGCTATTTTACACCAAAAGAAAATATAAAAAGACAACATAAAACATGTAAAATGGGCGGCTTTATCGCTTTGAAGCGATCTCTTCCAGGTAACCTTTGGATGGAAAGAGTTATTAATTGATTGATTTTGTATGTTTATTTTTAATAGTCTATACTAATTTTAGACATAGGAAAGATTTAATTATTTATTTGTTTGAATTGAATAGGCTCCGAAAGTACTGAACCGATTTGAATAATGATTTCACTATTAGAATCCTAAATTTTCCGTGATGTACTATATATATTCAAAAAAGTTAAGGAGTTTCGCATGAAAAATTAAATTTTGTTAAATACCCGTGCGAAGCCGTGGCGGACCGCTAGGAATAAATAATAACTGAACTTTACACTATAATAAGTACCTACACGTTTATCTTTAACTTCATCATAGAGCATTTACGTAATACGTACGTTCAACTTTTATTTTGCATTTCTAATAATCATTCATCATAATATATCTTTGTATCATATAAAAATTGTATCCAGTAAATTAAGATTATTCATAAATCATGTTTTTGGTTTTAGCGTAGGAGATACCAGTTGTATATCAGATAGATAAGAAAGTTCACAAACATAGACAGCATACAAACAAACATAGAAATACCTCGTATTATATAAAGCTTGTTGTTTTATTGTCACTTCTAGTGTGTTAACCATTTCGTTATTTTTATAATGTTGATTATCTTATACTATTATTGTAAAATAAAAACAATAACAACTTGATTTAAATTGTTCAAACTTCAAATTAAAATGCCTTAAGATATTTAAAGATATTCTTTTAAAAGTTAATGTAATATAAGTGTATTATACCTAGTAATTAATATTTATGTTTTATGTTTCAAGTTGATTACTAAATATGTTCTGATTGTATTCAAAAATATCGGCATATATTTTAATGGGGACCAACGGGAAGTATACTTCCCGTTCGTCCCCATCGGGGCCAGCGGGAAGTTTACTTCCCGTTCGTCCCCTCAGGGGACGAAGCGAAGGGACGAGCGGGAATAACCCCCTTCTGCGACTGGAACGAGCACAGCGTGCCGTTTTAAAAGTTGCATATTGCAAACCTCGCAGATACTCAACAGAAACACTATATCAAGATGTTAAACTACTTTCTGTTAGGCAACTATTTATATTGATGGCAACACTGAAATTCCATAAAAATGCATTACAATCTGCAGTACCCCAAAGCGGTCGGCGGTTAGTATGGAAAACACCAAAAACTCGCACTCGTTTTGGACACAGAAGCTACAGATACTTTGGACCACGTTTATACTCGAACCTTGATAAAAAACTTAATTTATTATCTTTAACAAGAAAAGCATGTAGGAAAAAAATAATGGATTGGCTTAATACTCTTAACTACCGAGAAACTGAGGATTTACTTAAAACTTCTTCTTAAATAATTCCCCACCCCATCCTTCTTCCTTACCCCCCCCCCTACCCTTGTGGTTTATCCAGTTGCCTAGACTCTTACGAGACTAGTGACCTCGGGAAAACCACAAATCTCCTATTTCATACCAACGTACCATATTCACATTATACATATTGTCTTATTCATACATTGTCGCACTTGTTGCACCATTTATTAGTGTATTTTACAACTTAATTACTCGTTCGAAAGAGGCTAACTACCCACAACACAGGTTATCCTAGTGTGGGAGCTAGCGCTATTTACAAATTGTATTAGTATTTTATTTAAGTTAAATCTATGAACTCTGTAAACTAATATTTAGTTATAAGTACCTTATTACCTAGACTGAACTAACTCATTACAGCTTATGTTTTACCTACCCGCAATTTGTAATATGTATGTTATGTATGAACCATTGTTTGTTTCACAAATAAATAATAATTATTATTATTATTAGATATAGAATGTAAGTTATCTAGTACCCATAACACAAGCTCTGCTTAGCTTGGGGCTAGATAACGCCGTGTGAATCGCCCAGCCTCCTTGATTCGCCACGTACCTATCTCCGAGGCATGCGCCGAAGTGAAGAGCGCCGCGATGGCCGGCCCGATCCTCTTCTGAAGAGACTCGGCGGTGTCGGCCACGTCTCTCAGCGCCGCCTCCAGCTGACCCATCACCTGCTGGTTCGTGTTCGTGGGACCCTCCATCGCTTCCACCTGCAATCATCATCATCATTATCATCATCATCCTCATAAGCCCATGTTAGTCCGATGCTGGACCTAGACAGCTTGTCGCATCCAGTATCTGCCTGCAATCTTTCGCAGGTTGTCAGCCCGCCGGAGTGGCCCGGCATCCTACATTAAGCTTGCCGAGTCGCGGTCTCCACTCAAGAACACGTTCCAGCCAGCGGTTGTCGGTTCTTCGTGAGATATGGCCGGTCCACTGCCATTTAAGTTTCCTAATTTTTTGAGGTATCTCGATAACTTTGGTTCCCTGTCGGATGTATTTATTTACGTTACGAATCCTATCCGTCAGAGAACTGCAAGCTGTTCTATAGCTGTTATAAATTGAAGTGAAGAGAAATCAATAACATATTATTTCTTTTTTATAATAATTATCTGTATGAAATTTGACTTGTCTAAGTGCTTATTTTGTAAGCCTAAAGAAATAAAGTTATTGAATCTGAATCTGAATCTGAATAGCAGCTACATAGCTCTAGCGCCAACTACAAAATTTGTTTACAATTTTCTTCAGTTTAACAGGACTAAAACCACACTATCTATCCACCTAGGTGTTAAAGTATCAAGTAGTGGTGGATAGTTCAATAACTTTTCAAATCATTCGAGTAGTTTCGGAGTTTTAATAAAAACGACCAAATCTTTCCTCTTTATAATATAAGTATAGACAACGCAGTTCTTACTTAGAGAATCCATACGTAGACTGTAAATGCCTCACCTGGTCTCTACAAAGTCGGTCAGCCAACGCAGCGAGTGCGTCAAATGCCTTCGTGCGCTTCTTGTATCTCGAGGGATCGCCTCCCGTCTTCGCCAGCCAGAGGTTCACTAATTCGTCCACCACTTCGTACCGAGTCTTTGTCCTGAAGGAAAACTAATTTGTTATTACTTATTATTATAATTATCATCATCATCAGCCCACATCAGTCTACTGCTGGACATAGGCCTCCCCTAATGAGCGCCATAGCGCCCGGTCTTCAGCTTGTCGCATCCACCATCTGCCAGCAGTATTTCGAAGATCGTCATCGTTGTGCTCTATTACGTGCGAATTATTTTTCGTGCGTTTTATCAGTGGCTGTAGGACAATCGGGCGTCGGAAGTACTGCTGAAGCGACGTTCAGAAATACCTTGAACCTCCGCTCCGTGTCGTCAACAACCCGTGACATATGGCGTCCAGGACCTTTATAAAATAGGAAATTCCTTGCCCAAACCGTGTTACGTCACAAAGTATTCTAAATACGATTTTGTTCGATTCCACGCCGCTATCTTGTCATATCTGTGAAGCGCGTTGGGATTGGCAATAGCGAATAAAGGCCCAGGCTTCATTAGACTCACCCAGCCGTAACAAACTGCAGCTGTGCCGTGAGGTCCGTGAGCAGTTCTTTGGCCAGTTCCCGCGACACCCGCAAGGCATCCAGGCAGTTGTTGACAAGCGTCATCACTGTCACATCCAACACTTGTGTTTGAGATGCGATGGGGGTGCTGGAAGGAGGAGCTAATTGTAATATTATGCATGCCAAATGGTTTGGCTGCGACCCCACATAGACCGTCTCGATTTTTTTTCATTGTGAGTCACGCAGTATGCCTACTTTTAACTGAAATAACAATTTATCACGTGGCCCAAACATGACCTTGGTATGAAGTGACAAATTTTACAAGGTTTCATTACTTGATTTTACAAGGATCTTCTTGATTTTATAAAATTTCTAGTTGTGAAGCTATTGGTTATTAGAATTTGTGCGTTGTGTCTACGCCACCGGAGTCATCATTAGATTAGCAAGGAATGGTTGATATGGTGTCCTGAGATTTGATTTGATTGCCATTGAGGCACTTACGTAGATGTAAGGCCTTAATGACAGGCGAGTACTGAGACATAAAGAGTTTGAAGTGGCTGCTACAGATCTACCACCATCTACCGGAAAAACAACAGCAGCATCTGTCGTTCCCGCATAGACAAGACGGCTCTTAAGAGTACATTTTCCTTGTCGCCATACTCTTGAAAGAGTCGTAAATTTTTGTCTGAAACTTCTTATCTGTAGTAGTCAGACAAGGTACTAACATGGGGAAATACTTGTGCTTAAGGTTCTTCTTGACCCGAGGCACCATGAAGAGATAGATCGGTTCCTCTTCCTCCTCTTCGGGTTCCACTTGAGGCTCCGGCATCTTTGACAGCGGCTTGAGGCGGAGATCCTTTATCTCTTCTCTGAGGCTCTGGTCGAATCAAGTAAGGAAGGGACTTTGAAAGCGTACTTAAGGGTAATCGGAGGTACTAGTATGCTTTGACCACTATCTCAATTACGCAAGGCACATGTTCCATTGGGTACATAAAATAAAAAGCTCTAGCGCATTCCTTCGAATGAGCGGAATGTCGGAAAAGATAACAGATATACAGAGTTGTCCTAATACGCTTTACTAATTCAGTTTTATACAGGGCCGTAGCCAGAAATACTATTCGGGGGGGGTCGAGCCTTAGACCCGCCCGAGACAACATCTTTATATATGTAGGTACTTATGCTAATACCCGGAGTGGTTTTCAACCAAGCCCTTTCCAAAAAAAATCGATATAAAAATAATAACCATGGGTAACGGCGAGCGGAGCGAGCCGCGAATTTTTTCAGATTTTTCCGATGTTTTGTAAAAAAGTAGGCAAAAGTGTGACAGCTAGCCCCAAATATTTTAAAAACTGCGGTGGTCATTTTGGTGATTGGAGATTGGTATGCCAGCAACAAAGAAAAAAATGTGAGAAATACAAAAAATAAATAACTTCGAGTGTAATTTTCGGGTGACAAAAAAGTTAGTAGTATTCGTTAAGGGGTAGGTATAACAATTCACATTATTATGAGAGAATGGCGAGCGAAGCCAGCCGCCAAGTTTTTTACATATTTTCGGCAGGCTGATAAAAATGACTAAATGGCTATAGAATAATCGGCGAGCGAAGCGAGCCGCCAAATTTTTTGCATATTTTCGGCAGGCTGATAAAACTGACCGAAAGGCTACAGAATGAACGGCGAGCGAAGCGAGCCGCAATTTTTTTACATATTTTCGGCAGGCTGATAAAAATGACCAAAAGGCTACAGAATGAACGGCGAGCGAAGCGAGCCGCAATTTTTTGTGCGACCTTTCAGATGATCTATAAAATAGAATCAAGAGTGACAAAAGATTATGATTAGCGAACCCTGAAACTTTTAGAGCCAAAATTATAACAGTGAGTGGAGTGACCGCCGATATTTTGTTGTGTTTGCAGCCGCTGAAATTTTTTGAGAAATTGTGGCATTTTCGCAAGGTTGTTAAAAAGCTTAGAATAATTCCGAATTAACGGCGAGCGGAGCGAGCCGCGAAATTTTTTGTGACCTTTTCGGCCGTTATTAAATAGTTTAGAAAAGTATGTTATAAGTAAATACATGACAGTTAACGGAGAAAGCAATTCAATTACGGAACGACAACAAAATAGGTCTATTGATTTATAAAATTATAAGTAATGTCGTGATCTGCCTGCCTAGCTGGAATCGGCCGTAAAAGAATGCGATGCGTGCACCCAGCTCATTTAAAATGAAGAGACGAATTTTGTCGAAAAAAAGTTTGAGTTTTCAAAAGATAATAATTTAAAGAAATATTTAAGTGCTTACATACAGTACAATGTATGTAGATACACAATAGGAATCGCATGGCATGGTGCGCGAGCGCGCCCCGTCCGCCACCGACGACTCAGAGCGCGCTGTTGTTAATCGGAGACGAAAAATTTTTTGTGTTTTTAAGAGAGAATAGCTATTTAAATTAAGCCGCACTTTCCACGTACGAGTACGTATCCGAGAAAATTTTACCTATTCAAGTTTGATTTTTAACGGTGCCTCAACATTTCGGGGGGGGTTTGAACCCCCAAAACTTTTTATATGACAAATAGATTTTGTTGGTATGGTAACTATAGTTATCAGTTTTTCTACTAAATTATTATTAAAAGATTACTTGCGTCAGCTATAGTTTTATTTATTAAGCTACGCTCGTCGTTCTTGTCTGCTTTTTTATATGTTTTGTTTTGGGTAAAATAAATTCTTACTTATTAAGGTAAGTCTTATCTTATGTTCAATCTTAATCCAGGAGTTGGGCGTTTACATCACCACACAGTTTGTAAAGCTTCGGTAGTGTCGTCGTTTCGAAATGTATTCTTGATTTTAATTGTATGTAATAATGACCTGCATAAAATGATTTTTATTTTTTTTTATTTTATTTTATGTAGTTCCTGTGAGAACCAAATGTAGGGTATACCTTGATCTGTTGCTCTTGTTGCGCCCGCACTATCTTCAGCCTCACCACGTCTCGTTGGTACTGCTCCGGTGGGTAGTCACCCGGCATTTTACTGGGGTCTTTAGGTGGCTGTCGATTACAGCAAATATATATTATACTAGCGGTCCGCCTGTTTATGTCAACATAAATAAAAAAACGATTACATAAGTTCTCTAATTCTTTGTAAAAAGAATACAACATGCTTATGCAACACTTAGCTTACAATACGCTCCTAGCTCAGCTTATCCAGGTGTTAAAAGAAAGACCTGCGCGTCATCTATATACCTCAGAAGAAAGTCACTTTAGATGAATAGGTTACCTTTTGCGGTAGAACATCCGCTTGTATCGCCGCAGCCAGCCGCAGCCTGTCCGAGTGGTGGTGCAGAGCCTTCATGTACTTCTTCTCCAAGTCGGCATGACGGTCCTACGATATATTATTACGATCACAAGATAAAGATTAACTTAGAAAACAATTTAAAATAACCATAAAAATTACGGTAATTTTACTTTCCAAAACAATTAAAAGTAACTACAAAAATTTAATTCGGTAAACACATTATTAAAACGTATTTTTCAACTTAAACGATCTGAACGATCTACCTATATTAATATATAAATAAATAGTGCCGGACAATCCACACAGGATCACCTAGCCCCAAGCTAAGCAAAGTTTGTGTTATGGGTACTGGATGACCGATATACACAATACAATTTTATAACCTATATATACATCGCTTTTATTTACCAATTTTTTCCCGACATTCTTACGGCGTAAGACTCCGGTAACTGATGAATTTCCCATACAAACGTAATATCAAAATGATTTCTAATTTGAGAATATTTTTACCATGGACTGCTATTATTTGTATTAGAATAGTATTTATCTAGGTCAAATAACAGCAGTAAAAATAAGACAGTGAAAATAAGTGTAAAAATAAGACAGTGAAAATAAGTGTAATAACAGTGAAAATAAGAAATCATTTTGGTATTACGTTTGTATGGAAAATTCATCAGTTGCCCGAGCCTAGAGTGTCTTGTAGCAATCATCTATAACGCCTGCAAAGCAGCTGGCGGGAGCTAGTCTACAATAGTACATACCCTCCAAGCCCTAAGCTGGACTAATATCTGCGGGATGGAACCCAGATTGGAGGTGAACTTGTGGCGCCTCGCCATCTGACGCAGGAGGTCGTCAAGGGTCTTGTCCACCTGCAATATATAAGGTAAAGGTATAAAAGTTAAAGGTATAAAAGGTTATAGTATTTATTATTTAGTTTTATATTTAGTAGGTACTTGACGTTTAGGATAGTCACTAAGAATTTAATTTGTGTATCACTTTTAAAGTGGAAATGGCTCAAAATGAAACTATAATAATTTTGCAGAAAAAACACTTGTTAGAAAAGCACCTGTCCGAGTAAATAATTATTTTACGGTTAAGCTCGCCTATGTACAGTAGCGGCGTTAGGGTAGGGCGCGGTTGGGCGACCGCCCGGGGCGCCGGACATAAAGGGGCGCCGCAGGCGTCCCTTGTTTTTCTTCCCGCTCATTAAACGAGGCCTACTTACTCGTAATGAATACGAAAAAAAGATTATATTGGCAACACTAAAATGGAACGAAGTGTTAAAACGGAGCACTGCACTGCATGCATTTAATTTTACCGGGAATCCCCGACCATTGAGAAAAACATTATCTATCTCTTTTTTAAGTTTAAATTAGAGAGAATTCATGTTATATTTGGTTAATTTTTTTTCAAAAATCGCCTCTCACAAAAATTGTATCCAAATGTATGGATAGCAATGCGCATAAAGTAATCCTGTTGTGTAACTAACCATTAATTATAGTGCGTAAGCCCTCACACTGCTTATTCTGCTTAAAATCACAGAAAAAAAATTTCGTCGAAATTCGTCTTTGAGCGCTTGGCGCGTCGTCGATGGCTCGCTTGCGCTCCGTGCCATTCGATCCCTATTGTGTACCTACATTGTATGTAAGTGAGTTAGGTGCTCGCATCGCATTCACATTACTTGAATTTCGTAAATCAATGGATGGATAAGGTACCTATTTTCTTGTTTTGCCGTAATTGAATTGCTCCCCCCGTTTTCTGTTATGTATTTAAAGGCTTTGCCAAACAGAACGCGTTAGAACGCCGCGTCAGGGCGCTTAGTTGACGCCGCGCTATAGCGCCGAACTGTGTTGTACTGTGGCGGTACTTTACTGTCACACAGAGCGGCGGCGCTAGCCGTACGCAACGTTCTGTCGCGGCGTTAGGACGCTTTGACGCCGGGCGTTGTATTTTTTTACAAAATTTGATTGTAACGTCCAACTAAAATACTACAATATGAGTGAAAAGCTAATAGAATTGGTTCGGAAACACCCCTGTTTATATAATACGAAGGATAATTCTTATAAAAACATGGCATTAAGGGCAAGAATGTGGGAACAAATTTTATTAATGTCGTGCACCCATATTCTTTTTCTCTGTGATCGTGATAAAGCGTATAAAAGTAATAATTCTTCCTCATCTGAATCACTCGACATCTCAAAAGCAAATAATATTTCCAAAGACTGCTTGCTGCTAGCTATCTACACTACGCTCTGGTGAATGGTAACCTACGTTGCGAAGGAGCGTGACGCTAAAGTCAATTCGATGAGCGCGACGTTAAAACGCATCGCTACTAACGCGTTCTGTTTGGCAAAGCCAGTCATCATAACATATTATTCTAAGCTTTTTGCTAGCGACCGAAAATGTCACAAAAAATTTCGCGGCTCGCTCCGCTCGCCGTTCATTCTTAAATTTTCTAAGCTTTTTAACAGGATTCCGGTTTTCTTTTTTTATATTTAAACTTTTTTGTCATTTTCACCAAACCTCAAAATTACCACCGCTAAGCCTCTAAAATTTTCGGGTTTGGTAATCATAATCTTTTGTCACACTCTTGATTCTATTTTACAGAAAATCCGATAAAGTTTAAAAAAATGGCGTTAATTTTTTAGCATTTTGGTCACTATACTTTACTTGCCTTTCGGAAATAATATGTCAATGTCAAATTTGGCGGCGTGACATTCATTAAGTAGTAGGAGTTATTTTGTTCTTAATTTTCAAAAAACTAAATTGTGCTTACACACCAATTTATAAAAACTCCACTCACTGACATTTTCAACCATTTACAAAGGCTGCAAACACTACAATATGTGAAGGCTCGTTCCACTCGCTGTTATTTATTTTTTCATACTAGTATGTTTATTAAGTTATTTCTTTTTTAGCCTTTTTTGTATTTCTAACATTTTTATCTTTGTTGCTGGCACACCACACCAAACTCCAAATTTACCAATCATCGCAGTCTTTGAAATATTCGGAGCTCTCCCTATCATATGTAGGTATTGTCACATTCATGCATATTAGAAAAATATAATAATAATAATATTGGAAAAATCCGATAAAGTTAAAAAAAATCGCGGCTCGCTCCGCTCGCCGTTACTCACAAAGAATTTTTATACAATTTATTATGGAAGGTTTTTGGGTTGAAAACCTCTTCGGGTACTATACCAATCCACGCTATGCTGCAAATACACCCATAGTGCTCAATACGAGTTTTAGATCCTTTTTTTTTGCGGACCAGGTAAAAAGGAAAATTTTAAACACTTTCAGAATGAATTTGATAAAGTTAGGGTACCTACATATTCAAGGCTAGACCCAGGTACGACAACGACTTGCGAAAGACATTTACTAATTAGTTATTTTATTCATTTCTTATGTCCAACCGCGGACTAGCATATGAAGATGATGCATGTTGACTCGGGCGGGTCAAAGGCTCCGCACCCGCCCGAATAAATCTCGCCCAGGGCGCTGGTAGTGCTAAAACCGGCACTGCCTATGTACAGACAGAAGCATTAATTGGTAACCCCCTCACAGAATATGTCATAGTTATCATTCAGTAGCATGTAGGTTCAAACCCGTGAAGATTTATATATTCATTTTAATTTACATTATTTTTGTTTTTTTATAAAGTTTGTTTAATTGTTTAAATAAAAAACAAATGTTTATTTCAACACCTACATTTATTTTATCAGGAGTAACGATGACTGAAATTTCGAGCCTGTATCACATGTAACTATGGTGTAGTGGTTAGTGTAACCGAGATTCTGTCACCGCACATCGTAATGATCGTCATCGAATCCTTGCAGTGGATGTTTTTGTTTTTTAACTACTACTTAATTTTAGTAATGTAATGACATTTATTTATGTGTAATAGTGAATTTGTTTTCGTTTTTGTCTATTAGTATGAATTTAAAGTAATTGATAAAATAAAACAATAATAATAATTTCAGGTAAACAATTACGTTTATTTTTTTCAAAAATTTGCCTACACAAACAACAACACAAAAAATTTAATTAATGTTTTATTTTATTATTTAGCCTACTTACAAATAGCTTCCTATCCTGAAAAATAATATTCCATTTTCGATTTAGTGCTCGAGAATACACATGTTTTCATTAGATTTTCGTTTACTTTGCTAATCTAATGAATTAAACAATTTGGATCTCGTGTAAATCATGGAATACTAAATAATCAGGTAGTTTTGAAAATAAATGAGGTCAAATGGAGTTTTTCTGACAATGTTAAAAGGTAAAATTACATAAGGGTTTAGTAGGTAGTGATATTTATCGTCCTTTATATGTAGTGATACTTATCGCTTAATAGCTTAAGGGCTAACGGATCGGATCTCAATTTAAAACCATTTGACCCCACATATTTTCTATCGGATTTAGGTCCGAACTTTTAGATTTCCAAAAAATAACAGTAATGCCTTGTAGTGATGAACAACCCTTGAGAAACCATCCGCGTACGATGCACTGCACAATTATCATGGACAAAATAAATTTGGGCTTCTGGATACGCGATCCGCGTAGTAACCTTCAACACTTTCAAGCTCGTCATTCATGCGCCCAGTTATTTTTACTATTTCTCCAGGACCCATGGAGGATATCCATCTCCAAAACCTAAAAAGAAAAAAAAAGTCAACTGTTATTATAATGTTAATTTAGTCCGTGTAAATACTAACTTGTTAAAAATATCATTATTATGATGAAATAATCATAGATAAAGGTGTTTGAATTTGTTGAGAATTATCAGTATTATCACTTACCTAAAGTTATTCATGCCCTACGATGGAGTTCAGCAGACAGTCCTATTTTTGCTGCTCGATAATTGTGTAAGTATATCAGCTGCATGCAAATACCTTCTGTTGATGTTGATATCAAATATTGTTGAGCAGTAGAACGAGTGGATGCAAAAGGCGAACTAGTCTGAATGTCAACAATATTATTGTGGCGACTTCACTGATTTGTCATACACTCCTGTTGTTTATCTGCCATTGCTTCTTACATTCACATCCCCACATTACACTTAAGCGCACGGTTTTTATCTGTAAGACAACAAATCAATACTTAAATAAAGTTAAAGATAACAAGGTTTTACTAAAAAAATTCGCGAGGGTGATAAAACATCCCAGGGTGGCGTAGGTTTCCTCGTCAATAAGGCCCTCTCTAACAACGTCGAAGAAATCTCCAGTGTGTCGACCAGGGTAGCGTACCTGATCCTTCGGCTGTCTAAGCGCTACAGCTTGAAGGTCATTCAGGTTTACGCACCGACCTCGACACACTCGGATGATGAAGTGGAGGATATGTACGAAGACATATCCAAAGCCTTACATCACACCACCAAGGCTCACTTCAACGTTGTTATGGGGGACTTTAACGGCAAGGTGGGAACCCAGAATGGCAACGAATCCCGAATAGGCCCGCATGGTTTTGGTGTTCGAAATCACAGGGGACAAATGCTTGTCAACTTCCTTGAGAAGGAGGGGCTGTTCTTAATGAACTCTTTCTTTAAGAAACAGCCCCAAAGGAAGTGGACATGGCGGAGTCCCGATTCTGTGACTAAAAATGAGATCGACTTCATCATGACGGATAGCAAGCATATATTCAGAGATGTCTCAGTGATCAACAGGTTCAATACCGGATCTGATCACCGACTCCTTCGAGGCTCTCTGAATATAAATTTGAAGCTTGAAAGAAACCGTCTGATGAAGTCCACGCTCCGACCGAACCCAATCAGAATCCTGGCGGGCACCGAGAAGTTTCAGCAGCTTCTCGGGAATAGATTCGCTGCCTTGGAACCCACTGATGACGCTGACGAGACCCTACACAATCTGGTCGAAACTTTGAGGGACGAGGGCATCAAGTTTTGCAAAAAGCAGCGTATTGGTAAGAAGTCCAAACTCTCGGATGAGACTCTTGGGCTGATGACAAAAAGACGGGAAACCACCCAAGCGACTTCGTCAGAAAGGTCAGACCTGAACAAGCGAATTGCGAAGATGGTACGGCGCGACCTTCGGAGCTCCAATGCACGCCTCATTGAAGAGGCGATAGAGCGAAACCGAGGGTCCAAAGTATTCACTCAGCAGCTTGGCAGGAGCCACTTGACAAAGCTTACAACGCACGACGGAAGGACCGTATTGTCGAAGCCGGAGATATCGGCCGAGATAGAGGACTTTTATGGCCGTTTATACGCTGCTTATGCTCCCCGTTCCCAACGAGACGGCCACGATTCTAGAGCCACCTTGATACGCCACTATACCGACGAACTGCCAGACATCAGTCAAGACGAGATTGTGTTAGCTCTGAGGCAGCTTAAAAATGGAAAAGCCCCCGGTGAGGACGGAATAACATCAGAGCTTTTAAAAGCTGGAGGATACCCTGTTATACAGGAATTACAGAGCCTCTTCAACGCCGTCCTTCACAGTGGGAGAACTCCAAAGGCGTGGAGTGGGAGTTTGGTGGTGCTCTTTTTTAAGAAGGGAGATAAAACCCTCCTTAAAAATTATAGACCCATCTCGCTCCTAAGTCACGTCTATAAGCTATTCTCACGAGTTATATCGAACCGTCTCGCTAGGAGACTCGACGAGTTTCAGCCACCGGAGCAGGCTGGGTTTCGCGGAGGATATGGTACCATAGACCACATTCACACAGTGAGGCAGATTATACAGAAGTCCGAAGAGTATAATCAGCCCCTGTGTCTGGCCTTTGTGGACTATGAGAAGGCCTTTGACTCCGTTGAAACCTGGGCTGTTCTACAATCCTTACAGCGATGCCAAGTAGACTATCGTTATATCGAGGTGCTGAGATGTCTTTACGAAGCCGCTACGATGAGTGTCCGAGTACAGGACCAGCAGACTAAACCGATCCAACTGCGCAGAGGAGTGAGGCAGGGGGATGTTATATCCCCGAAACTGTTCACGAGCGCGTTGGAAGATATGTTTAAGACGCTGGACTGGAAAGACAAGGGCATCAACATAAACGGCGAGTACATCTCACACCTGCGATTCGCTGATGACATAGTCTTAATGGCGGAGTCGCTAGAGGAGCTGAACCGGATGCTGGACAGTCTAGCTTCAGCCTCCCGATGTATCGGTCTTGGCATGAATTTGGATAAAACCAAAATCATGATCAATGGCCACATTGATCCAAGACCGGTGATCGTACATGGCCACCTTCTCGAAATTGTTTCTGAGTACACTTACCTCGGGCAGATTTTGCAGTTGGGTAAAAACAATTTCGAGAAGGAAGCCAAGAGGAGGATCCAGCTAGGCTGGGCAGCGTTCGGAAAACTACGTCGAGTCTTCTCGTCATCCATACCGCAATGTTTGAAAACGAAAGTTTTTAATCAGTGCGTCCTACCAGTCATGACCTACGGAGCTGAGACGTGGACACTCACGATAGGGTTGGTCCACCAGTTCAAAGTCGCTCAGCGAGCTATGGAAAGAGCTATGCTCGGAGTTTCTCTGAAGGATAGGATTCGTAACGAATTCATCCGACAGAGAACTAAAGTCATCGACATAGCTCAGAGAGTTAGCAAACTGAAGTGGCAGTGGGCCGGCCATATATCGCGAAGAACCGATAACCGCTGGGGTAAACGTGTTCTTGAGTGGAGACCGCGACTTGGTAAACGTAGTGTAGGACGCCCTCCAGCCAGGTGGGATGACGATCTGCGAAAGACTGCTGGCAGATGCTGGATGCGACAAGCCGAAGACAGGGCGCTATGGCGCTCATTAGGGGAGGCCTATGTCCAGCAGTGGACTAACATAGGCTGATGATGATGATGATGATGATGACTAAAAAATTATGTATTTGTTTCGTAATGATTATGACACAAGAATAATAAGTTGATAACTTACCGTAATTCAAAGCTAACGAGCAATCTCCTGATTACTCATTTGCTGTTCGAATAGCACCGCGATCTTAGTTCTCACAAAATTCTTAATTTGCATAATTTCCTTCAATATTCTTCAATTCATTTATGATTCAAACCAGTAAGTCAAGACTAGAATTGAGTATGGCTAGTGACTTTTTCATTATTCACCAAGTTATATTTAAATCTACCCTCCCCTCAAATACTTCTTTTTTTTTCTTATCCAGTGTAAAGAGATCTCATAAATAAAAATCCGCTGTCGAACACTAATAACATAAAATTTCGACGCTCTGATAACTGGTTCGTTGGTTTAGTTGGTTGGTGCGTGCATTACTTGTCATGTGAGCGATTGGATGTCTGGTTCGATTCCCACTGGGTGTTACGTTTTTGTTTCTTAGTATTTGAGTAAAAGATTTGTAAATCGTAGTGATTTGCAATGTAAACTTTAGCTATTAGGGGGTTACCAATTAATGCTTCTGTCTGTACATAACTTAATCGATCAAGTTGATTTAATTTTATTTCTTTTGGTGCGGTTCACTCTAAATTTGTTGACACAGCATGTATCGCTGCTGTGTCAATAATTACAAAGACATTTATTCAGCGTGTTGTCTGCGCTGTTAATGGATTTGTTTATTTTAGTTATTTGGAGAATAAACTGATTTACACGCATCATGTCTTAAAACTCTTAAACTTATGTCCTAACCATTTATGTGCCCTGGCATGAAATATGCTACGAGTGTAATATACTGCTTTGTTGCACGTACAATAAACAATACAAACCTTGCGCGGTTTCCCGAGTTTCTTGGTGAGCACATCCCTCATCTGCGCGCGGATCTCCTCGGCCGTCGCCTCCATGGCGCGCATGTCGACGTTCATACGGAACAGGTGAGTACGGTTCACTCTGAACAACAGATATTACATTCACATTATAGCGCGAAATACAGGGCGAATGAGGTGGAGAGACATTTACTGTGTGACAGTGTCTGATAATCCGTTTGAAGTCATAGGCCTTCGCGACACTTGACGGAAATTCCGACGCCGAACTTCCGTTTTGGTAAATTCGTTATTAAACATTGAACGACATGGAACGACCGATCTTCCGCGTTGTTAGTCCGTTATTAGTCATTTATATGTAATAAAATGTATTGGCAATAACTGTCGGCATGCGAAAGCCAAGACTGCTGTTTTATCTACTCACTTTCGCAGGAGAAGAATTATTGTATCAGCGCGCCTCAGCACCCTTATAATGCTGCCTCGTGGATCAGACTGTAGAGCTACCGACCCCACTCACTTCTGCCTCTCCCTCTGCAGCCGTATCTCGTCGTGCAGCTCTAGCACGCGGCGCCGCAGCCGGCGCAGCGTGCTCTCCTCGAACACCACCGTCTCGCCGAGCCCCGCGGGGCCGCAGCAGCCGCGCAGTGCCGACGCGCGGATCTGATCGTACCTGAGTACCACCACTTGCTCTACTTCGTTCAGGCAGTTTTGCTTCTCTAGCTGGATGGGATAAATAATCAACAATATCAACAGCCTATAATAGTCCACAGCTGGACATAAGGCTCCCCTAATGAGCGCCATAGACATCATTATTTATCAGCCCCACGCTGGGCATGCGGATTGGGGATCGCATTTACGTAGAGTTGTTTTGCAGAGGTCGCTGCTGCCCGCTCCCCAGTGTTTTTCCCTAAGTAGCCTCTTACGACACCCACGAAGAGTTGGGGTGGTGAAATTCTATGCCGGCACTACACGGCAGGATACAAGCGAGGTAGTCCGAAGTTTTATATTACGAAAGAAGAAAAAATATATTGCTGGACCATTTATATGGTATCCGAGAATAATAATATAATATAAATTATATGATAACTAGTAGCGATTTAAATTACCTATTAAATTTCACTAGTTACAAATTATGATTAAACGTAAGGAAATGTAATAATTGGACTGCATAGAGATTTTTTTAAATATAGACAGTGGAAAGTTTACTAATACATCTTTTTCTTAAAAATCTTATCCATCACCAGAAGGCATTTGCATTCAGTATAAAATAGTTTAATCTAGCCCGACAAAAAGAGGGGCAACACTGATTACATATATGAAAACCATTCTTCTCCTCACCATAAACTCCCTGAGATCGTTCTTCCTGGTGTCGAGTTGCGCGGACAGTTTGCGCTTCACTTTGTTGTGCGCATCGATATCCTTCCGGAGCAGTTCTATCAGTCTGTCCTGATCAATCATGTCTTGTTCGTGTCGGTGTCTGGAGAAACAATTTAAATTTTCTATTTATTTATAGAATTTGACTTTTCTATTTGTTTATAAATAGCGGTCCGCCGCGGTTTCGCACGGGTATTACACAGGTAAGTTTTCTGGTACAAATTCTTCGCTGAAGCCCTTTGGACAGATTTTCGGGTCAAGACCGACAGATCCACGTTCATTCATTCGCCATTCACTCGCTCTCACCTAGTGTTCCGCATCTCGTAAGTTTTCTGGTAGAGTTCTTCACTGCAGCCCTCCGGACAGATGGCGGGGTCAAGGCGGATGGGCCCGATGTCGCGGCTGTCCAGGCTGCCTTCGTCTTCCTCCTCGCTCGAGGATGACGAGGATTCTTCCTCGGATGACTCTGAAGTACAGACAGAGTTCTATCTTATATCTATAGTATCAGGTTTTAACTGATAGACAACGCAACGATCCTATTATAATTGGCGGATCAACCACTCACGCTTGATACGCGTGAGTGGTTGATCGCCAATTACGAGTATAATAGCACGCGACTACCGAGTCATAACTTTGCGTCTGAGCTTAGCTATAGAATGCTCTTTTTTAAGGAGAGGTAATAATAAAATGAATTAATAATAAATGAATTAAAAAAAGTATTATGAATTAGTGAAACGAATTAATCATATCACAACATTGTAAATGTGAAAAGTCTTGAAGGACGTTCGGATATCTATTACCTCTTCACGCACCGAACCGATCGGACCGATGTCTTTTTAAATCTGGTTTGATATTTATCATTATTATGTTATACCGAGATGACACGTGTGAAACCGCGGTCAGAAGCTAGTCTTCTCATAACTTGCAATTCTGACGATTTCTGTGGCGCGGTAGGCGAAGGTTCGCCTGCGACGCAGTAGGTTGCGGGTTCGCTACCGCCTCGGGACAAATATTGGTACGATATGCAGATATTCGTTCAGGGTGTTCTAGTTGTAACCTATAATAAATAAAAAAAATATGTCTATTTAATATATTGTATTGTGTATATCAGTCATCTAGTATACATAACACAAGCTCTTAGCATGGGGGCTAGGTGACGTTGCGTGGATTGTCCAACATTATTTATTCATTCTAAATCCCTTCTCACCATCATCATCCCTATCACGCACGGGCCGATACTTCTTCTTGAAGATTCTGCGCAGGAAGTCAGCGAATTTATCGTCGACGACCATTTTCTTAAACTGCAGCTGTAAATTCTCGCAGGCTAGCGCAAGGCTCTCTTTTGTCTCCTTGTGCTCTTCTATGCGATGCTCGCAGTCCGCTATCAGCTCTTGGACGGCTCGCACCTGGAAAATGAACGAGAATTTGAAAATTGAGGGTAGTAATACATAACAGGTTCCTTAGTAGATGATCTAGAATAAACGCCGAATTTGATTTATTTTTAGCGTAAAGTGAAAAGATGTGTAGGATTCCGTGCCTAAGTGTAATGGTATGTTCACATGCGCGCGTTCAACTCGACATTCAACGTGCACATTCACGAGCGTGTGAACAGTACGCCCGAGCCCGTAAACGCGCCTGTGAACGTGAATGCCGCGAACCGGGCGAGTGGCGGTTTTTTGGCAAAGTTCAAAGGATGAATGTGCGGGCGCCCGGTGACTGTTCACACGCGCGCGGGCAGTCAGTCTCTCTCACGCTTTCGTGACTTTCTGTGAACTTTTATCATCCACCACCTTCTTCTTTGTCTTTTTCTCCGTCGTTCATCATTTTGTTTTTTTTCCAATAAAAATAAGTTAAGCCAAAGGGTATGGCAGCAACAACACCGAGATCCTCGCTGCCCGCCATGCTGGCACTGACTGACACGACGGCGTGCGTGTGAACAGCTTGAATTGTCGCCGGCCTGGGACGGGCTGCATGCCGCGCAGCCCGCCAGGCAGCCCGCCAGGCAGCCCGCCAGGCAGCCCGCCGGGCTGCACGGCGCGCATGTGAACAAACAATAAGACGAAAAAACAAAATTTATACGATTATATATTATACGATTATAAAAAGTCGTTTTATATCAAACTTACAGTAAAAAGGCTTGTGCTTTTTTAACTTTTTTAACTTCAACAAAGATAGCCTTTTATTGAGTTTATTGAGCATAAGTGGCTATTATATTTAAAAATTCAAACCTGCATCAGCTTTGCGTAAACTCTCTCTGCCAGCCGATCTTCGTGGGATTCGAATCGGTTCAACACGTTCATCTCCCTGTGCAGTTGGTAGAGGTGAAGCTCTAGCAGTTGGTTTTTCTCCTGAAAGATTCATAATTCAATTATCAGAAACGCGACGTAATAAGAGAATATAATATTCGGGAAAAAAACTTCAGATTCTTATAATTTTAACCTACGAGCTTACACTCAGCGTAGCACGTAGACGTTCTACGAGCTATCTACGGCGTAGCAGGTCTACGAGTCGATGGTTTACGAGTTAATCAGATTCCAGATTTTCAGATTCCAATAACTTTATTTCTTTAGGCTTACAAAATAAGCACTTAGACAAGCAAAATTTCATAGAGATTATTGTAATAAAATAAGAAACAAATTGTTATTGATATCTCTTCACTTCAATTTTCATCCACTTATGTAAGAATAATCTAAATAACTTAAATGGTCAGTTACCAATAGCTACTTACATTATTATATTAGAACTACGGCAAGAAGACAATAACTTACGAAGGCGCGCAACTTTATAACAAATTACCCGCAGATATTAAAAATGTTAACTAACTTCACGTATTTAAGAAGAAACTATCACTGCATATCAAGCAGTCAAACTAAATCGTATGAAATATTCTCGGTACCTATCTACTTTATTTAAATCAATTTAAAACAACAAAAACCTAATTAAACAAATACGTGAAGTAAGTATATTTTATAATTAGCTCTTTGTACGAATATAGTAGTTTATTATTTAGTACCTATTTATTAAGAACGACTGTTATATTATAACTAAGTACTAGTTACTAATTAATTAGTTCTCAAATAATAATAAAATAATAAAGTTCTTTAAACCTACATATATTATCTTAATTATAGAAATACATTCATTATCATCACCTGAACTCTAATGCGCTCGCGTTGCAGCTTCCTCAGTTGGGCATCAAACTCTTGGATGCTCACTTGAGCATCGGCTAAAAGCATATCTTGCTCATAAAGATGCCTAAAAAAAAAAAATTACAATTAGAATGAGGCATAAATCAGATCCCATGGGATATTAAAAATTAAAAAAGAATGTAGAAAATAAATGCAATGTAAAAGCATATATCTTCGTAGGTGTAGGTTTATCTTTGTACCTGTGTATACGTCTGTTACGAATCTCTATTTCCACCTCCGTAGACTCCATGTCGGGCCTAGCTTTCAGTAGTTCCCAAGACGCAGTCAGAGGTTTCGTTTCTGTAAAAAAAAATATTTACCGTTTTAAAACTATTATACATCTAAATAATTGATATCGCGAATATCTACTATTGTTTAAGATAGCACATGTGATAAATGCCGGAAAACATTTATATTTTATAGTCAAAAAAATGTTTATCTGATTTTGGGAACAACGGGTTTAAATTTTGAAAATCCCTTCTTAATTCGCTACATAAACCATTAGTTTAATCCTTGGTCCCAATATAAGCTACCTAGAAATTAAATAGTGAAGATTACTCACCATACCCTCGACCACTCGATAGACCTATGATAGGAAGGCCTATTTCCAGCTATTGATGGACATAGGTCGTCCATAGCTTGGGCTGATATAATAAAATTTATAAATAAGATGACTTGCCATACAAGTCCCGGAAGGGTGGCACCTTTGGCTGCCTCAGCCTAGGTTGAGGGTACAGGCCAGACTTCTTGCGTTCAGATACGACCGATCTTTTCCCTGAACGCATAACCGCCGCCTGTATGGGTTCAGGCTTGACCTGAAATCAATTTATTCTTTACTGGATTTTGCTCGTGGCTTTGCATGAAAAATTCTAAATTTTTAAAAAAATATTTTATCCAAGGACTGTTCTGTCTCCAGTTTTATAAAAGGCCAATAATTATCGCCGATCATCCGAATTTCACAAAGCAAAATATTTGTAACCTTGGCATAAATTAATCATTATTGATTTATCGATAACTTCTTGAATGAAACAACCTCAAGAATCTTCACCTGGAATTCAAGTGTCATTCATTGGGCATCAGAATATCGATCGTTCACCGATCTGTGTCATGTGTCATTATGAGACGCACCATGTTATCGTGAAGTAATCTATACTAATCTATATCTATACTTCTATACTAATATCTATACTAATATAATAAAGAGGAAAGATTTGATTGTTTGTTTGTTTGTTTGTATGTTTGTATGTTTGTATGTTTGTTTGTTTGTTTGTTTGTTTGTTTGAATTGAATAGGCTCCGAAACTACTGGACCAATTTGAAAAATTCTTCCACCATAAGAATCCTAAAATTTCCGTGATGAACATAGGCTATAAAATATTTTCAAAAAAGTTAGAGATCCGTATAAAAACTTCAATAATAAAACCATAGCGCTATACATCAACTTCTTTTTTTTTCTTTTTTTGCGCTGCTCGCTTTTGCTGTGACTCAACTTCAACTTCTTTTTTTATGGCACCGCTTTTGCTACGACGACTCCGCCAGTGTCAGTTATGGATTGTCATAGACATCACAATTCGTTACTGGGGTGCGAGAGGAAACTCAATGTCAAAAAATATACAAACCATGCGATGTAGGCGATATAGCGGTGCGAGAGAAAAGTCTTTATATAAGTAAAGGAGGTAAAGGTACAATTTTAAAAAGGAAAGATTTTATTGTTTGTTTGTGGTTTGAATTGAATAGGTTCTGAAACTACTGGACCTTTTTGGAAAAAAATTCATCATTAGAATGATAATCATAGGCTATAGAATATTTTTAAAGTTAGTGATCCTTATGAAAACTTTAATAATAAAGTACCTTATCTAACGTGTGTGTGTGTGTGTGTGTGTAAGAACTTAAAATTCTTTAAAATACCCGTGCGAAGCCGGGGCGGGCTGCTAGTATGTTATAAGATTGCTGAAATTCCAGCGACCTATGCAAGCAAAGAGCTTTATGAAGCCCGTCCAAAGCACTGGATGAATGCACAGGATTATTTTAGAGACTCAACCCGAGCTTTGCGCACATCATCCTTCATGACTAGCGACAGTATCATATTGCAACGAGAGGAAGGAGTAACGGAAAGGAGCGATAGGGTATAGCAGTGGCAATAACGGTAAACAATAGATTCTTCTCCAGACACTAATTGTCTTCGTAGATTGTGGGTATCGGGAGTGGCCGCTTGGCCTAGTTGCGCGGGATCGCGTAGTTTTGTTTTATTGGTTATGTAACATCTAGATTATTATCAAAGAAATTAAAATTGAAATTGACGTTAAAGATGGTGTTTATTGTCTCACGATGCGCAATTTGCGGTCAGTTTTGTATTATTGTTTACCTCTAGATTTTTCTCCGGAAACTCGAGTTCTTCGTCGATGGTGGGTATGGGTGGCGGTGGCTTGGCCATCGTGGCCGGGATCTCGAGGCGGATCTCAGCGAGCCGCTCGCCCGTCATCTCCATTTGTTTCACGAGACGGACTTTGTGCTCGCGCAGTTGCAGCACTTTAGCGTTGAACTCTCGCTTGTTGTCGTAGATCTAAAAATATATCAATAGAGTTCTAGCAATGAATAGAATATCATATATCTGCAGATCATACAAGCATTTGTCCCGAGGCGAGAATCCAACCCGCAACTTCGCCCGCTGCGCCACAGAAATCTTCGTAGCTGCGCATTGCATGTAAAAGACATGATCCTATATAATCTCGAGATGCCAGTCTTGAGAACTTTGTTTCCTATCGTCACTACGGCAATCTGAAGTCCCGCGAAACCATTCTTAGAACTTCATATTAAGTATTTGAGATGTGAGTCAGAAGACCGCAAGAGGAGTCTCCGCCTAGTCTTGATGCAAAACCCATTCTTTTTGCCCCTCATTGTTGATCCTTAGTATTCACACCTACTACGCTATACCTCTTTCCTAGTCATGCAGACCCGTAGCTGCGTATTGTGTCCAGGTGGCGCGATGTATTCCGGCGCAGTCTTAAGCAGTTTGTTACCGATTGACGCCTCAGCCTCTTTCAGAGCTTCGGCGGCGCCCGGTGGCATCGCGTTGGGATCGGGCTTACGGGATAGATGCTCTTGCCACTGGAAAAACAACGAGTGATCTAAAGGGAAGATGAAATAACCACCGCGAAATTACCACCCCCCCCGACAGGACATAGAGACCTTCCCGATAAGAGACCACAAATAGCGGTCAAGAGCCGTTTCTTTGCGATCGCTGAACATTCCATTGCAATTTTATCAAACAGCTTCCAGAAATCGGCTAAAACTGGTAACTGGTGTAAAACTGTCCTAATTCATGTGTGTGTGGCAGCAAATTAAATTCAATCATCTTGTGATGACGATCCAAAGGGTTCGGCGGTCTAGGCTTAGCAGGAAGTACGCGAAGCGCTTTTGACCCCATGCCATCTTGCGGTGACCATCAATAGACCCACCTCAATCATTTGGCGATGATGCCGGTCCAACCGCAGATGATAGTTCCTGAGAGCCTTCTTGAGAGGATGCGGCGGTCTCGGCGGCAGGCCCAGCAGGAAGGACGCAACGCGCGGTGGACCCCATGACGTCTTGCGAAGACCCGCTTTGCGGACTGTCGATTCTGTACGCCTGTTTTAGGTAATAGGGAAATCCATAAGTTATATTTTTCATATTTTAATTCATGATTTTGTAGTGCTGTGTTATTATTCGGGTTCTTAAATTATAAGTGTAGCCGTTGTTCGCGCACGAACACACCATTTAAAACTTTCTCGTTTATCTATTCATTTTCCGATAAATTAACAATATTATAGTAATTTATCTGTACATTAAATAATAATCTATACATAAAATAAATTTCAATAGACTTACTGCAGCTGTGTCTCAGCTAATTTCACTAAATCCTGATCCCTTTGGTATGCATGAATGATAAAATAAAATATTTCATAGTTATTAGTAGGTACGTTATCCTGTCGTCTTTTTCGTCAAATCGACTTTTTTTTACCTTCCTCTCAAAGCAGCCTCTGCCATTTTCTCGTAGACTTCCTCCAGTTGAGCCCAGAAAGCTTTTGAAAGGTTCTTCTGGCGTAAGGGTCTTATCATCACTGCTGGGTCTCTGTTTTAATGGATATTCAAGATTAGCTTTATCTATTTATTAGGGTGTCGCGGGGTGTTTACGTTTAGGTAGGTACGAGTAATTTTCAAATTTAGACTCGATGTTTCGATAAAAAATGTAGTGAGGCATTAAAATATAATAAAATTTATCGGTGTATATTCTAGTGCAACTTATTATCAATAAAATCGAATAATTAAACCACGTCAAATCACTGCTGGCACATTTTTATACCATTGACGTTGATGAATGGTATAAAAATCTGCCAGAATAAATCAATCGGTCACGACGATTTCACTTTAGAGATGCGACGAAGACAAAAAAATGCACTACGTCATAAAAATTACGATATTACAATATCAAATAAATAAATAAGATACCTACCATCCTTACTTACCTACCTAACCCAACGTGAACGTGTATGTGTGTGTAATAATTTATAATTTTTGAATATTTTGTTAAATACCAGTGCGAAGCCGGGGTGGACTGCTAGTATTTAATAAAAAATACTTTGATGCAGTTGTTTCACGACTAAGTACTAACTAAAAGAATCACTGCTCGCTTAGACAATAAGCGAGATAAAAGTATAATCCAGACTTACATCGAACAAATAGAAGTGAATAGAAACAATAACAACTTTAGTATTTTTTCAACAATTGACTTTATGAAATTTGTCTTTTCTAATTGCTTATTTTGTAAGCCTAAAGAAATGAAGTTATTGAATAAATATTTTTAAACTTACGCGATCTGAACACATAATTATTAGTAATATTTTAACGGGTACCTATATAGCGCGTTTATTCACCCATTTTTCCCGAAGTTTCAACAGGTTTACACACTGTCGTGGTCACGGGATGACTGTCATCCAAAATGGGTAAATAAACGCGATAAATACCCGTTAAAATAGTACTAATAATTAAAGTTATAGAAATCTGAAATGTAAATTAAGTACCTGATTGCTCTCAAAGTGAAAGGATAAACATCACACTGGATAATATTCCTCGAGTACATCTTATCCAGCGCTCGATCGGATGCCTCCAGCTGGTGAGAGATCTTCCGTCGCGTCAAGGCCTTGGCCGCGTCCAGTTCCTCCTCTTGCACCACCAGAGGCCGCGGGTCCAGCGTCATGTCTATTTGTTGGGATACTGGCAGCATCTTGTTCCTATTAAAGTTGTGGTGACACAGTTTATAGAAAAGTAGTCGTGACTTTGACGTTCTGCTATTATATTACGTATATATATTACGTATATATATTATTATATATATATTACGTATTTTGCTCCGCCAAAACTGTTATGCCTAATTACAAGTTATTTACACAACTAATCGAAAAATTAAAAAGACGAAAACGAAGAAATTCTACTACGTTTCTTGACAAAACAAAAATCCAACAAAAAAATGAGGTGGTTCCTGAGATAAATAGCAAAATGTGTGCAAAACATGTATTTTTCAAAAAATAAAAGTATCGAGAAAATTTTCACCAATCGTATTTTTGAAAAGACGGAATCCAAGATAAAAGTTCGAATTATCATTTACCTAAATATGAAGGTGGTAGCTTTCACAGATTCTGAGATAAATAACAATTTCTAACTATAAAATTACATAAGGTACACTCTTAAGCTAATTTATTTGTAAATCAGAATCCAACAGACACTCATGAACCCTTCGCCGCGAACACACATATCCTTATTTAGGATTAAAGAACATCGTAATTGCAATTTATGTACTCGTGTCTTATAATTGAATAGACTGAGTAAAAGTGAAAACCATCTTTTATTCCAATCCAACCCACAATATGTAATCTAAAGACCAAAGAGACCCCTAAACTCAAAAAAGTAAAAATGGCCTTTTTGTCGTGCTGCAGCACACTCAAGCTTACCTGTAAGGGCAAGCACGGGCTTTCTTGTCTAAGGTAGAATAAAGAAAAATTACGTCACTTTGTCATCGAATGCGTAAATTATTTGAAATTAATTTCTTCAACTTCAATAATGTACGCAATGTATGGCGATGCGATGCCATTATTGTCTATCCTACCCTAGAGAACAATCCCCGTGCTTGGCCTACTGCACATAGTTATTTTCAAGTATATACTTTTCTTAGTAAATTGTGTTTGTGTTGATAATTTAAATCTATTGTTCCTATGTTTTTGAAAAAACATTGTATATTAATGTAAATTGTATGTGTGTTTGTAGTAACAAATAATTTTTTATCTATCTTTAAAGACCTCTATGGCGCGGTGGGCAAAGGTCTGCCTGCGACGCATGAGGATTGCGGGTTCAATTCCCAGCAGACAAATATTTGTACGATCTGCAAATATTTGTTCAGGGTGTTCTGGTCGTTTTCTTTGTATTATAAAATATCTATCGTTGTACTTGTATATTATTATGTATATCAGTTATCTAGTACCCAAACACAAACTCTCTGCTTAGTTGGGGGCTAGATAATGCCCTTGTTACTCGTACATAACCAAGTTACATTACCAGCAATGTATAAGGAAAAAATATTCTTCGCACAAAACCGGGTAATGTATTAAGAAATATTACAGTTTATTATTATAACAAATAGAAATAAATTGTTATTGATTTCTCTTTACTTCAACTTTTTGTCCACTAGTGGAAGAAGTAAAAAAGAAACCACTAGTACATTATATAACTTATGTGTCTAATACAATGTTTGTTTTTTGCCTATCTAAATCTAAGTTTAAAATGATTTAGATACATGTCAATAATTATTTAGATTATGTGCATATATGTAGCTAAGCACAACATTCAATTTCTTACATGCTATTGTCGGTGTGGAATATAAATACAAAACCAAGGAGGTTCTCCGAGTAGTGTACCTTTCTAATGTGGGTTATCTTTTTATTTTAAAATAAGTATTGACAAGTTTGACACCTATTAGATACAAAGGACAGGGGAAATACTATATCTATCGTAATTTATCGCATTTATTGTACTTAATTCAAGGGCTCTTCAGCTATCACAATTTAAACTTATGAGGGCAGTTGCTCTTCGTAACAAATAATTCATAATGTCTACTGAATCGGCGAATAGTTCTATGGAAAAACGGTTTCACATCGATAGCTCAGGTTTTGTTAATGTTTTTAAACTGCAGTAGTAGCTAGATTTTTATTTATTATTTACTCGGAGAACCTCCTTGATTTTGTACACGGAATAAAGATTTTTTTGAAAAAACCAAGTAATGTAGGAAGAATATTTACATCCTGGTACAAAACTGGTAATGTGCTAAGAAAAAATATTTCTTAATACATTACCCGGTTTTGTGCGAAGAATATTTTTCCTTATACATTTCTGGTAATGTAACTTGGTTATGTACGAGTAACAAGGGAGATAATGCTGTCTGATTTGTCCAGCATTATTTATTATTAAAGAAAACTTTTGAAATTCATTATTTTCGAAAGAAGGTCAAAGCGACATGTGACCCGAGAGTTGCATCAGTAACTTGGTCGGATCAGCATTGCCATACAGCGAGGCAATGCAGCTAGTATTTTGGCCACACTTCCGTCTGGTATTGATATGGATCAGTTGAGATAACTGTGGTTTGTTAGCAACAGTTTGCAGTAAGTTCAATTGCAGTATTTACAATTGAAGCAGTTCTTATTTGGTAATTTAAATTATTTGTTAACTAGCGGTCCGCCCCGGCTTCGCACGGGTTTTAAACAAAAATTTCAGAAATTATACACACTAACACGATGGGTTTCACAGTTTTCATACGGATCCCTTACTTTTTTTAACAGCATTGGGATTTTTGACATTGACTCGACACTCCACAACTGACACTGGCCGTAGAGAAAAAGCAAGCACCGTGCGTATATATTCAACCTCCTTTTCTATTCTGACGCGCCATAATAGAAAAAGAGGTTCAATATACAGCGCACGGTTCAATTATTGAATTTTTCATGCGGATCCCTAACTTTTTTGAAAATATTATATAGCCTATGTTCATCACGGAAAATTCAGGATTCTTATGGTGAAAGAATTTTTCAAATCGGTTAAGTAGTTTCGAAGCCTTTTCAATTCAAACAAACAAACAAATAAACAAACAAACAAACATACAAACAAACAAACAATCAAATCTTTCCTCTTTATAATATTAGTATAGATAAAGAATTAACCACATTTAAACATTTAATGAGGATTACGTAACTGTAATCCGAATTAGACTTGCGGTTAATGATATAGTAATCGATAACATAGCACCGGAACTGCTGTCATTGTCTTGGTAGATATTAACAATGGCTCATCGTTTTATTAACTGTCAAAACATTTATTTTATTCATTCATGGACTTAAATTTCAGCTGGGAATCGTCCTCGACGGTTATTTTATTTGCCGGATGGGGAGACGCTAAGCCTATTAAAAGAGCTTTCAATTGTCAAGTTTAGGGCAGAATTTCAATCGTAATCGCTATGATGGTCGGAGGGCGGACTACGTTTGCTGAGTCGCAGTCTCTACCTCAACAACTCGTATACCCCCGTGGTTGTCGGTTCTTCGTTAGACACGGCGACCCCTCTTGCTGCGACTGCTCTTGCTTTGTCGATAACATATATTACTTACGCTTTTATAATCTTATTGTATTCCGTAGTGATTTCCGCCAATTGTGCTCTAACTCGTTTTTTGTGAGCATTGGCTATGGCCATCATCTTGTCGTATTCTTCTTTTTGTTTCAGTTCTTCGTGCGACATCATTTCACCTTCCAAAGTACTGTGCTCCTTCGCCTTTTGTATTTTCTGAAACGTTGTTTGTTATATTAATCAAAACAGACGAAAGAGAAAATGACTTTTCGAACACCAAAAGTATATTTTTTTATCAATATTTTTTTGTAATTGACTTCCGGATAGAATTTAGCCAAATTAAAACGTTCCCAAGCTTCCGCGTTCAATTAATAGTTCAATAAAAAATGTATTGCCAATGCGTTTGATGCATTCTTTTCTGATATTCCACTTGTTACCCGCACCCTTATTGTCTAACTTGAAATCCATTACCAGTGAACTTCAAACCGATTACAGTTGTAGAGCCAGTCAGAATGTTGTCGCTATTGTTTATGGTATTCAACTGGTCTTCGGTTTCAGCTATTTACACAACACGAAAGTGACAATCGAACTCCAGGCTAGGTTTGAAATGCGTTCATATGGTCTTCATCTTTTGCTCATCTCACTGCGTCAGAGGCTGTCTTCTTTCCTGCTATAAAAATGGATGATTAGATTCCTTCTGTTTGCTGACTTACCGTTAAAGACTTAGCCCTCGGTATTACAGGGTGCTTAATGAGAGACCGGTCATAGTTGATGACGTATGAAAATATATTGCCATCCGCTCCACACGTGTAAAAATATCTGAAATAGACATTTTTATGTCAGTGTATTAGGTATTATTTATTTCCACCCTGATGATCCCACTTTTGTTTTAAAAAATGTCTAAGAGAGGCAAGAGCCAGTCTCGTCCTCGTCTTGGGAACGCTTCCGACTAGTATTGATATGGACCAGTTAAGCTACCTGTAGATTGTTAGCTACAGTCTGCAGTTAGCTAGCTTATTATTTTTTTATCTTTAAGTTTTCATAATTTATACAATACAAACATAATTAAAATAAATATTTGTTTATTATAACTAGAAAATACTTGTACTCATATTTTTAGGTGGAACAAACATTTGCCCTAAGGCGGGGATCAAACCCGGAACCTGCGTCGCATCTGTCATCTTATAACGTTAAGTTCTTACTTTCCATCAGCGCTGAACTCAAAGCTGGTGATGTGCCCCGTGTAGTAGTCGTGCATAGCGAGATAGTACCGGTCGCTGAAGTCTATGCGAGGCGTGGGTTGTTTCTGAAAACATGGCGTCCAACAAACATACACATTATTATCTGTAAGTACACTATAAATACCTACTTGCTTCTTTTTCATAATGCTCCGTTAATGATTTTTTATAGAGTATTTGGGTAATCGCAATAATCTACATGATTTGCATCGATAATTGTGATAAAATATTTTCCAACAACCTTTTTGGTTTGGCGAACAAGATCAGTCAGGGGTTACGAACTTTTGTCGATTATATATACAAATATTATAGGTACTAACTACTTCGGAGATTCGAAAGTAGGTTGGTACTGGTAAATTTTTCTAACTTTTTCGAGGCGTGGGTGGTTTCTGAAAACATGGCGTCTAACAACTTTTCACATTATTATCTTTACCTACGTAATAGTATATATAACTAATGAATATTGTAGTATATGTAACTAATCATCTAATCATCAATCATCACTAATCATCGTATAAGTAGTATAAATGTAACTAATCCATCCGATGATTACCTATAGTATTATTACACTATACTCGCTTCTTTTTCATAATGGTCATATTTAGGTAATCGCAATCTACATACATGATTTGCATCCGTGATTGTGTAATATTTTTGGTTTGGCAAACAAGATCCGTCAAGTGCGAGTTAAAGGGTTTCGAATTTTTGTCGATTATTGGTTTATATTATACCTACTTCGGAGATTCGAGAGTAGGTAGGAAATATAAAAAAAAAATACCGAAATTTCAAAAACTGTTTTGAGATGGACCCTCTCATTTACCACCTTTGACTATAGGTATGTCTTAAAATTTCGATATTAAAAGTTGTACTGAAAAATCTTTCTTCTCATTTATAACTAAAAATCTGCGCCGGCGCAAGAAATGTGTTATTAATTCGAATTCCAAGTTAATTGCTACAGTATTTGCTCAGTTATCAAAGATTGAAAAATGAACAGATAGAGCAACACACAAGGATTTCCAAACCGATCTCGAAACTCTAAAAACACCTTTACTAGAAATGAGTATAGAAGCTTACCTCTTCCTTTGCGAGGCGCCTTCCCTTGAGTTTCTTGAGCAGTTTACTCTGCGCTGTCAACCACACAATGTAGTGGTATTCCTCAGAGTCTTCCTCTTCTGAAGGCATACGCACTACTCGGATGTAGCCCGTGTTGGTTCCCACCACCAGGTACTCACCGTCGCAGCTGCAACATCGGTCTTTATCATAATCATTATGATAACAAGCGGGTTATCTGCGAACCTTGTTTGAGTTCATAAATCTTTTGCACGCCTGCGTGGAGGCTGAATACAGTTACAGAAATAGTTGTAAGACCTGACATTGTATAATAATTATTTATTCTTGCAAATAAATGATTGATTGATTGTATACAAAGTACAACGTGTAAGGTCAGATTTAAAGTTTTCCTAAAGTCCTACTTGCAATACGTGATGTAAGTTGTTCCGCATTAAACATGAATTCATATTTTTTTCCTCTAAATTCCCACGTTCAATACGTGATGATTACCTATTGTACCGTATCAAACCTTTATTATTACCTAAATCTAATACAGTTGCCAACTATCAGCGTTAGAGCTATCATGTACGCTGTTTCCACGGTACCTAACAGATTGGTTGGAAGAACACTAAGCTTAAGCTTCAAGAGAGTTCCCCTAACGCGTTTTGTGTGTCGTCGTCGGAGAGCACGATGTGCTCTATTCGCGGGTTTTCGTGGGTACTACTAGCAAATAATTTTATACTAGAATATTTTGCTTTCTTTTTAGATATGGCCGTGCGAAAACTTCAATAACGTGACCTAAAGAGTATGTCAGTCTGTAAAAAATATAATTTTAGTTAAATTCCTATGCAAAGCTGGAGCGGACCGCTAGTTAATAATACAAAAAAATTAATTATGGACTCTAACGTCAATAAGAACTCTTGAAAGAAATAGAACTTACACAAACTGCAGCGACGTGATATCATCGCACCAGGCGGCCTCGAAGGGCGCATACTTGTATATCTTGTTGGAGCCGGGCTGTACCAACAGTAGGGCTCCGCAAGAAACTTGATAGACTGAACTTACACAAACTGCAGCGACGTGATATCATCGCACCAGGCGGCCTCGAAGGGCGCATACTTGTATATCTTGTTGGAGCCGGGCTGTACCAACAGCAGGGCTCCGGTCCCGCGCTGCACCACCCACACGCCGGCGTCGCAGTACTCCGCCCAGGTTATCGTCGTGCCTAGAAGGCTTTCACTCTCGACTGAGAACGAAATATGCCATGCTATAAGATCTTTCTTAATCTAAAAATTGATCTAAAGATACATGCATGCTGTCGGTTTGTAAAAGGTAGGTACACTTAGCTTTAGGTACTTATTTTTAAAAATCTAGCATCTTGTATTTTTTGGTGTACTAGCTGTAGGCTAACCTAATTGTATTATATTATCTGTGCCTGATTATAAAAATAAATAAATAAATACATTTATTCAGCTACACAAGAACAGCACAGACATAAATTAAGATAGAGACAGGTATACAATACAAAGCACAATATGAAAGAATAGTAAGGCAAAAGTAATGTACCTAAGGCCTTTATTGTTTCCGACGAGGCAATTCATTTACGTATACACTGGAGGACTAGAATTATGTGGGACTCGACACCCTGAGAAGGACGAATTACCTACTAAAACCTCTCCAGTGATGTTATCTCGGCATTTTTTTTACTTACTGCGGCCGAACCTAACCCCTACGGTTTCGAAATCATAAGTATTTTTAAATATTATTAAAAACTATAACTCACGAGGAAATAGTTTTTAATAATACTTAGTAACATGACCGTGGTAGCGTCGTTTCAGATTTCTAAGATGTCAATAACATTATTGATTTCAAAACCTTTATTGTAATCTTTGAACAAAATAGGTTCCTAGTTAAACCGCTAACATTCACAACTATAAAAAAGTCATAGTTTGACGAATTTTGTCAAACCATGACTTTTTTATAGTTGACTAGCGGTCCGCCCCGGCTTTGCACGGGTATTTAACAAAAAAATAAAATTTCATGCGGAACCCTATTTTTTTTGAAAATATTCTATAGCCTATCTTCATTACGGAAAAAATTGGATTCTATTGCTGAAAGAATTTGAAATTCCTTACTAAGTTCAATTTCTCCTTTCCATTCGTCTTCTTCATCTTCGTCGTCTTCCATTTCTTCCCTCGCTTTCAGCGCCTCCTCGTCAATGCTGGCCAGATCTTCTTCTTCAGGAAATGGACGATTACGCATACTGAGAAAGTTGGACTTATTAATTGGAACAAAAAATAATAATGCCTATTTATTCAATATTATCGGTCGGCTACGGCTGCGGACGGGTAGGTATTAAACAAAAATAGCAAAAGTGTTGCAATGTTCGGTTAAAGTAAAATTTTACCACTGATTGTGATATTTTTGCCGTGTGGTGCCGGCATAGAATTTCACCACCCCAAATCTTCCCGTGGGTGTCGTAAGAGGCGACTAAGGGAATCACACCGGGGGGCGGGCAGCAGCGCCCTCTGTAGAACAACTCCACCGAACTGCGATCCCCAACCCGCATGCCCAGCGTGGGGATTATAGGCAATTACCCCCAAATGATAATGCCATCTATGGCGCTCATTAGGGGAGGCCTATGTCCAGCAGTGGACTATTATAGGCTGATGATGTGATGTGATGATGTGATCTGTGTGATATTTTACTAAAATATTTTTCTAATATCCAACTTACAAGTGCTTTTTAACGAGGGTCTCCTTAAAAGAGACAAAGTCCAGTTTGAATGTTGTGATTTCCTTGTAGTCCCTCAAGTGTATATTGGGCAGAACCACCTCCATTATGAAGCCAACTTGTCCACATAGCAACAGGACGTGTTCCTAACAAACACGAGCATTAAACATTGATAAAATCAAAGGTAGTATTTAGTATTTGCTGGAAATCCAACACTCTACGTGTTGGATGCAAATACCAGGAAATTCTAGGCGACGAAATTTCCCATACAAACGTAATACCAAAATGATTTGTAATTTGAGCATATTTTCACCATGATCTGCTGTTATTTGTATGAATAGTATTTAAATAGATTCCTGCCACAAGCTTTTTTTGAAAATATTTACTTAACTACCCAAATAATAAGAAAACGTGTAATTTTTGACTAACATTTTTTTTATAAAAACTTTATACCCATTAAAAAGGTTTTATAAAAAACCAAAAACCGTTGATAAAACTTTTGAAACTATTATGGGTATTAAGACATTTATGACGGGATATTTACCATGATTTTCGTGATCATGGCGAATTAAACTGTGCCGAAATATTGGAAAACTCATATTATGGTAAATTTTAATAAGAAACCGTCGTATTTTATTTTTCTCATGGGACTGGGGAAAATCACTAAATATTAGAAAAATCTTGAATCCTCATACAAACCTCTTGCGGCTTCCACGTCATATACTCCACATTATTAGGCGTCTCGATGAATCCCAGCCTCTCCAAATGAAACGGGGTGCCGTGGATTAACTTATAAATAAAGATAGTCGTGTCTCGGCCGCAGGTAACCAGCAGCGTTCTCGTCTCATTTATTGATATTTGGACGAGCGCCTTGGAATGGGGCTTCAGGATCTGAAACCAACGTGACAATCTTGTAATATACCTTGTTATTACTGCAATTGATTAAGTTTGTGTAAGCCGTTGATTTTCTAATAAAATAAATATAGTGGTGTACGGGATAAAGTAAAATAAAGCTTTTAGGGTGGATTTATCATGAACTGCTTAAAACTATGAAACACAAACGTCTCTTTTTATATAACGTAGACCATAAAGGCGGGAAAAAAAATAAAATTATCCGGGAAAAACTCGTGGAATCTTACGGCCAAAAGGTACAAAGGTACAAAAGCCATGCTACGTTTAGAAGTTCCCCGTAGCAAGTGCCTACGAACGCTACGACCGACGCGTAGCAGGCATGGCTGGTGGCCGATGGCCTCTACGGGCGCGAGGCCTGGGGTAAGGCCTCTGCTGCTCCAAGAGGAGGGGTTGTCACCGTATCGCGTGCCGGCGGCGCCATGAAGAGGAATAGATTGTGAGGACATATGGGCCATGCAGCCATAAGGCTTGTGCTAATGAAAGGTGATGGTGGCGGTATCGAAAACGTTTTTAAATTCAAAACAACGCAAAATCATAATTATAAGTTTCTAAAGAATTTAATAACCCTAGAAACATGCAACAAATATAAGTTGTGCTCTTTTTGATTTCGTGATGAAGGTCATGTATTGCCAATTGCCATCTGATATGGAGTATATCATTATCATCATCATCAGCCCATTTTAGTCCAAAGCTGGACATAGTATAAATACAAATACAAACACACACACAAAGACACACACAAACACAAACACAAATAGTATATAAATAAATAATGCCGGACAATCCACACAACATCGTCTAGCCCCAAGCTAAGCAGAGCTTGTGTTATGGGTACTAGATGACTGATATACATAATACAATATGATTAAATAGATATATTTTTTTATTATACAAAGATAACATAGACCAATGATAGACCATATATATATAGACCTATATAATCGTACGTACCGACAGCAGGCTGATGACGTCAGCGTGTATAGAGTCTTCGCTATGCACGGTGAGCGCCGAGTGCACGCGCACCTCCAGCGGAGAGGCGCGCGTCTCCGCCAGTCGCTCGGGGTGTAGCAACAGGGTGCGCATCACTCCGTCCGAGAAGCCGACTAACAGTATCCGGGAGGTTGCGTCCACCTGGGGGCAAAGACCGCTAAGTGTGGTCCTATTTAATGTGTATTCGAGGGTAGGGAATATAACAGTTGGTGCGTTAACTTGGTGTTTCAGTCAAGGAGCTCCCACTATTTATATCTATAAATGACGGTGCGATGTAATTTTTGTGTATTACAAATAAATTATCGTCTTGGCTGTTCGTGCTAAGCCTACGGGTAAACAATGGCATTTTTTTCATACGCCCACAGCAAGTACTCACGTCCACTGGTGGGTACAGAAGACAAGTAATAGGCGTCTGGAAGATATATCTAGCGAGCAGTGTATGGGACTGCGTATCGTATGCCATCAGGGCGCCGTCCGTTCCCGCAGTTATGAGTATTGGATGCGTGCGTAAGGCCGCCATACCGACGATCGGCCCGGCGTGAGTTGTAAGCACTTTGTTGTGATTGCACTCTAGCTTGTCTATCTCAAGATCAACCGTCCAGATGCCCCCGTTGCCGTCCTGAAACGAACAGTATAGAACAATTGATTTATATCAATGAGGGCATTTCAATGCGCGCTTTAAAAAAGTGGTTGCCATAGACTAAGATGAAATGTTATGAAGAAGGAATGTTATGAAACTCAAGTGTGTTTATTGTAATGGAAACGGTGGAAAACGGAAGTGTTATTTTATGACTTTGACCTTTGTGCAACGGCATCTAGTGTTCTTCTAGTGTCTTTTTGATTTATTTATTATAATTTACGTTGATTTCAATCAGTCATATTTTTTACTAAAACATTGTAAGACGTTAAAGGAGTGAGATGATTCGCTTACTTGAGCATACCAGTACATATCTTTCTGGTGCACCAGGTACATAATTTGGCATCCAGGTACCTGAAAATAAACAACAGTTTAGTATAAACATCTAACCCTCAACTCCAATACCAATCTACATAAATGAGCTAAAATCAAAGCTAGAGCTAAAACCTAATTCAAAGATTTAACCAGAGCCAAAGCACAGTATACATATGGACTATAATGTACACTGTGGCCAAAGCCAGAACATGGGCCAAAGCTTTCTTCATAGCGCGTAGTTTTACGCAAGGGAACTCTTTATATCAGCATTTGGGCTCATTTTAGTCTATAATGAACCAAGTGGCGTAGTATATGCTAGCATAGCCAGACTAACTCCGTCCAGTTGAATCTTCCTGGGATCTTCGCAGACTCCGCGGAGTGACCTCCGCAAGTTGAATAATTCTTTTCGTTGTTCTGTTAACTCCTCGCTTTCTAAAACTACGTGGGCAGCTGATTTGTCGCGGGCGATAGCTATCACCAGAACCAAGAACTAACAAATATCAAAATCAAAGTCCTTTTCTTTTATACCTAAAGAACTCTTGGACACAAGAGCTAGAATCAGATAGCTAAAATTAGAGCGATGACTAAAACCCGAGACTCACGCAAGTCTCCGCGACGGGGTTCAGTTCCACAAAGGGGTCCTCCTCGGGAGGGTCGGCCTGATCCACCGTGTCCCAGTACCAGGCGCGCACGCACCCGTCGCGCGCGATTGTCGTCACCTCGTCGTACTTGTCGCTTAGCATGAACTGGATCTAGGGAAGGTTGTCATTTTAAGCGTATGAGTATCAGCCAGATAATGTACTACAAAAAAATTTAATTTTGTTAACGTATTTAACAAAATTAAATTTAATTTTGTTAACGTATTTAACAAAATTAGATTTTTCATTCGGATGAAAAATTTTAAACCTAACTTTTTTGAAAATATTCTATTGCCTATGTTCATCAGGAAAAAAATAGCATTCTAATGGTGAATGAATTTTTCAAATCCATGTATAGACTATACTAATGTTACAAACAGGAAAGATTTGATTAGTTTGGTTTGTTTATGTGTATAATTTCTGAAATTTTTGTTTAATACCCGTGCGAAGCCGGGGCGGGCCGCTAGTTTAATATATTTTTAAGCCTTTGTTTATCAGGGATAATTCTAATGATGATAGAATATTTCAAATCTGTCCAGTAGTTTCGGAGCCTATTCAATTCAAACAAACAAACATACAAACAATCAAATCTTTCCTCTTTATAATATTAGTATAGATGAAAACTTCAAGAAGGCAAACCTAACGTGTATATAACTTGTATAAAAGTGGTAATGGGCATGGGATACTGCTTAGATAACATATCATTGGTTGTTTAAATTTTAAGTGGTTCTGAAACGAAGGTAAAAATGTAAATGGAATATTGTTTTAAATAGAAGTATAATGATCTTAGAGAGAAAACTCAATGTTTGGTTCTATACCTCTAGAGTGGGATCGCCTAAATGAAAGTCATGTTATTCTATTGGTTCGGCTTAAAACATACCTAGCGCCATTATACTATTTATACCTAGGCCGTTTTTGGTAATTCTCATAACATAAACAAAGATTACCACTGGAGCAGCGTGACACGCCTTCCTGCCACGTTGTGTGACTTCCACTTTCACGAGTCCTGCTTCCCAAACCAGCACGTTTCCCCACTCGCAGCCAGATATAACCTAAAGAAAACTGTGGATTCAGTTTCAAGGCAATCGACATTTTTGAATGTTGACAATTGGTTAAAAAAATATTTTTATTTCAATATGTATGTGTTCTGCCGCCTGTACAAAGGGATGATAACACTCATGTTGTAGTCCTGGGGGAAAACCTCGACATTGCATTAGATCATTCCACATCCTGACTGTTCTGAACATTATCCTGTGTTTCGTTGCAACATACTAAATGGGTACATATTGTGTTGTATGTATTCTCTACAAATTCTATGAACCATAATATGATGTAGGTAAGTAAATACATGTGTTCTGATGAACTGTTTGACTTTGTGCCAGTGGCTCCCTTCTCCGCACCGCTCGCCATCGACAGAGGTAATATCATCCCCATAAGTTAAAGCTTTTTAGGTCGCGGACAGTAAGTTTCATGTACTCCCACGAACAGTCAGGATGTGAATAATGTTTCTGCCAAGGTTTTCCCCCAGGACGCAACATGAGTTTCTTAAAGGATCTATGTACATTCTACAAAGACACTAAAAGGTTCTTCCTAAGACACTTAAAAGAGTCGGCAACATGCTTGTAATATCCCCGATGTTGCAGGTGTGGTGGCGACGAAGTCTATGGGCTGTGGTAAACCGCTTCCCATCAGGCGGAGTTTATGATTGTCTACTAAATGGGTGGTATAAAAATCCTCTACAAACCTTCTCATCAGGCATCTGATAGAAGCCGAGTATATCGCAGATCTCAGTTTTACCAAACCGTCCCAGTTCACCCTTCAGTTTGAGTCCGGTAAATGTCTCCGCCATTTTCCAGAACTTTATGTGAGCTGCACCTGTAATCAAGGACACAGGATAGTTTGGTATGACTGTACGATAGTGAGGGGTTTTCTATTAGCTCAGCGATGGAACCTTCCGTGGCGAGCGGGCGTAGGTCCGCATGTGACGTAGTAGGTTCGGATTCCGTTCCCGCCCCGGGACAAATATTTGTACGATCTGCAGTTAAATTAGATTTCGCAATCTTTTACCTCTCACTAAGTATTTTTGATTCCATTATTATTGATTCCAGGTAATAGCCGTTTTTAAGTTATAAACGATTTTATCGTGTGCTTATGTTGCTCGCGCATCTGGGCGTTAGAGTGGTTAGTAAAAATATTTACGAGTATCCACGTTATATCTATATATTAATGGCTATTCGTAGTAATTACACTTTTTATAACTCAAGAACGGCTTCCAGTCGACTTTAAAACTTGAAACATTTGAAACAGTCAAGAATTTGAAACATTTCTTACTGAAAAAGTGTACTCAATAGACTAGTAACACTTTAGTGTGGTTGATTTTTATAGCCCAGACATTATAAGATACGTACTTTATGTTACATTTTAATTTACGTACATATTTTGTTACATTTTTTATGTATACAATTTTTATTTTTACATAATGTAAGTGGATACCTAACTTGTGTTCTGATTATTTTATTTTCAATTCATTTTTGTTGTGAGAGCATATTTATTTAACCGTTTTCTATTTTTATCTAAGTGATTTTTTTATGCATTTATTAAAGGAACCTACATAATTTTTCCGACACACATACATTATTTACATATTCCGACACAAATAATATTAATTTCTGAATAAACAAAACTACAACTGTACCTACTCCTGTGTGTATCGTCCAGCAATATTTACATTTACTAAAACTTTTTAAACTTTCACGATTTGTTGACATATTAAAGAATAATTATCGGGTATTTATCGCGTACGCGTCACGGGGCGATCGCCCCGTGACCACGATCGCTGCAACGCGTTGGAAACGTAGGGGAAAATAAAAACAAAAGTTACGCGATAAATACCCGATAATTATTCTTTACATTTACTAACCAGCAGTAGTCAGCTGCCCGGGACAATAAGTGGAGAACAAGACCGCATTGACGTCGAAGGTGAAAGCACTCGTGCGCAGCATGATCCTGTGCTTCTTCCAGTTCCAAATAGTCAGGTTGTAGTCGGGGTCTCTGCCGACTGACGCCAGGAGTTCGCCTTCTGGGCTGTGGATCAGGATCTACGTTATTTTAAAGACGACAGCTTTGCTCATGTATGCTCATGTATGTACATGAGTAAATACATGAGCAAATCTTTGGGTACGTAGCGAGGTTTTATTAAACCTATTGAATAATAATTATCCTTTACTATGTAGGTCCGAGAGGTACCGGGACTCTCCGGTTTTTTATTATCTGAGCGTCTAGGCGACTGGTAGCAGAGACGATTGAAAGGCTACGCGAGACCCTGAGGCAAGAGCGCACCATACACAGCCATGCTTGGTCTCTCTTGAGGCTAAAACGTTTTAAAATAATAGATTCTAACTTGAAATCCAGGCAGGAGTAGGCGTTGGTCGTCCCGTCTCGAAGTACGGCGTCGATCTCCATTTGCGGCCACGTGTACAAGATGATAATGGGCTCTCTCTCCCCCTCTCTCCCTTCGGCTATGGCGATGCGGTAGCTTGGGTCCTTTCTGTAAGACTGAATAAATTTATTGATTACTAGCGGTCCACTGCGGCTTCGCAAGGGTATTTTAATAAAAGTTTCAAAAGTTATACATTTTATTATATTATACTCACGTTGGGTTACATTATTGAAATCTTCATCGAATACCTAACTTTTTTGAAAATACTCTATAGCCGATCTTCATCAGGGAAAATGTAGGATTCTAATGGTGAAAGATTTTTTAAAAGTAGTCTAGTAGTTTTGGAGCGTCTTCAATTCAAACAAACAAACAATCAAATGTTTCATCAAGACAGGTCACTATGGCGCTCATTAGCTCATTAGGGGAGGCCTACGTCCAGCAGTGAATTAACATCGGTTTGAAGTTCACTGGTAATGGATTTCAAGTTAGACAGTAAGGCTGCCGCTTGGGGATGACGTCACACAAGTCATACTCACGCATAGCGCCCCCACGGAACCGCCAGTGCTGGTCCTCCGGAACCAGACCTGCTGAGTCACGACGTCAAAGAAGGTGATGATGCTGCCGGAAGCCCAGCAGATGACGGTCTCGTCGCAAGCGCATAAGTTGAAGTATTTGTGACAGTCGTACCCATATGAATGCCTGTTTTAGCGCTAAAGAAGGTATCATGGTAGGGTTTAAGGCAGAAAATTGCAAAAAAACAACCACTCCAAACCTCGTGTCAACTTTAAATATTGACATGTTCAGTATTAAGTACGTATGCCCCGATGTACAATTAAACTTGACCTTTACATACATATGCAGTTAAGTACAGCATTGGTGGAGTCTGGCCCTATTTATCAGTCATATTAGTTGTAAGAGTGGAGAAGGGATGTGTTTTAAACAACCAATGGAACGTCGTTCGCGTTTCGTCTCCGCCATCCAGATTCAGTGTAGACCAAGAAGCTGAGATGTATGCGATGTTAAGGCGATGATGATTATTATTATAGATTTTATTAATTTATTTTTATTTATTTACATTGTCATTACAAGTAGAGCACCAAAGCGACAAAGAAATACAATAATTTTTATTTTATTTTATTTTTATTTTTCGTTTATTAAGGCACAAACATTAAATGTATACAAGATTCTTAAAATTAACAATATTTATGCATTGTATAAACCAATTAAGATGCCACATAAATTAACATTATTTACAAAAAAAAACACATCAACGTTACAGACACTAAATTGTAAAATAGCACTGACTTGGTAATTATAATAACAACAAAAATAAAAGAAAAAAAAATCTACCAAAGGTTAAAACATAAAATCAAACTAGGAGAGAAATTTGTTTTTTATAGTTGTTCCTAGAGAGCAAAAATATATCACATTCTGAAAATTGTTCATTATGTAATCTACTTACTCTAGGAATATAAGAATTGCCTGCATAATTAGTTTTATGATTATATAACTTGAAAAGGTTATTTGTATTACGAGCATTTATACGTGGACATTTAATACCAAATTGATTTAATAAATAAGGTGAGTCAACCAAGTTCCTTATGATTTTAAACAATAACATTTGATCTCTAATCGTGCGTCGGCTTTCAAGGGAATCAATGTTAACTATAACCTCTTCATTTAAGTTATTAATTTTAAATTTAAGATGTTTAATGAACTTGGACTGAATTCGCTCAAGGCTGTTAACATAAACTAAATAACGAGGATTCCAGACACTAGAACCGTATTCTAAGATGGGTCTGATCAACGAATTAAACAGAACAATCATCGTTTTCCAATTACTAAAATCTTTACTGATTCTAAGCACAAAGCCTAATAAGCGATAAGCACGGTCTGTTATATTTTGAATGTGGGATTTAAACGTAAGCTTATTGTCAATAAGAATTCCTAAATCTCTAACTTCCGTTACTCTCTGAAGTGGAACATCATTTATAAGATAATTGAATTTAATAATTGATTTCTTGCGAGAATAAGTGATGCAACTACATTTATTTATATTTAAAACTAAGAAATTATCTTTGCAGTAATTACTTAATCTAACAATATCACTTTGTAGTTCTTCGCAATCCTTTGGAGAGGTTATCACCTTAAAAATCTTTTTATCATCTGCGTAAAGCAGAACCTTAGAAAATTTAAAACAATTAATAACATCGTTAATAAATATATTGAAAAGTAGCGGTCCTAGATGAGATCCTTGGGGCACGCCTGAAGTAACAGGAACAAATGATGAACAGAAACCCTTGATTGCCACAGCTTGACTACGATCACGTAGATATGATTCAAGCCATCGAAGCAAATCACCGTGTACTCCGGTTGATAACAGCTTTTGTATCAAAATATCATGAGAAATTTTGTCAAAAGCCTTAGAATAGTCAGTATACACGGCATCTACCTGAAAACCTGAATCCATTGCCTGAAATAAGGCGTCAACAAATTCGCCTAGGTAAATAAGACTTAGGTACCTATTATATACTTATATGTATAGCTATATAAATGTATAGTTTAATAGAATTACCAACTTCAACACCCTAATAACTAGAACTCTTAATGATACTAGATCTTAAAATAAAATAAAAACATGCCTAGTAGGCAAATATTTATAAATATTACACCGACTATTTGTACAACTGCTTCGTGTCCATCCCAAGGTTGTCTGAAAGAGATCGCTCTCAGCGATAAGACCGCCCTGTTTGTTACCGTTATATTCCTGCTTTTTGCATATTTTTCTTTTTTGGTGTGCAATAAGTGTATTGTATAAAAGAAACATAGAAAGATCTACTGGAAATGTGAGCGCGTCGTAATTCACGCTCCGGAATCGAGAAGTGCCAACCTGACAGCACTAAATTATTATCAACTACATGGGTGTCATGGTCAATCTATGTATTTTATAAAGGATACTCAAACTCGAAAAGATCGAGCGGAATGGTAGAGTCTTCGGTATTAACGGCTCCAGAGTTGTAGTCATCAGGGTCGTACTCCGTTAGAACCGACTCCGCTTCCTCATCTTCCTCTTCACCGACATTGTCGCGCCCATATTCTTCCCCAACTCCTGTAATAACCCATGTACTTAAATAAACTGCGATACAATGTCAATATTGGAGTCATATGCCTTACCAATCACGTAGGTGCCGGAAAACGAAAACTACCTATGTATGTACACCACCAATCATGGATGTCGACGACCTCTGTAGCGCGGTGGACGAAGGTCCACCTGCGACGCAGGAGGTTGCGGGTTCGATTCACGCCTCGGGACAAATATTTGTACGATCTGCAGATATTTGTTCAGGGTGTTCTGGTCGTTTCCTATGTATAACAAAAAATATCTACATATTTAATATATTGTATTATGTTTATCAGTCATCTTACTAGTACCTACCCATAACATAACATAACACAAGCTCTGCTTAGCTTGGGGCTAGGTGATGCTGTGTCGATTGTCCAGCATTATTTATTTATTTATTTATGTACCTGAAGGCTTTATCCTTCAGGTAGTAGGTACATAAAGAAAAATCTTTAACTTACCAAAACAATTAAATCAATATATAAATAAAAAAAATAAGTAATGTGACAATTGGCGGTCTTACCGCTTAAGAACCTTTACATCATCATCATCATCGGTATATGATATTATTTGTGCCGTGTGGTGCTGGCATAGAATTTCACCACCCCCACTCTTCCCGTGGGTGTCGTAAGAGGCGACTAACTATAATAACGCCAACATTTCATCCCTTTGTAGTTGACCTGCTCTCATAATCCTCGCTTACCATAGGACGCATAGGATTCCTTTTCATCGTCTGCTTCTTCCATTGTTTTGTAGCAGGAATCACCTTATAGGTATCTGGATATTTATTATAATAGTAAGATAGGATATGTGTACTTATTTCGATAAGTACCTATACTTATTTCGATTTTATCCTTATTAAAAGTAAAAATACACACAAGACTTGTACATAATGATAACTCAATGAATGAGAAAAAAACAATTCAACAAATCGATGTTGCCAAGCAACGTATAGGTACCTACCTCTATGGAACCCGGCATTACCTATGTGTTAGCAAATAATAATACTATTAGCAAATAG